>CM060990.1:409617697-409940197 GCA_030765065.1 Deroplatys truncata
TCCATATACTTTCTATTCGAAAACATTGTTCCACAGTGGACATGAAGGGCTGGAACTTCGTATTTACAAGCAAATCCACTTTCTGGCACATTCGGAAAGAAATCATGATTTGCTAGAACGTTCTCGAAACATGAACAGAAATGAATATAAAGCTCATTCATTCGCAGGCGTGATTTGAATTTCCGACCTTCACCATGGCTTTCCAGCATGTTAACCATTGCGCTACTAGAACACGTTAGCAATGATCACCACCATAGCCCTAATCACCCGGCTGGTGAAGGCGGTGTCAGAACCTGCATTTTGCATCGTCTGTGAGAAATGTAGGGTTGCATATTTACCAATCCCCAGGATGAGAAACTCACACGTTATTTATATATAGATCATAGATAAAAGCTGTATGGACCAATTCATGATTTGTTTGTTAGTTTGTCACACCAGCACAGCAAGGCAAACAACTTTAGATACAAAGTTATAGCTACCAGACTCCATATAAGTGCAATTCCCAGAAATTTTAAAATATCTCGAAAATTGTGTAGTATATCGCGTCTGTTGTGAATGAGCTATACTGTACTTCCAACGGTCAAGGAGTTAACATCTGCCAATCGAATGTTCCTCGAGACGCAGGGCTACCCAGTACTATAATGGACGTTGTAAATAGTATTGAAGTTCCCACCTTTTACGACAAGATCACCAACGAAAGGATCTATATTCTTTCTACCTCACAACACGTCGGATCTGAATGTAAACGATGAAATTAGAGCGCCTTGTCAAGTAGAGGATTTGTACAGGTTACTCAACAGAACCCGTTTTTATATCCAAGCTAGATAGATTCACTACCATAGTAAATCTCATTAAAATGCAGTTGCATCACTGTTAAAAGAAACTCGTACAGATAAGAATGCTACAACTATGAACAAAACAAGAAATCCTGAAATTTCAGCAAATATGCAAAAGTATGTGGTATCCAATCCTATGAAATGAAATAGTTTGCTGATTATTAAATGGGCTCATTCTACTGAATGTGTTGATACAGTAAATACTGAGAATGGAGCCTTCAAGTCTATTTAGTTCCTCTCTCTATGCCAGCTGGTTTGGTGACGATTACAAGTAGCTCATAGTGAAAAGAAAGTTTGAATTGGTTCTCATAACTTCCAAACGTTCTAAAAATTCCATACAGCCTTCAACTGAAGAGGAGGGTGATGTTAACTTAACTAGAATAGAATGAAGGATGCCTATAATTGGTATTTTCGATTCAGAAAGGGCACAGACTATTAAAATTGTGAAAGCTGATAATCCACTATGTATAGCTTTTTGATCCATGGACCTTCATATCCAGGCTTGATTCACATAGAATGTGGCAGTAACATCGAAACTCGAAAAGTCTCACTTCCTCATAGTGGTAACGCAGACAGCAGCATTGGAAGATCCAAACAAAATCAGTTCACAGTCTTTTATTTTACACTACCAATCTCAGACTATACCCCAATAGTGAATGTTACCGTTACCATGATATGAACTTGGACTTTAGATCCTCGAAGTTTCCAAGTCTACATGAAATATACTCTGAAATTCAAAGTGGTGACTATGATAGAGATCCTCTCTTAAAGTGTGAGAATTTTCTTCAATGTGTGCCATGGTTCCCCATGGACTACTCACGTGGGCTGCGGAGACTGTAAATGGAGCCGGCACTACGAAAGTTCATATTCAAGCATCTCTAAACTTCCCACCTCAGATATTTTCTTCTTTTCTTTCTTTTTAATCTTACATGGTAGGTGTTAACCTACATGCCCACAACAAACCTGATGCAAGCAATTTTTTAATTGAAGGTACCAAGCGTAAGCGTTTCTTGTCAAAATGCAGGCCTCTTTTAGTTCCTATATTGCCTGAAAAACTTTAAGTATGCCTTTCATATTATTTATTTACAATATATTCACTTAAATTAATTTTTTAAAAGTAATTGGGATATACAAGAATATAATAATATTGTATTCATTGTCAATATATTTAACATTCGCTAACTTATTTTCAGACGAGTAACCTTCAACCACAGTAAAGTTTTGAGATGCTATGCCCCAGTGTAATTTCATGATATATACTGAGAGATCCAATGAAGTATGAACCAACTGCGAGTTGCTTTTCCACTGTACGCGTAGACACGTGTTTCCCGCCGCTGCCGCAATCAAAGTTATGCTCCTGACGCTGGCTTGGCTCTGCTCTGAAGTATTGCCCATGCAGCCAACATTTCGATGAGACAATTGTAAATGGGTTTGAGGAGGACAGGACTATTAGTAGAGATTTGTGGCCTGCTCAGTTCCCCGATCTAAACTCCAGTGACTTTTATCTCTGGGGTAAACTTAAAGATAAAGTATAACAGGGCAACCCACACACCCTGGAAGAATTTCTACGAAATATCCGTCCAGGAATTTCCGACATTTTGCAAGGTGAATTACGGCGAGCGTTGGATAGTTTCTTAAAGAGATGCAAAACATATATGAACAACGACAGTGGTCAGCTTTCGGCATCTTCTTTCATAACTTTGGAAAATAAAGCCTTTCAATACAGTTAAGGAAGTTGTGGTATAGTTGCATCAGCGCCACTCTATGATATCGCAGACGGTAACGCGCGCCACCATCGCGAACCGGAAAAACACCGCGCAGCCAATTCATACTTCATTGGGTTTCCCTGTACAATGTAAGTATAATTCGCACAGTTGATGCAAAGAGAGGGAATATTAAAATGTATAGCGATTTTCACCCTGTGTATTGCGGAAATTCTGACGTCATCAAGCATAAAGACCTTTATTTATTAGCGTCATCGTGTACTGTTGACTCTTACAGTATTTCGACGAAAAAACTCGTATAGCTTCGTCCAAGATTTTCGTCTTGTATCTAGAATTTAGTTTTTTCTGCATAGTCTCTTTCCTTTGAATCCTTCTTGCAGCCCTGTAACATATATTCAAGTAATTTTAGAATTGAGGCATAAGTTATTTTATAATTTGAACGAGACATACATTCTAGATAATTCTCGTTTCATGTGAAACAGAGTAGAAAAAGTAGTGACTGATTATAAGGTTGCACGCTCACTTCAATATTTTCAATGTGCCTGTTGTGGCTTGTGGCTTTATGTGCATGTTTTACCTGGTTGCATCCTTGCTGCACACTCTGGCATCTTCTGGTTTAGAGCATCATTCGTTTACATAGTGCTTTCCTCAGGCACGACTGGTGAGCAGTAACGATTCTATAGGTTGAGTAAGATATTCAGCTATAGGTACTTCGACTTTATCTTCATTGTACTTATCGGGATCTAAAACCTCTAGAGGTACTGATGTTGTCATTAGAACTCTATAAAGGACAATTTCTTACACTAACTATGAACTAATATTTAAAGCTCGGAATCTGGGACCCGGTGTACCCTAAGATCAACTGGGGTTACAGGTATAACGTAAAAAATCTAACACAACGTGTACTCCCTGACAGTACCTCTATCGTGGTAGGAGGTGCTTGTTGACATTCAATAGCATTTGCTTAGGTACAGAAGCTTCCAACTTCCGAGCCTTACAAATACTATTATACATAATTTTGGATATAATATTTTTTGTGTTAGTTATTCAAGCTTCAAATCCATGCACTAGTAGATGCCGTAATTCTCAATGCAAAAGAAGAATAAGGACATACGATCGTACTACAAAGGGTCAGTGGATAGTACGATATGAATATAGCCATTTCACTCCTCTTTACAACACTGAAAAATATGCTTTATAAGAAAGATATTTACTTCATGAACTATTACTAAGGCATCACTTCCATAAGGAAAGTTTATACAGTAAACAGATCCTTGTTTTCTCCGATAGCCGGGCCACACCTAAGGCTCTAAGTAGTCGTAAGGTAATGTCAGGCTGATTTTAAACTGCCTAAAATACTCACGAGCCTCGCGGAGCAGAATAAACTTCAACTCATTTGAATGTCGGGTCATTGTGGCACAGAGGGAAATGAAAAAGCGGATGAACTTGGAAGACAAGGAGCAGCTTCGCATTTTATTGGGCTAGAGTCGGCTCTAGGAACATCTCGATGTTTAGTAAGAGAGGCTATTAAGAACTAATCCTAAGTAGAACATCACAAAACCTTGCTGAAAACTCCAAGAAATAATCATGGTAAACTATTTATTAGAAAAACCATGTAAGAAAATTGATGAAAGATTACTTAAATTCAACAGATTTCAGCTGAGAACAATTAGTACATTTCTCACATAATATTCTCCTCTGAAAAAGCATCCTAATATAATGGAAGTGTTTCAGGGTATCTTAGATTGCAAATTGTGCAAGAAACAAACTGAAAGTGCCCCGCATATTAGATCTTCCTGTGAGGCTTTGGCTTTGGCATTGCTTTTGGGGAAATGCTTTAGAAACAGAAGAATTTGAAACCATGTTTGTTATGAGACTGTATTCTTTGGTAAAGGGATGCAGGCATAATGAATTGGCTTTAAACGATACAGGTAGCACAATAAGATTAAAGTGCGTTTGGATCATTGACGGAAATCTGTATCGCATAACACAAGAGAAGAAGGCTTCTACAGAAATTTCTCTGAGAAGAAGAAGATTTAGCGTTAGCTGTTTTAACAATAATATTAGGTATACGCATAACGGAATATATTGTTTATAAGTTCTATATTTGGTAGACCACGTAGTTCTCTGTACATATATTCAATGAAGATATGTGATCATTATACCTAGATTTAACGCGCAGTATTAAATCCATGAGACCACTACAATTCTCAGTGCTATAATCTACATAATTATGAGCTACCTCGCCGCTTGCACTTCAGAAATCAAGCATTTGGACGCAGCATTATTTTTTTAGTGATATATCACCGAAAGAAGTCATCTCAATAAATGCTAGAGAAAGGCCAGCTGCTTATATACATAACATCTTATTTGCGTGCTCAAACCTATTAGTTCCGTTTAACCCTGTGGAGAGAATAACTTTCAAGTTTCATCCTGTTGATGACGTGACGGGTAGGTTGATGATAGGTAAAGGGAAATATTCTGAAATTAATAGTAGCATTATCACGCAAATTACAGCTTAGATGGCGCGTTTGTCATTCTGACAGAAAGCAGGTGTTGCAAACTGAACAGGAGTTATCCCCTCTATTCCTAACTAAGTTGGCAGGGAGCAGAGAAAAATGAAACAATATTTTGAATTAGTTCTGAATTAGTTGGGACTGAGAACTTCCAATGGGAAGGGTGCTCATGATTGTCTGCCGTACTGAAAGCTCACACAACGATGTGCTGGATTGTGTTTCATGGATCGTGCATATTTTTATGAATGTTTTCTAAAGAAATCTCATTTTGTTGCGCTATTTCATATACCAAGAGTCCTTTGAGTAGTGAAAACAATTAGAGTAATATATATATATATATATATATATATATATATATATATATATTCTTAGAATGACATTTTATCGTGTCCACTTAATTTAAATGAAATTATGCAAGTGGCAGTTTTGAATGCTGTAATGTAGGAAACCTTCTTAATAGAAGGCGGTAAATACCCCTTACATCTCCATAAACAGCTGTAAAATAGTAGCAGTGATGTAATTGGTGGAAGAGCGCTATCTGATACTTCTGGTTGGTAGGCATTATTTGTATAATTGTAATCATTCAGTTCTACTTAGTGATAGAGAAACCTGATACTGGTACTAAATTTTCCTAAAAGAATCCATCCGAAATGATATCTCCATGTCACTGCATATCTACTTTTAAAGCCTTTATGTACATATTAATTAGATCGATCAAATTTAATCTCATTGCTGACACCCTTTCTGGCTTAAAAGGAGTGTAACTAATAATCACTGGTTTAAGATGGTGCAGACTTCCCTTTGTAATCTTAACAAGGGGCGTAACTGGCAATTTTTGTCCTATATATTATGCTTCCTTTTGAAATAAGAAGTGGACTTACAAAGACTTTACAAGCATATTGTCCAAATACGCTAGTGCTTCACACTTAGACAGGATGGACGTATATTTCAGACAAGTCGGCTAGCGGCTTCTTTTAAAACCTTTAAAACTGAGCGTATGCGCTACCTCAATTGAAATCGGACAAAATTTGAGAAAATTGACCTCTTATTTTTTAAAATCATTAATAATTTCGGCATGTGTCAGTTACTGTAAGCGAAACCGACTTACATGGGATTATCGCATGAATGTTTATAGTTTTTGAGTTAAAATTCGGTAAAATTTGCGTTATTTTCCAAAGCAGATAATATCTGTGGCAGATTGAGCATAAGTTTTATTTATTGACGCTCTTTAACTGCTGTAGGCCTTAGCGTCCCATTCTATATTGGGCGTGAAAGACTGGTAATTTTTCTGAGAGGCCCCTTCGTCAGGCTTGAGGTTCTTTAACGTGCCGCAAACCTACGACAGGGACTATCGGCTTTACTTCCCTATCGAAGGAAGCCATGCTGAGGATTTTTACGCCCGAAAAAAGTCAATTGCCCTCCGCCGGGTTTGAACCAGCGACCCTGAAACTAGAGACGAGCATGGTAACCACTACACCACAGGGGACGACATATATCTGTGTCGTGTAACTGAAGAAACCTATAACGAATTTCAGTGAACTAGGATTCATTTTTAACTTTAATGTCTGTTGATGATGGTATATACCAATAAGATCATAACCATGCAGTTTTTAAACTTTTTCATGTAATACGTTTAAACACATTCTTCATAAAGCTTAAACTTATATAAGCTTGAACCTCTTTTTATTACGCATTGATTTCAGTTTCCAGTTTTATGGCCTCGCTTGTATGAAACGTGGAAAAGGTAATGGAAGAAATATTTAAGCTCACGCTGTACGCTTACGTCATGCTGTCAGCTGACGTCTGCCACAATATGGGAAGAGGCTTGTAGCGAATCAAGGTCACCAGCAAGTTTCAAGTTTGATTAGTTACGTGTTCTTATATATCGTTACTTCCGAACCCCCTGTTACATATGAATATGTCTTTGTCACTATTTTTTACTTCGAAAGTGAAATAACGCATGTGTTGTTAGAGTACCTGGAACTACGCGTGCGTGTTCGAACCTAGAACGAAGCACTTGTTCCTCAACTTTGCTCTCCTCTTTTGAAATGTAGCACAATATTATAGTTATCAAACTTGATGCTGCCATGGATACAATGCATTAGGTGTTTGAAGTTGCTTTGGACGTTGGAGACTTGCTCGAGCCGGTAGTCATTTGATAGTTATGCCAATGCCATCGCATGGCCGCTTTCCATGAGATGTTGTTAAAAGGTGACATTCTGCCTTTATTACAAAATCTTCTATATGACTGCATAAATATTTAAGGTTTTTCCGATTTCATATTGGGATGAATCCTTATCGGTAAAGTAAATTATTTTAGCTACATTTTTAAATTTACCTTTAATGAGCTTTATGAAATATCTCTGATACAGGTGAACTGCAACTGTATCGTGTTTTAAACAGTCGGAAATTGCAACGAACAACATACAAGTGACAGAACCACTAACATTATAGTAGATAACAAAAGGGTGTAGCGCGGCGTGGTTGTAGTTCCAATGCAACCCGGAAAACTTATCATGGATGACAAACATGTAATCTTCCGAAAAATCCATTAAACGGCAAATTCTGTTGGTTTCAGTTTGTTTTCTTTCTTTGTAGTACAAATTTTACTGTGATGCTATAAACGAGTGTTCTTTCAATACTACTATCAACGTATCCAATAAGACGTCAATAAATTCATCTGTAGGCTTCTACGAGGTCATAATGTTGTTTTTTCAGCCGTAATCCACTGCTTGTACATTATTGTATCCACCAAAGCAGACTGCAAAACAGATGTAATTTCAGTCCTAAAGGGCCCGGGCACATTTTATATTTATTAAAAAAGCAGGATGGTTGTGGTGGATTACAAGTGATTCTTGAAATGAATTGGCGGTACCTTTTTAAGGGAAGTCCTTCCTGGTGATTAAAAAGTGCTAGTTTCGCGGCATCCATCATAACTTTAACGTTTTGGTGGAGCATGCATACACAGACAGTGTGGGTGCCACAAGATCCCATCAAAACACAATGTTAAGGCCATAGCTGTGCAAATTTGAGAAACTTATCTTTGTGGTAAAATATCTGTTCTCAAAATAACAATAGAGTTACTCTAGATTGCCAGAATTAGTTTCTTGCACTTGTTGTTTTTCCCATGCTTCCTAACTGTCACAAAAACTATTTTTTTCAGGCGTTTGTTGGCTAAGTTCTTCCGACTTGTAAAATTAGTTGACTAAATGTATAGTTTTTTTTCCAGAAGGGGATGATCCGTCTTTCTTTCCAGTGTACACATCATTATAACTTTTGGTGCAAAGACTTTTACCACTGAAATTATGGGTTTTGTTAGAGTAAAATAATTTTAAGTTTTTTCAATAGACCAATTTAGTATAAGCAGTGTGAGGATGTGAAGTTTAGTATTTCTGTCCTGAGCAGAAATTGGAATCTCTAAAATTTCTATGTTTGGTTCAGGTGCTAGTGATTCAGTGTCTGACTGCTGAAAATCTTTAGCTTTTAATGAAAATCTTGCTTTTCTTGCTTTGTCTTTTCCATATTGTTTCTCAGAAAGATTCTTCTTTTTAATCGGCGACACACCAAGTAACAAAGAGTTCTACTTAACTCTTCGATTCTTATTTCCTTTATCAGTTCAGTCGAACCATCCGAAGGATTGTTCCCACTACTGCCTTGGTTACGCTCTGCGAGTGCATTAACACTAAACTAGAACTAGATTGAACATTTACGTGGATGTCTTGTGTCAAGCCAATAGCAGTAGTAACACTTTCAGTTCATCTTAATTCAATTCTACAAGTAGAACAAATGTTTACAGTTCTTTTGTTTCGGCCTTGGATATCATACTTTTCCATCACTTGAAGTGTTAACTTTCGGAGAGATTTAACATCTACTGTTTTAAGGGATTCAAACAGAGGTGATTTACATAACGTTTTTTATCCTTCCATTTTACGCAAGCTGTAAAGCACGTACTGAATTGTATAAAGCAGTGGTGGGAGGAGAGGTCGTTTATTATACAAAGCACTTTAAATCTTCATACAAAACGTATTATATAATTAAATGGATCTGTTCCTTACCTTCATGCAGTAGATTTTCAAATTAACTTAACTAAAAGCTATTATACACTAAACATAACGTTATAACTAGAATACCGTTTATATGGATGCACCACAACCACGCTTGGTAGAAAATATCTTGCTTAGTGCAGGGGGACAAAAGAGGGTTGTTTGTTTATTCACGTTCTCATCGTCTCACTTAGCATCCTGTCACAGCAAAACGCGTAATATCAGACGATCGACAACGTCCTCGTATGACTCAAGTAGTTGCGTGATATGGTGCAGCGCGCCTAGCGGGTTTCACGCGGTTTCTATTTAATTTTTCTTCTGTAGCCTTCTATTGAACATACAATAAAAATGTTAACCAAGATTGATTTGAAATTAAATGCTGAACAATATGGCATAATTTGTATTCCACTTAAAATTGGATTTTTCAGAAAAGTATGAAGTATAATGAAAACTACTTTATATTTAAGTTTTAAAACTACATTACATTTAAGTTTTAAAACTATAAAATAAGTGCCACTAGAAATTACACAATATTATCTTCATTTTGAACTTTATTTGAGAATTTTACTTTGAATCTTTGTGAACTAGGAGTCTCAGAATCGCTTAATGTTATTAAATTACGGTAACTCTGACCCTGAAAGATACCTGAAACCACTTGTTTATCATAGCTGTGATTTTTAAAACATTTAACTTAACGTCTATTTTAGACGATAGAAAATTGAACCCTTCCAATAAACGCAAGGTTTCCTACTGTCGCAATTGAAAAGGAATGGCCCGTTTGCGAGAATGTGGTCCTGCATAGTATGGAAATCATCTGACGGTTTCCCTTTACAACCTTAAAGAGTAGGCGTAACTGCAAAGCCTGGCATGTATTTCATGCAAATTGATGGTGTAGCATAAAACATATGGGTGCAGACCACCTACTGTTTGACAAGGGTTAGACAGGTTACTGAAAGGAATGTGTTTATGTTTCCCATGTGATTGAGTAGCCTATTGTTATTTAGATTGTACCTATTGTTTTAATTTTAAAGCTACGCCTTTACAATACTAATTGCAATAATATGCAGAATGTGTTTGTCGGAGAGGAAAACTCGCGCACTGCGACCACCTTGATTTGATGTGGCTTCATGGCCGGGAGGTAGCGGTAGGCGAAGGACCCTAAGGAGGTCCCAGATCCATAGGCAGACAGGTTCACAGAGACGCGCAGAAGCCCCAAATATTCCCAGTTTGAACACCCGCGTACCTGTGAGCGAGGAAGCCGAAGGAGAAAGACACAGCGACCCTAACAGGTGGGATAGCTCACCGTGGCGTTCGCGGGGAGAAATCTTTCCAAAAGACATACATTCACGCAGTCTGCCTGGCACCACTAGCACCGCAGAACCAGAAATCCCACATGAAACGTGATAAAAAATTAGAGGAAATGGACGAAAGGAGAGAAAATGCTATAATACACAACCCCGGCATTCGCCTTGGTGACCAGAAGCAAACAACGAAAAACCACATGGTCAGAGGGGGCGGTCACTGGGAAAGTCAACAGACGTTTCCGCCTGAGCCATTCCGCTCGGTGGAATTAATATTCAAGGCCATTTTGTTTTCCGAAATGGTTAGTGTTTGTTTACAATTTTTGTTAGTAATGATTTTACAACAGAAGCTTGTAGTAATGAGCGAAATATTCATAAGATTAGTTAACCAAAAGTTTCAATATATCGGTGCCGGTGGTGTTCTCCAAGTCCTGAAATGTGTTTCACTGGGATACACACATTTAACTCGTAAAAACGTCATGCTATTACCGTCCGCACAGTGCTCAAGGTTATGCTGTTAGGTATATGCGTCATTCAATACTAAATGCGGTGGCGTCCTTTTCGTGTCGGTATTGTGTAGCTGTGTTTAGTGTTTAAATAAAATTATAGGATGGTAGGGAAGAAATAAGTATTAAAGTGTGATATACATACTCTAATATTCCTCTTGCGTATAATGCAATTGTAAAGTATACAATATAAAATAGTTTTTGTCCCCGCCACTAAATTACTTTGTATGCACCCCTTACAAGGGATATACCCCAGCTCGAAATGCTAAATATGAATGTAAATCCATTAAAAATATAGTTTTATACCAAATCAAACAGCTATTAATGCCATTTATCTGTAAAACTATGTGAGGGGTCACAAGCGCCAGCGGAAGGTCCGCGTACCAATTTCGCTCCGTCGTAGCCGTACAGACTGTAAGAGCGAGACCACTAGGGTGTCCGGGAGTGCAGTGCACGTAGCAACGGCAAATATGCGTAAGCTGAAGCCTGTGAAGGTGAATAATCTACTGCGCGACAAGGCACGCCGAATTTACACACCGGATAATCAGGATGCAGTTTGAGTGGAGGTTGATCCCTTTGCATGTATGTTAAGAGACATACTGCAAAAACACTATGGGGACATAATAGAAATACATACCGACACTTTGGATATGAACAGTGATTGCGCGTCTAACGGCAAAGAAGAAATAATACATGGGTATGAGAGTTCCAATAGCTATGAAATGTCATCCTCAACAAATGAAGGAGTTACGAATGAAATTCAATTCGCACCTCCACTCCCTAAAATATCGTAGCCCAGTGTGCTAACGTGTATTAATGACCGAAAATTGAACAATATATACGAAGATTATTTTAACCGTGGTAACATTTCGTACCGGAAACTAATGAACCTTTATAGCTTCTTTCGGTCGAAATCCAACTTCAAGGTCATTTTAGATTATGTTATGTGCAAAAAGACAAGATCCAGGCCACTTCAAGGGAAACAAAACATCCAAATTGAAAGCTATAAAAGAACCTGTAAGAGCACAGTTTGACAGAGCCAGAGACTTTGGATCAGCAATTCACCATTGGCATATTATGCGTGGGCTGTGGATGCCGCTAGAGTATTTGCTCTGAACAATCTTAAAGCTTTACATTTCTCAATAGCTTCAAAGAGAAATATAAATTTCGTCAGGCATGTTACTACGTTCATGGCTCGCAAAGACTTTGAAAACTTTAGCAGAGCGCAGAAATATTTGTGGGACAGGTGTGAACATGTTCATTAAAGACAATAACGTAATTAAGGAAGGAGTGTGGAACAGTGATCAGAACCAATTTTTTATGAACTATCGCCTTCTTCAACACTATCACACAGGGGTGAAAAACAAACAGATGCTGTAGCATAATCTGCTCACAACTTCACATAAACTACACAATAGAAGTGGCTGTGTCTATGGATGGCAGATTAACGAACAAGCTTTACTTTTGTTTGCAGGAAACACAGGGGACGTTTAGTCCGCAGGCTGCAAATTGACTAGCAGTAATGTGTCTAGACAAAGTCCATGTTAAGTGAGTAACAGTGGAAAAATGACGAAAGAGCACATGGAACGCTTCTTACATTTGGCTCTCGGTGACCATATTAGTGAGAAAGTCTATTAGTTTGTTATTCCTGGTCAGGACACAAAGACTACAGCTTGATAGAAAAATGTTTTCCCAGCAAGAGAGTTACGTTAAACATACTGCCACCGAAGGCAACCAAAAACTTCTAAACTCGGATGTGTATTTTTTAGACAGTACAAACTCTATATCAGACGTCTTACTGATTTTGTACGCTTGCAAAATGGCGAATCGGAGGATATTTTACATTATGGATATTTTATCATCCACCTTCACTCGATCATCTACAACCAACTTTCTACACCGAGGTACAGACCTAAGTTAACATATGTATGGCAAGGATCCGGTTACGAAGTTGATATTTTTGTTACCACATATGATGATTTGATGGCTGTGACATTTGATATCGGACTATTGCATTGCGGATACACGGAAGATGATGTGGCATGTCCACATATTGCCCTTGTTAAGTGCGCATACTCTTCCATTCCAAAGTGTTTTAATAAATTCATTGAAACGCCAAATTTGCATTTGATGGCAAATAAGGCAGAATGTACCACAACACGGCAACTTCTAGTTTTGGGAAATATGGACAGATACATGCTACATGTGTTCATATATACTGTTCCGTCAATTTGTCAGTGTTTATTTGCTCTTCGTTACATAGTACCTCGGTTACGTATTTTGTGGATCTGTTTGTCACAACTCTCTGTTACACGGTATTGTTTCTGTAGCTACCTGGTGCTTCTCCTGTCTTTAGCTTTGTAATTTTTAATTCATTCGCCTGTTCCACCACTCATCAAGGTTATTTATCTGTAAAACCATGAAGTTGTGTATATTTGTCTGTATAGCTATGACGGAGCGAGGTTGGTACGCGGACTTTGGATGAAGCTAGCGGCCGACCACGTAGCTTTACAGATGAACGGAGTTAATAACTACTGGTAGAACACATTTTAAACCATTTCCATTCGGATTTGGTCCTTCGATTTGGGGTATATCCCTTGTCAGTAGGAATTAAAATGGAATTATGAGCTTGATTCTACCTTGGATACTTTCGAAGAAATAATGTAATCTCATTTTATAAGCTTGCAGTGACACATATTTCAACCAAAGCACTTAAAATGTTACAGTTAATTAATGAGATGTATATTTAGAAATGCAGTTAGAGAAGAGGGATCCCAGCACAGGATGAAATGGTCATACATGTGAAAGATAGGGAAAATGAGGAGAGGTACTTGAAAGAGCAGGTTTTTTGGGTGTTGAGGGTGTACCTGGGAACAACATAACGCTCATTGCAGATAGTGGGCGAGGGGTATAGCGTATGCACGAACATTGTGAAGGTATGGTGTTCAGTGTATCTGGTGCACGAGGTATGTATGATGTCTAACATAAGAACCTTCTGTGATGGTTATACCTGACTAAACCTAAGCTAGACCATTCTAACATTAATTATTCCATCCTGTGATTATCTAACCTAACCTACATAGCCTAATCTAACCTAAACAAACCTCTCATTATCTATTCCATCCTGGCCTCGTCTAAGCTACTGAAAGCAACAATTCTAAACTAATCTATACTATCCGTTTATCTATTACACTGTCATTACATAACCTAGCCTATCCTAGCCTAACTTAGATCCCCTCTCTCATCATCGACTGTATCCTGTCATCACCTAACCTAGCCTAACCTAGGTCTCCTCTCTCTTCATTCATTCAATTCTGTCATCACCTAGGCTATCTGATGCCAGCCATTCTAACCCAACCTAGATAATCCTCTCACATTCATTCCATGCTGACATCATCTAACCTAAATTAACACCAACCTTTATATACCAGACCACAATTCGTCATCTATTCTATTCAGGCTATCCTAATCTCGCCTGCTCTAATCTCACACCGAGCATTCTAACCTAACCTGAGATATTCAAAGCTAATCTAACCCAACCGTACAAACCTAACCTAATCTAGAAGAATCCTGTAAACGAAGAACCTCTAATCACCTAAACAGATCCATAAACCACATAAAGCACACCTTAAATCAGTAATTTTGGGGGTCATTATTCTGATCACTTTGAGGTACTTTGGCGGTATTTCGGTACCTTTGATGATATTGCGCCTACTTCTACCGCTCTTCTAGACACTGGAGTAGGTATTTTAGTGTATATCAGGGATACTTTGTAGACAACTTGGAGCCCATTTATGGTCATTTGACACCTAAATAGGCATTTTAGGATGTTAGACATTTGCAGGGTGTTTCAAAACATTAGAGCACTCCTTGTAGGGAATTTTAGGACATGTTAACGGTATTTCACCCACTGGGGCAGTTATTTTTGAATATTGGCATAGGACTTTAGGACACTTTAGAAAACTGGCAGGGTCATTTCAGGTATTCTAACCGCTGTACCAGGAATGATAGTGCATTTTATGTCATTTGGAAGGTATTTTAGCCGTTCCTATAGCTATTCTCGGGTATACCAAGGGGCTCTTATCACACTTTAGAACACTAGCAGGACTATTTCAGACCTCTCAAGGCACTTGGAAGGTATTTTAGTAGCTGGAGTAGGTATTCGTAGGGTGATGGTAGAGTTTTTAGGACATTTTGAGCGATTTTGAGGGTATTTCATACCGTTTTAAAGCATTTTACCGACTATCAGCCACTTAGGACATTTCGAAGGTATTTTAGACACCGGAATGGGCACTTAATGGAGAGTAGGCACTTTTAAGGATGCTTTTTACAAACTTTGAAGGAATTTCAGACGTAAGAATGGGTATTTCGAGTTCGGGTAGAACCACCTCTGGCCGGGGACCAACATCAATGGTGCCCGTAGGGCTGGTCAGCAGCTTAGACATAAACCCTACCTTCGCATCCAGCCTGCCCTTATTTGGGAGGTTGTTACTGTCTGGGCCAGCGAAAAGGCTGACTTGCCTTTTCTTCTGTGGCTACGGGCACAACGCGCCAATCTGCGCAGCGAAGTGCCATTGCTGTGCCGCTTCTTTGAGTATCTCAGCGTGTGAACACAGCACCTCCGCCGCCACTACTGCACCACCTGTGAAAGAGAGTCAAACGGCACAGGCTAGGCGCTTTGTCCCCTGCATACATGACGTAGGAATTCGCAGCCGACGCCCCCACAACCATCACCGCTTCACCGAAACCGACACTGCCTCAAGTGTCGCCGTCAACGCCATAATCATGCATCACGACTCACAGCATCAATCATACATTCCAGGTTTTACACGATGCCGTCCAGGACTTCTAACAGGAGCTCATGAACCTCACGGCCAAGCTGAAGGACTGCAGGACTGGCTTCATGACCCACTGATACATCCACTCAACACCAGCACACCATGAATGACGCCGCAGTTCAACAACTGGCCTCCATAGAGTATACTCTAGGAGCCTTGGAATCTAACTATGCACAATTGAGAGCCTACATGGACCAGAAAGTCGAAAAACAGTACGCTTCTGCTCCACGCCGAAATATTTCCAAATCAACGACCACATATGCTTAACCTAACTGAATGAAACAGACAACCTCTTCCAACCGAAAGCAAATATAAGAAGAATCCCCTCAATATAAACAGCCCTTTGCGATATTCTCAGAGCTTCGCCCATGGCAGTAGTCACGAGTAACCTTTACCTCCTTCCCCAGCAGTGGCTGGGAGACCCCAAACACATAAAGACTTTCGGAGGTGCTACGCAGAACTCCATCATTCGTCTCCTTTGATTTTCCTAAATATTCCAATTCCTAATAATTTATCTACAGTGTGAACACTTCCTTTGTAGTGATTATAAGTCATTATTATGCCAGGCTTTCCGGTTCCAGGATCAACAATATTGTAGATTCACCGTGAATAGTACCCGGCGCATACAGAAGTGAGGTTTCCTCTTTAAAAAACCAAGAAAACATTACTGCATGAAAAGCTTTATTGGCAACAACTACAACAATGTTTAGGCTACTTTTCGACATAGGCGATACAATAACTGAGACACTTGTGATATTGTGGGACCAACTTTTGTATTCCTTTGTCGTAGAAGTCTGCCGCCTGTGAATGGCACCAGCATGTGACAGTCGTCTTCAACTCTTCGTCGTTGTCAAAACGCTGACCGAAGTACAGGAATTTTTTGAGGTGCAAGAAGTGCTGAAAATCGTTGGGAGCAAGATCAGGACTGTATGGTGGGTGATCAAACAGCTCCCAGCCGAACTCCTGCAGAACAGTTGCTGTGCGCCGATCCCTATCTGGACGAGCATTGTCATGGAGCAGCACAACACCTGCAGTAAGCATTCCACGCCTCTTGTTTTTAAAGGTGCGTCGCAGTTTCCGCAGTGTTTCACAGTAACGGTCACGTTCACTGTTTCACCTCTGGGCAGGAATTGAATGAACAGAACGCCCTTCCTGTCCGAGAACACCGTACACATCACTTTCTGCACCGATACAGTCTGTTTTAATTTCGCCTTGACTGGAAATACACGGTGACGCCAATGCATTCACTGCTACTTGGTTTCCGGGATAAAGTTCGAAATCAACGTCTCATTGCTCGTGACGATCCTGTCGAGGAACTCGTCGCCATCATAGTGATACCGCTGCAGAAATGTTAGTGCTGCTCCTAAGCGTTTCGTTTTGTGCTCGGGTGTCAGGTTTCTCGGCACTCACCTGCCACACAATTTCCTGAACAGCAGGTGCTTAGCAACAATTTCATGCAACAAGTATCGCGATATCTGCGGAAAATGACTGCTGAGCTCCGTAATCTGAAGCGACGGTTCTCCAGGATGCGTTGCCACACCACCTCAACAGAGTCCTCGTTGTTGAGGGACGTCGCTTACTGCGCTCTTCATCATGGATCCTTTGACGAGTTTTGGAAAACTGCCTGCACCAGTGACGCACCATCTGTTTGCTCATGATGTTCGACCCGTAGACCTGACAGAGCTGACGATGAATTTCGATCGGTGCTATGTTTTTTGCAGTAAGGAACTTTATCACTGACCGAGCGGGTCAGAGAACGGACGGTGGGAGAACGAATAAGAGTCGCCATTTCAAGGCCACTGCTGCCCCGCTTCTGGCACCAGGCGGGACCTGTGGGCCTGGAAATTGATCGATACTTCTTGGATCTGTTACACCTGCGCAATTTTCCCGGCTAAATACGTTTGGTTTAAAGGAAAAATATCGAGAACCGTTCTTTCTGAATGCACCTCGTAAAAAGCTAAATTGTTGACATAATTTTGGTGGCGTAGTACACGATAGCAACGTTTCTCTGGATTGCAGGAACACACAATTCTTATTCTCTCGTTTTATGTGTCAAGACCCCAATGATAGCTCAGGTATGTTCTTCAATGCTATAAATTGTTTATATGTCCCTGGCTAAGAGTAACTTACCAGTTATTACAAGTGACATTTGTGGTTTTTCTTTCTTTCTATGTTTCAAGCAGGATCTGAGTAATGTCTGCTGGTGTATTGGGAATTTTATTTTGCCCTCCATGCTTCTGCTCAGAGTAGCTCTCTAAATTAGTAACATAGAATGCTTTGGAGTGACAAACCACAATTACTGTTAACCGATATTTTGTGATTTATGGGAGATGTACTGAATAAACCTACACCTTCTCTAAAACTAATCAACATTTCTTCTATGGCAATATACTCCCCAAATCGTTAGTTGGTTTTTCAGTTAATTAAAAACGATCAGTAGTAAATCTAATTGCAACATGTTGGTCAATTCTTTTCTATCAGGCCTGGTACACTTATTATCAATTCTAATGACAGCAAGTACGGTTGGTGAGAAATTACCTTGTGATTGACGTTCCTGCTGCCACGAGGCCGACTCAGTGGCTGTTGCTATATTTACTCGCTTTCCGTCTGAAGCGGCTGCTGCATAATTATAAAACTTTCTTTTTTCCAGGTGTAGTAAGTAATTCTGTAGTGCGAAATCCATCCTGTGCTTTAGATGTCCCATTACATATATTTACAACAGCAGTTTTATTGCGGATATGACGCTACAGCGGTTCTCTCAAGAACTTTCTGCACGGTAATCAGAGGGCCATCATTATTCCTCTCTTTTTCAAAGTATTCTCTAACGGCATTTACAAGTTCCCTAGCTTAGCTTCTGATAGTTACACCTTTCCTTAACACGTGCACTTGCGTTTATCACGCCCGTAAGGGATTTTAAAGTCGACAGTGCTACCCGTAATTCTACAAATTGGTTGTTAATAGTTAATTGTTCGTACTATAAGAACAACACCAATGTCTGCGATATATAAAATAAGTAAAGTTCTGAACATAATGTAATACTTAAAATGACTAAATAGTTACGGAATCACTGCGTATAATACTGCGAACACTTCGCTAAATGAAATGCTGCAAATACATAATCACATGCGTGCATGTATGTGATAACGCGCGTAAATTTCCACTGAACCCGTAGCGTTTGCAACGTCGATGACGTCATGCCTCTGACGGTAATGCATTCTTATTTCCTGATTGGTCAGCGACCTACGAGATGTTACACACCGCACAAGTATCAATCGAAAGTAATTTCTCACCGACCGTAGGAACAGGAATCTATTACAACTCATACATGCTCTGAACGTTTCTAATACACTTCCGTTAGTGGTCCATAGTTCAGGAAAATCCGTATGACATTTGTTTCTTAGCTCCAATCAAAAACACTGGTTCTATAAATTCCAATACTTCAGTCCTTGTTGTGTCCCTCGTATCTCTTGTTCTGTCAAAGTTTGCCCTTATTCTTGCAATCTTTGAATTTTTACATTGAAGAATATTTTCAAGAACATCATCAGTGAATTTTTTCAAAGGCGCTTCTTTCATGAGTAACAATTCTTGCACAGAGCGTAGCGTTCTTAGAATACTTTGGTGCCTGTTTCACAAAATTCACAAGCAATACACAAAATTTACAGGTTTTTCATTCCACAATACTTTATTTCCATCCACAAAATATACATTTCTCTCCTCACCTGAATCGGAACCATTCACTACTGGATCTTAGCACTTACTGTTTCTTCCAACTCTATATTGTGACTATTTTAATGAACAATTTCTCTTTTGACATATCTTAAAAATATCGGCAAATTCCTCAGCTTCCTCTGCAACTATAACTTGAACGAAAATATTAATTTATTCTGCAGTCAGAGGATTGAGATTTCTAGTTCTACATGATACTTCAAGAAGTAATTTAGGTACCTGACAGCCTTAAATCGTTATCATTTTAGTTAAGACCTTTATTGACCCAAACATACAGAAAGCCCCACAGATATCATATAGAAGGAAAATCAAACAGATACTCGATTCAAGGTTGAATAATTAGTGTTTATGCATTCATTTACTGCCCATAACTCTAACAGGTGCTGAAACATGCGTCAACTGACTTGCAGATAAGCAGCGCATCTATGCACGTAGCATAATTACTAGTACTCTTTCAAAACCGCAAGGCGATTAACATATTTCAGCTGCTGTGTTGACTATGTGTGCAGCAATATATTCTTCAGAGTCAACAGGGTGTTCATAAACTACAGGTTTCGTGTAGCTTCTTAAAAAGAAGTCAGGTGGAACCAGGTTACCTTAGTGTGCAGGAGAGGCAATTGGTCCATCCCGCCAGCTGTGACCGCTGACTGTGACAATCAAATGGGCACGCAACCATTTCATTCCTAAAATAAGCTGGTGCCTCGTCATAGTGTAGTTCTATTGCTTGTTTGAAATTAAGAGGAAACGGGTATAGTGGCATAAGTAGAAGTTATTGGAAAAATGCTAAGTATGCATTGGCGTTGAATCCTCGTGAAGAAGTAATTACCCAAGAAGGAAGTTATTCGTAATCTCTAACCACAGGTTGGCAGCAATCTCGTTGGATGTCATTACACCAAAATAGCATGGGGTTTTTCTAAAACCCAAACATGAACATTTTGGGAATTAAACAGCTACTCACTGTGATGCATGCTTCATTCGTATATCTTCCACGGTTTGTAAATTTTGATTAGACTGCAGCTTGGTCTAAATACTAGTTATAAATGTTGCGTCGTAATAAATATTCAGCTAGCTTAGTACCATGGACTTTCTCAAGATGATATGGATAAAACCTTTCAACCTCCAGAATTTTCAAGACGTGGAATGACTACTGTTCAAATGGTGAGTGATAGCTTGAGTATTCGCCGAAGGATACTTCTCTACATACGTAGATCTACTACCTCGATCTTAGGAGTTTGCATAGAACGCCCTCGTTCTAACCCGATCTTTTCGGCTTTGTGATGCACCCGTTCAAAACACTTGCAGTAGTACAGATAATTGCAATGTGGCGAAGAACCCATCGGTTTTCAAACCGTTGCTAGCAAAGGCTCTGAGAAGCACGTCCAGAACAAGATGCTGGTATGTACGCCATCAGCATGTCGGCCAAATTCATTCCATGTGTTACGTTCCATGTTTGCCGTACTATAATTTCACTGTTTACGTGTAAGTATGGAAGAATTGTACTGTACGGTGCAGAAGCAGTCAAAGTGCATGAATGCCACTGAGCACAAGAATTCAAAGGACTGAGGTAAACGAATCCGCTAATTTCAGCGTGTGTACTTGTCACCAAGATCTAGAAGTAAACAACTGTGTACGAAATAGTAAACCAATAGGGTAGTGGGTTTAATGACAGACTCCTGTTGCACTGTAAATAGTGTTTTTCCTCCTCCCTTGGCATGATGTTTTTCATGTTTCTCTATAATGTTGGTCAATAAACAGGGTATTGTATTATCAATGCTTTAATTATTCATGTTTCACATGACTAATTGCTTGAATTTCTTCCTTAGTATCAATGAATTTAATCACATAAACTCTCTTGCACTGAAACAAAGCATCACAACACCAGTACAAAAAATGTTTCTTCAACCCCAGTTTACTAAATGCTCAGCTAATCCTTGATTAATCACCCTTGTCCATCAAGAAAGTTTTAAGAAATTATGGATCCCCTGGCATATGAAGTGGTGTTGCAGTTTTTGGATGATTAGGAATACGATACAGCTGCGCCCCTCAGAACTGAATGGCATTTGGTTACAACTCGGTCATGAGTAAAAGAAATAACTTCTGAATTACTTTGTTACAGGTATCTAACAATTATTTAAATATATATTAATTATTCTCAGAGAGATATGTACCCCTGTGCGTTGTATGACATTTGGTTCCAGTCCTTTCATGGTTAAAGAAATGTAACTTATGAGCTCTATGCGATAGAAGGATGAAATGAACTTAAAATTATAGTTTAATTATTCAATGGAGAGATGACATTGTTTGTATTCCTGTAATGCGTAACAAAATATGTAACTTTAAATGAACTAATTTATGATAGTGATACCAGCTTCATAAAGCTTATTTAAATTCACTCAAGTAAATACGGTATATTAGGTTTCTCTGTATTGATTGTAATATTTAGCTTTCAAAGAAATTCTAACAAGAATGGTGATGATTTTGTACAAGTATCCGATGCTTAAGAAAGCTCAATATTTAAACGTGACGATGTCATTAACGAAAAGCGAAACAAGGAAGCTTACAAAGCATTAATAACAATACGACTTTCATGATTATCTCAAGTGACAGAATATAATACCGTTTGTTTTTGGAGAGAGCACAAGGAATACTTTTGAGCTGAGTAAGCGTTTCAAAATTTATTTTGCATGCTCTTTTCCAGGTGAAATGATATTTTGTTGTATACAATATGTAACAAAAATGAGCGGCACAAATTCCAGGATACATTCCCCACACATAGACGAAGAAATTCTGATATAAACATGGGTCTGGAAACGCTTTGTTACCATGTTGCAATTAATTTTCTCCAACTCATTAATCATGGGAAACACACAAGAATAGAACGCGCCAGCATACCAGATGCAACTCTTTCTCACAGGAGATGTTCAATATGCCCTCCGTGGGCATTGATACATGCATCAACCCGCCATGTAGTGAATCCCGGATGCGCTGATGTATCCATGGAGTACTTCGTATGGTTTTGCAGCCTTCTTCGGAGACTCCGAACATCTGGTACTGCGGATCGTTACATAAGAGCTTTCAAATGTTCCCACAAATAAGCGTCCAGTTGGTTCAGGTCCGCGAGGCGTGGAGACCAGACATTTGGTCCAACTTTACCCATCCATCGGTTACCGAATCTGTTATTTAGAAGCCGACGGACATTAACACTAAAATGAGGAGGTGCTCCATCGTGCATGAACTACATGTTTTGTCGTACAGCTAATGGCACATCTGCTAACAGATCAGGTAGAACATTCTCTAAGAAATTATGGTAAATTTGTCCGTTTGGTCTGGGTGGAAGAACGTGAGGCTCTACCAAAGAGTCACCAACAATGCCGGCCCCAACATTGACAGAAAATCTTTGTTGATGACTTCCTTCAACAGTTGCTCGAGGATTGACGTCAGCCTATAAATGCCGATTGTGATAATTTACAATCTGATCTCGATGAAACGACGCCTCATCTGTGGACAGCAGCGTTGAACTAAAATTAGGGTTAACACTTTGTTGCATAAAGCATTCGCAGAAGCGTACCCGTGCAGGAAATTCAGCTGCTGATAGTGCCTGCACACGCTGTAAATGGTATGGACACAGCCGGACCTCGTGCAAGACTCGCCAAACAGTCATGTAGTCAACATTCATTGTTGCAGTTACTTGTATTGCACTGACAATAGGGTCGTCGTCAACTGCCTGAAGAATTGCCGCCTCCCGTTGCGGTGTTCTCGTCCTCCTATGCCTCTCCCGGTCGCGAGTATCAGGCTGAAATGTCCCATGTTCCCTAAGACGACGATCAATAGCTTCAAACGTTTTCCTGCCGGGGCACCTTTGTCCTGGAAAATATCTCCCGTTACAAACGTTGAGCAGAAGCGCCATTGCCGTCTGCTAATCCATACATGGAATGGGCATCTGCCATCTCTTAATTTGTGTACACTGCCATTGCACGAGCACGAGCCAAGACTGTGATCAACTCCACTAGTACATAGTGACCCTTGTGCTTGCCAAGGTCGTACTGCTCACTGTAACAGTTGATGTTACCTGTAACAAGCAATGATATAAGTCGCATGGCAACAGGGACATGTAAGACAAAACACTATCATGATAATGACAACGTAACCAGACTTAATCAAGAGTGCATGTTCCCCAGGATTCTAACGTTCTGTTTGTATGTGTTTCCCATGATTAATGGAAAGTGGTAACATGGAAACAAAGCGTTTCCAGACCCATGTTCATATAACATAATTTCTTCGTCTAAGTATGAGGAATGTGTCCTGCAATCTGTGCCGTACAGTTTTGTTACAACCTGTATACTGGTTCAAATATGCTGTTTAAGCTTTAAAAAAAACGTCAAAATGATGAAACGGGGAAAAAAGTGTGTTGTACGATCCTCTTGCCGATTGTAAAAACCCAATTCTCTACTTGTGTTTAATTAAATAGCATATGATGTTAGTGAACACCGGTAGAATACCTACATTGGATATTTCACAAAAAGTTACGGACAGTCAGGGAGATGTAATACTTATTTTAGTAGTAATAATAATAATATAATAATAATAATAATAATAATAATAATAATAATAATAATAATAATAATAATAATAATAATAATAATAATAATAATAATAATAATAATAATAATAATAAAGTCACCCTCACGTGGTGAAGTTGAAGATTTGCTTCATAAAAGCTTCATATTACTTCTGCCTGACCCTATGTAACTTTTTATGAAACAAACATTTAATTGTTCCATATGACCTATTTATGGACGAAAAACCAGCCATAATTCCTCTGCGTAATATAACACTTGTAGAAAGGTGTGGAAAGAAGGATTTCATATTTTAGAATTGGATATGCCTATGGGTGCTGGATACCTTAAAATAAATCAACTCAGTGAGTTCGTTTCTTTAGAATAGATCTAGTTACTTAAATTGCATTATAACCGCAATATGTGGTTGTGTTTAAAATGCTCACTCCTGCCGAGCCCTGCGTAATCGTTACGTTGTTGATAAGATTATTTATTGAGTATACCTTAGATACCTTGAGACAAGGGGACTTCCAGTTATTTTCAACAAAGCTTACAGAACTCGTGTGTGTGAAAGTCGGAGAACTGATCTAAATGAAACCCACGTTTACAGATATCTATAGGTAACGGTTTTTCACACAAGCAATGGGAGAATATATAAAATTACACAGAATCGAAAACTCTGCTACCCTGTTCGAGCTCTGATGTGTATAAAACCCTTAATCTTTCAAGAATTTATATAGGCATGATGATCCCAATCTTTAGCATTTATTCTAATTTTGTTAAAGTAAATACTATATTTCAAAACAGTTTTGCGCTCTTCTTTAGAAAATTGACATGGGTAAAACTTTTTTAGAATGATAAAAAAATTTAAAATCGCTTCTTGCTATGTTAAGTTGATTACATATCTCCAAAGGATTTCCAGGTACTGAGTATAAACCATTACATGATATACAATAGAAGCCCGTTAGTCCGGCTTCTGATGGTCCACTATCCTCTTAGACCGACCATGCCGCCATCTGCCATTGTTTACATCTTACTCTAATCGTGTCTGTTGCCTGCCGGTGGCCCATATCCTGCGAAAATTATGATCCAAAATGGATGAAAATGGGTCAAATTCAGGATGAAACAGCACAAAAACAAAGGAACAGAACTTGGATACACCAGCAACTTTAAACGACTTGCCAAATTGCATCCTGATGTCTAGCCCAATAATGTTAGTGAGTGAATGAACAGGGCCGATGACGACCCACGACAAAAGAAGAACTAAATGACGACCGAATCATCACTGCCGTTACTCAGACTACAAAGGACACAGGGAAAGATGATCACGATGACGAATTAGTTACACGAGTATCGCATGCAAACGCTAAGTATGTATTGACACAACTCTTCAATACATTGAAGAAAACTCCTTTTCCACACCAATGAATATATTGCGGGTACAAAAATGAAGGAACATCGCAGTAGAATCAAAGTTGTCATCTGTTAAACCAATGAACAATACAGATGTTTGCGTTTCATAAGTCTCTACAGTTTGAGTACAGGTATTCAAAGTTTGGAGCATTAAGTTTTTATATTAACTTTACTTGATTTTACCAGATGTAAAACTGTCAACAACATTTTCAATTATGTAGAAAATTGTTTTCGTATCATAATTTTACTTATAAACGTGTTCACTGACAATACGAATTTTCTTGTGTTACGACCATGTTACCGGTGCATTTGTTGTCGGACTAGCGGGGTTCTCCTACAATTCATACCTATTGAAATAACTGAGCTACAATGATTTTGGAAATTCTTACATTGGGGCACCTTAATTAAAGATCTCAAGTAGTGTATATATATTTCGGTTTTGAAAAAATAAATGTATTATTACTGTCCAAATATCAGCGCAATGTGTGTTTTGCATAATATTATAATTCTCTTGGGAAATAAATCCCGGATAACATATTGCAATGTTGTCCAGCTGCTACTGATGCTTTGCTAATGCGATTAAATTCGATTTTCACTTTTGCTCGCGCGCAGCAACATAACGAAGCTTCGCGCGAAGTAGCCTCTCCTTCCTTCTGCTCTACTCGTTGGGGCATCGCACACAAGATCTTGCACTAGCAGCACTCTCCCTATGTCACTACTGTGGACACCATATCATTCAAAGCACTCTTCGTGTTATCAAAACATAACAACCCACTATCTCACTCGCAAATACGCGAGCATATGCATGACAGCAAGAGTTTCTAGAAGCTTTTTGGATAGGGAAAAAGGAGGTTCCAGTACTATATTGTTGCGTCACGAGCGCTTCTGGGAGTTACGACAGGAGGGGAGCGCCACTATCTATTCCTACTTATCTCCTCAACGACTTTACCTTCCACGCGATATGTGAGGCCCACAGCTGCATCACATAGCTCCTTCCTCGGGCGTGGTCTTCTCTAGCAGCTCTGTATGGAACAAGCCGATCAATAAGGACCACCATGCGCTTCCCCAAGGTATACCACGTCATTGATAGGATGATCACCTAATTAGGGCCGTCCCAGGAACGCTACAGCTTCGGCGACTTCCCTTTAGTTCTCGTGACACCATAGAGTCACACGAGATCACTATCGTGTACTTCGGAACTTACGCCAGGCACTTACAGCGTGCCTTCATTCAGTCTTTTGTCTACTTCAGGTGCTCCCTAGAGGCATAGTGGATTATTTCTTTTAGCCAGTCCGTTAGCTCCCCGACATAATTAGTTGCTGCCTGGTCAGTATCGGGAGGAGTGCCGATCACTAGGTAGCCGTAGCTCCCATCCAAATACCATGTTTATTCGTTTCATGCCAGTGATATCCTCTAATGATGCTGGATAAGCCAGGAGAAGTAATGGCACGTATACATCCCAATGTCCCTAATGGCTGGATATCAATTTTCGGAGATGCTCCTCCACCGTCTTAATATAACGCTTCACCATTCGCTCCTACTGTGGATAAAGGAGAGTGATAGAGTTCTTATGTACCCTCAATTGCTGGAGAAACTTCTAGTATAAGGTGGGAATCCAAGTTCGTCCCCTGCTCCCTGTGACACACCCGGAAGTACTTGAACCGGAAAGAATTTCTTCGCCAGTACATTAGCCACAGAAGGGTCTTTTGAATGGAAATAACGTAAACCCATAACCACTTCGTGAAATGTTCCATAGCCAATAGCAGGTAGTGATTTCCTGCGTCTGTCCTTCGGGTAGAGGCAGGAACTTTGATGGCAGCTCCTTCATACGGAGCTCTGGCGTTGTCTATCACATCCAGTCCCGAGTACGAGTATGGGGGCTACGACTTACCGCACACTTGTGTCGTTATTGGCACCACCTCTCCACATCCGTTCGAAGATACAACCAATAGAATCAGCGACGTAGCTTCTCCAAAGTCTTATAGGTCTCGAAAGCTAGTCCTGATAATCAGCTAGCCCCACTGAGACTATCAACTCCTATACAGTTGTGTTTTAGAGCAATGTCCGCCCAAGCCGGGTCATTCCCAAAATTCTTTATCTTTAACAATTGTGCGCAAATCTGGACATTCAAGCTGCTCCCTTCCCAGGGTCTCTTCGTCCCAATAGACTGCAGGTTGTACCGTGACAGGGCGTAAGGCCCGCAGCATTCTTCTTCGCCTCGACCTTTATACAGTTGTTGCAGTTTGTTGGCACCTTCTTCGAAAAAGGGTGCCTGAATTAGAATAGTCCTACAGCCTCTGGAACCAGCGTCCCTTCTTCCGAATTACCAAGACATAATAACCAGGGCGGAATGGTCGGTTCAGAAATTAAAATCCTGTCCGTAAAGGCACATGTGCAACTGCTTCAAGATATCTAAAATAGCCAGCAGCTTTCGTCTGGTCACGCATTAGTTTCGTTCGGCCTTGTAGAGGGTTTTACTAAAGTATGCCAGTACCCTTACTCCCTCCTGCTTTTGCGACAGGACTCTTCCAATGCCAAACTCACTGGTACTCGTGTCCACGATGGACTTTATACCAGTGATGGGGTAGCCTAGTACCACGGTCTTTTGTCAGGGTCTGGAAAGCTGTCTCAGGTTGGTCGCACTACTGGTCAGATTCTCCTTCGTCAGTCAGTAATGCCACAGCTGTGTAAATTTTTGCATACCCGCCAGGAATTTGCAGAATTACATACAGAATCCCAGGAACCATTGCAGTTCTGATTTAAGCTTGGCCTATGCCACTCCTTGGCGACCTCTAGCTTCAGGGTGTCCACAGCCACTCCATTAGGTCTTACGATCCTTAACTACTAGCGCACTTCCTTCCTCATCAGCTGAAACGTCTCAGCGTTTAGCTTTGAGCTGGCCTGCTGAAGTCTTTCGAACATCATCCTTAGGTTTGGCAGTACATCCTCGAAAGACTTTTTAATTCGATGGCTTCGCCGAGGCAACGGAGGAAAGCGTCGTAGGGGAGGCCTCTCATTAGAGACCCCACGAAAGTCTGAAGCGCTTCTGGGGACGTTGCAGATTCCAAAGGGTATTACTGCAAAATTCCACAGTCCATATCCAGTACAAGACACTTGGTTATCCTGGTCGTCGGCGGCGAAGCTCCACTTGCCAGTTTGCCGACGTCAGTTCCAATTGGAAAACCACCACTTGGCTGCCGACAAGGTGTTCAGGGTGTCATCAAACCGTGGCAGCTGAAGGTAGTCTATCTTGACATCATTCAGCTTCCGGTAGTGAACGCAGAAGCGCAGACCTCCATCCTTCTTTTATACTACATTATGAGTAAGCACTACAGGCTATCGGATTCCTCTTTTCTACATCTGGTCTTCAAGTTCTCTATCCGGTGGTCCATTTGCTTCTGCTTCGTTTGCGGGACAACTTTCTAATCGGTCGGGCATACCGCTGACAATGCAATGCATCAGTCTATGGATGCGATCATAAACATCTTCTGACATGCTGCAAATATCCTGGAATTTCGCGAGCAGGATAACGGCTTACTTCCTCTCACCTCACGATAGCTTCTCAGCCGCTTCCAGGAGCAGGTTTGCAGATGTCTATAGAATTTTTTGATGTTCGCTCGACCCTCGATTTCTCTGGCCGCAGGTATTATGGAAGCGACCGGCTCACTATTTTGCAACACAGTCCCGCTGAGAAGATCCTGGTCCCGGATGGTTGCATTGAGAATCTTCACAAGAATAGCCTTCGGAGCAGCAAGCAGGGCCCTCGTGACGTAAATACCATCTCTTTGTTGTCCTTCGTCCAGAATCACGCTCCATATTAGCGGTTTATCTGATTGTGGTGTCACCATCCTCGCTCTCCACGATGGAAGCACCTCTCGCTCTGTAAGTAAGAGTATCGCTGTGTGCAAACTCCCCTCGTGGTGGTTCAACAGGATGTAGTCGCCGCGGCGCCAGACGTCGACCTTGGCATCGATAATCTGAAGGGTGTACCAGGAGACTTCTCCTCGATGATTGCAGCAACGAAAACGCACAATAGTAGCCTGCTCCTACTAAGAGTCAACTCCATGTGAGTTTCTTTCGCACGAGCGTGTTTTCACCCAAGGCGATTTGTAGCTCGTAGCCCATGACCGGTGTCTTCTTTATAAGTCCGCATACCAGATCAGGCCTGGCAGTATTGCGGACCCCGCTTTACCACTACCCGGATGGTCCCTAATGTATCAGTGTGCTACCGGAACATTCTTACATCACCCAGTCACGGTGGAATTAACTTAATTTCTATTTATGGACGCTCTTTAACTACTGTGGTCCTTATCATTCCGTTCCTTATTGGGCGTGCAAGACCGGTAATTTGGCTCAGAGACCTGTTTATCAGGCTTGAGGTTCTTTTACGTGCCGTAAATCTACTACACGGGATCATCGGCTTTACTTCCCTTCCGAAGGAAACCATGCTAATGATATTTACGCCCGGAAAAATCAATCGCCCTGCGTCGGGTTTGAACCCGCGACCTCGGGAACTAGAGGCTAGTATGGTAACCACTACACCACGGAGGCTCACCCCATTTACGGGGCAGACGTTTCTCTCTTCACGCCGGCATTTAGTAGTTTCCTGATCCCAGACAGCGTGCGCCCGCAGTCCGCCTTTAGGTGTTCGGCGTCTCCGCAAATCCAGCTCTTTTGGGTGTCCCTTTCCCAGTTCTACGACGGTTAGACTGTTGCTATTGACGCGGGTTATCATCATTCATAGCCTTCAAACCTCTAGCCGGCACCGGATGGCTCTTCCGGTCGTCCTCTTTGCCACTTCAATGTGGAGGACAGCCACCTGTGCGTCATTGACTTTACAGTCTTTAGCAGGAGAAGTTGTTTTTTCACCTCCCGAGGTCTTAATTATGATGAATCTGCCTATCTGGAAATAAGGTATGCTAGTAGAACGGCCAGGGTCTGGTGTGGCAGCTTTTCGACCTCCGTGTGAATTCTTGTTGGTCTCACCCTATTGATCCAATCTTGCCTTAAGTTAGGTCTGGTAAGCGGCGGCTTTGAGATGTTCCCCATATGGCCCCATCAAACAGTTTAATCCAGTCGTCGGCCAAGCCATCTGCGAGGGCGGTGTAAAGGGCGTGGCTGCTTGCCCCTGCAGTGCAGCCGAAATGTGTGTCGGAGTCCATCCATTGTGGGTGGCAATAACCTTAAACTGTCGTTTGAACACTGTCCACGGCGAAATGCCGTCAATTTCGAAGGCTGCACTGTTTTATTAGCCGGTCTCGTTTTCTTGGGACACTCTACAACTTCGGCACAGATCTGACTTCTAGGCCACGGCACAGCTCCTCCACTGCAGCGTACATAATTTTCTTTTCCCTAAGTTTGTTGGTCTAATCGTTTATCTCACTGATAAGATCCTTGTACCAAGTTTTCCTACCATTTCACATTTAATTTCTTCTAGCTCATTTGCGATGTGGTCTTTCAAGTTTTCTGCGTTGCATTTATCCCAGATTTTTCAGTGTGAAAGCAGAACTGCATTCGGATTTCACCTTATCCGTTTCCTTGTTCATTTCTTCCTTTACACTCTTCGTTTCTGTCTGCAAATTCTCCATTGCGTGATTTGCTGCCGTTATTTCACTTTCCAGGTTTTCTATTCCGGAATTTACATTCACCATTTCACTCTCCATTTTTATATACTAGGTTTTATTTCTGTCCCCGTCTTCTCCATTCTGGAATGAGTTTTCTCCAATCCAGATATCATAGTCATGACCTCGACAAATAATTCTTTAATCATTTCCTCCATTTTGAAATTCTTACCTACTCTTGACACGAGTATGACCTTGTCCAGGTTTTACTGTCACTTCACTAATACGTTTTAGAATCTTCATCGTCACACAGCTTTTCTTGCGCGTAGCGGTGCAACGAAACACGCACGAAGCAGCCTATTTTTCCTTCCGCTTCATTCGGTGCGGCGTCGAACACAAGACATCGCAGTAGCTGTACTCACTATACGACACAACTGTCGCACAATCTCACTCTTAAAACTTTATGGGGAGAGTGGATGTAGATGGACAAAAACTTCCAACACTCTTTGTAATTAAATGCACCGTTAACTAGATAATCGCGTTTAAAAGCAGGGGTATTTGTCAACGTGGCGCAACTTGCTGATTCAGTAGTCTGCTTCTACTGGAGACACTAACTATTCCTACGCTCTATAAAACCATTTAAGTAACCATGTATCGAATTCCGATATTTTGTGGCTGGCACGTGAGACGCTACAAAAATTCCGGGAAAAAGTCAGGTTATTGTTCACTGCACCATATGTAAATATTACTTCGAATTTTACATTCCCACGCAATTACAAATATTTTATTTGATATGTTTAAAAGCCTGAATATATGGCCTATTCTGTTTGAGAGGCTTATGCCATGGTAGGGTAACAAACTCACGTGGAATTGTTATTGAAATTAAACAGTTTTAAGATTTGTGTACGCATAACACCTATGTAGGTAGTTTTAAATGTACATTTTTATTATTATGCAATACCATACTACTGTGATATTGATGTGACAATGCAATACTTTACTTGAAATGAAAATAAGTATTCCAAAGGTTATGTCACTCTTATGTGAAACACCTCCTACATTACTAACACCATTATTTTGTGTTGCAGTTAACAATGTAATACTAATAATTGCTAAACGTTTAGGAAAGTATAACTTATAATGTGAATTTACCCTCCAATGCAATATGCTTAAAGAGAATGTATGTGCAATTGTTTATGCTTTTGTCCAAACGGGAACTCTACGCTTTTATTTAATTTTTAATGTACTCGTTTTAATATCACATGTGCTTCATGTCAGTATATACATACCTCCAAGAAAAGGAATCTGTATAACATTATGCAGAAGTTTTTAAAAGCAATTTCGCCAACGGTTATGCCAATATGTTTTAACAATGAGTTTATGAGCGCAAAAAAGATCGAGTTAGTGAAATTTGCAACACTAACCTTACTGATAGGATTTATGTGCCTGAATATGTGTAACAGATATCAAAATATTTGAAAAAACGTAGGTAAACAAAATTGACACTGCTCTTTGTGCCTAATGAATTCCACAGTCTCGGACTACCATTGGAATTAATTTAAAACATCTGAACTTGCCTCCAGGATGTAAATTTGAAATAAGCGTTTAGAGGAAGTGTTCCATATGCCCTCGATTACGACAACTCGCAATTACACTACCTGCATCATGGGCCCGCTGGCAAACGGCAACAAATGTGTCTGCACTAGGCACGACCCTGTTAGGAAATCTTTCAGCATAGAGCTGTTGAGATTATGAGAACTGCACTGCGTTTCTCCGTAAACTAAGGTTTTGTCCAGATATTTGGACGTTGAAAATCGCAGCATTGTGTATCTTGTTATGTAGCAAGATTTTCTGCCCTTTATTTCTTTTTTTTTTATCCATGTGCCTCCTTTAACTGCTCTTATCTTAATTTGTGGCTTTGACAAGAATACAATTGGATGCGATTAAGCAAACATTCCCGGCGATCTACACCGATATCGGAAGAAAGTAAACGCAGCTGATGCTATGTTGCCAGTTCTAGCAGAACTAAGGAGGCAACAAATTATGGACCTTTTAAATTTAATTTACACAAAAACAGTTCACTGTATTGAAATACGTCAAATCAAAAAGCTGTTGTTTATTCAGTTTTCTATGAATATAGTCATAAATTAAAAACCTTTAATCAAACTAATCCAGCAAGGTTATGATAAGTTTTTTGGATAAAAGCATTTTTCCCCTTGAAAACGCTGCATTTAATTACAAAGAAGTTTTGGACGATTTTGTTCATCCACATACACTCTCCCACCTCTCCCAGTTCGCAGAACTATTTCACTTCCACCCTGTACACCAATTCAAGGTTTTCCAGAAACTTTGTGAGAGGTGAAAAATTGGTTTCCACAATTTTGTCGTTGCGTCGAGACCGCTTCTAGAATTTACGTCGGGGCAGAACGCCACTCCTTTTCACTATATATCTCCTCAACCAGTCAGTTAGCGCCTTCTACATGATAAACGGGTTCCGTAACTGAGTCACTGTGCTTAATGATCCGGTATACCAAATCGGAAATAAAATCGACACGTATTTGCCTCAGAGTCTGTCATACTTGAGCAAATTCTAAACCAGAACGCTTAATGGGGAGAAACCCTCGAGATGTGATCTCGAACAAAGGTTATTTTAATGGAATTAATTGTTCTTCCATACAAGCCGTGTGTTGGACAGGGTTGGAAAGGTAGAATCACCTGACTGAAAAATTCAATGCCATAGCCGGGATTTGAACCACGGATCTCCCGGTATCCGTCCGGTTGCTCTAACCGGTTGCTTCGTGGTTCAAATCCCGGCTATGACATTGAATTTTTCAGTCACCTGATTCTACCTTTCCAAAGGTTATTTTACTTTGCCTGAATATCGGTAACACACTACATAAAAGTGAAGACAAGAAATATACATGAACTCTCACAACTGAGCCCTGGAAGCTTATATAGCAATGAATTCAAGAAGGGTTTCATGATTAGCTCAAGATATAAAATATAATACCTTTGATGTCTATGGAGAAAACATAAGGTAATCTTTTGAGTAGATGAAATGTATTTTATATTGGCTGCACGTATTAAAATAATCCCAAATTCAAACACACTCTTAGGGCAATAGAAAATTCATTGTCGTTGATTCTCACATGATAAGCCGCCTTATTTTGCAGTCTCTAGGCAAATATTTTGATGGGATGGTTCGGATTTTTCGTTGAATGTAATTTTTTATATCACCAGCGAAATCAACTTCGAATGAGGTGAAGTTAATTATTGTGGAACACAGGTTAGTTGAGGTGATGGATATTTTTGTATCATATGCAAGTTATTCATAAGCAAGAATAGAACTCCGACCCAATATGCTTCATGTAAAGTTTTGGTGCCATTTAAAAATCTGAGTTAAGTTGTACATGGAATAAGACTCGGAAATCAAATGCGGTCCTGTCTTTTCGGCTCGATTCTGGTTGAGAGGAGAAAGCTTCCTTTTGCCATTCAGAGGAATATTTTTGATGTTGGGGATTAGAATCTCACTGACTGTAATAGTGACATATATATCAAGTAAGCCTGATGGGTTCGAATACCACGAAAGCAACAATGTAACTTGTGAATTGGCATTAGACATATGTAAACTACATTTCAAGCGCCTTAAGTGATTGCAAAGGTATAAGAGATGAAAAATTAAGTCACGTTATATCAAATACGAGTAAATATTCAGTTTTCTCAGAAAGTCAGTAATCTAATCATACTTAGCTTTTGGTTCGACTTTCACTGATTGCAACGTCAAATATATAATTAGGAGCTAATACACGATAAACACGTAAAAACGTAAGATACTAGACATATATACATTCATTCATACATACATACATACATACATACATACATACATACATACATACATACATACATACATATACATGTAAATGCATACCTACGTGCATACCTGCCCACCCAACCACCCACCTACCTACCTCATTAGGTACAACATTCAAAAACTTCCGAAATACTTTGAAGATGTCTTTTTTCAAGAGGGTTAGGTTTCTCATTTAAAGTATTATCCAACTAAAGACTCAGGGCTAAGGGTTCAAATACCCTATTTGCTTAAGATTGAAGACACAACTACATGTAATTAAATGCTTCTCACAGTGACATTTTCCTATATTTGATTTAATCTCTAGGTACCTATGATTCGAATACAGATTCCTCTTTAGGAGCTCCACTATTCATAGTAACTCTGAGCTAAACACTTACCGTGATTTAAAAGGAGAGAAGCATGCAGGAAAAACCTGACCAGAATCGTAAGTAATTCGTTCATTGGTAATATGCTCAGGTATAGCTTGCAATCAAGTTAATGTCATGCGCAGTTTTTGTACGAAGGATAATATTTTATGATTAAAAGTTGCACAGAGAGGACGTCTATAGCAGTTTGATAATCTGAATACAACATTCTGCTATAAAATATTGAAGTGTGACTGTGAAAGAACAGTATTATGGGTATCGATGCGTTTATGTTTTAAAACAACACGATTTCATAAGATGTAGGACAATTTCTACGGTAAAGCCACAAGGCAACTCCGCGATAGAACGTTGACCTTGAAGATCTTCGAATTCTTCTGTCTATTGGTGCGATCTCACCAAACGAGATGTCTCCGCGGCACGCATTTGGGATGTCCTAGATTCGATACCCAGGGTCCTCCAATGTAACAATGGGTTTTTCGTAGTTTTCCCTTGCTTTCAAGACGAAAGCTTGGATAGTTTCTCTTCTGCAACGAATTTCATTTCCGTCATTTCCTATCATTTCGCTTCCCCTTTCATATTTCAGGTAGGCTTAGTGGCTGTGCAGTGTCGGTTCGTTTGGACAGTTGCCGAAGACGCTTATAGGTTGGGAAGTGGTTCTTGACCCTGCCAGATGGTAGCCGTCCCTGAGCCACCTCAGGTCGGTAGAGCTCTCCCCGGTTCCACTGGTAGTAAGGCTTCTCTCAGCAGCTCGCTAGTGAGTCCGGGTCATCAAGCTTGGACTCGCTAAGAACCTCTGCGTGTTTCAATTGGCCGGCCTGTCTGCGGCCTATAACCTCTGCGGTTCTTTCACTTCATGCGTTACTCCTTGGGGTGGTAACAACAAAAGATCCGCGGTGGGTCGGAATGCCAGGTGTCCACTCCGTTCCCTGGTAATTCTTTATGTCATTGTATAATCTCACAGGAATTAGTATTTGATTTCATATCCCAGAAGAGTGTCCTGAATGCTGCTATGACATTTAAAGAATTCGTGAAGGAAGAATAGGATCGACCTAACCAGTCTAGATACAAAGGGCGCTTTCGACTCAGAATCGAGAACAGCAATAATGTCTCCAGAAGAATGTAATGTCCAAGAAACTCGTTCAAGTTGTCAAAAATGTACTTCAGCCGCAGGACAGAAACACTGACAGCCAATGATATTAAAATCAAATACAGGTAACTAGAAGATGCACGAATGGTTCCTGCTGTGATCTCATAGTTTTGGAACAACACCCTCTTCAATTGTCCATACACAAGCCATACAAAAATAATTGTTTGCAAATGATTTGGCCATGCTAACAAAGAGATCAGCAAAGCAGAAATAGGAAATTACATGAGTATAGATTTGCCGAAGGTAATGGATTGTTACTAAAATTAGATAAGCTTTAATTAATGCAAATCTAACGTTAGGATGATATCAAGAAGGATTCGTTAAGCAAACTTAACACTGCATATTTTAAGTAACAAACAAACACAAAAGGTTAATAAAATGAAGTGCCTTGGCATAGCTATACTTTCCAAATTCAACTTCTACGCCCACATACAAGGTGCATCCAGTAACTAAGTCCCGATATCCGAAAAGGGCAAAATATAAAAAGCATCGATAGCAGCAACGTGCAATTGCTAGGACAATTTGAGTAGAAGGAAAGAATAACTAAGTTATCTCTATTTATGAGTTCTATGCATATGAGAATCTTATAGATTAAATAAAGAGATGAAGTTTATTTAATCTATCAGTTTTTAATCTTAAAGTTAAGCTACATCTCTGCACTCTGGCTATCGTTCACCAGCAGGAGCCGTAACTATGTCTGCCCTCTGGCCGTCTAACTTGTAAATGTCTATCCAAGCAGCTTACACTAGACACATGCACCAAGTTCAACATGTGTATATCCAAGCTGACCCAAGCAGATGCCTGCAATGTGGCCTGGGCCGCGCGAGCGATGCCTGAAACATTGTGATGGACCACTTATCTCGTGTGTGTTTCTAAATTCCAGTTTAGATTTTATTGTTTTTCATTTATTTAAAGTGTGTATAAACGTGTAATTGTATATACGTCAAATAGAAGTATCTGAGGAAGTCTGGTGATATTATAGTAGATTTTTAGTAATACCGTTTTCTCGAAGAACATTTGAAGAAAAGAAGTGTTTGATTTCTGAAGGAAGACCAATGCTCACATTGCACACATCAATAAAAGAATATCACTCGACATTTTCAGAATACTAGTTACGAAAAATGCGATTAGCCTACTGGAAGTGTAAGGTGTAACAGACTGTTTTCTTGGAATTTTCTGCTGTTTAGTTCTGGCAAACATTCCACTAAGACAACTAAAGTATTTTTCAAGTTAAATAATTCAACTAAAGCATTACGGGTTCATCATGTTGCTGTTGCATATATTCGTGCTTCTATGTCACTTGCGACTTTTGGAACTGCGCTTATTGAAACTGAGCTAAGTGACCAAAAAGGCTAAGCATTGTTCTACACAATGAAAAGGTATAACGCAATGGACAGATTTTGAAAAGCCCTATAAGCGCTATTTGTTTACTTGCAAAACTGGAACTCTCATTTAAAGAAAATGAGCTGAAAACGTCTAATAACAGCGGGAACTATTTGGAACTTCTGGACTATACTGCTCAATATGACCACCTACTAAAACAATTCGGATGATTCCACAGTACTCAAAGATATATCAAAATCCCATTCAAAATTATTTAATTTAATTTGTTCCCAGCGCACATAATAAGGAAATTAAACAACATTTGCAAAAGTCTAATTTGTTGGCATAGTGGCTCATGAGACAAACGACATCTCGAATAAATCAGAATTTTCTTTTGTTTATCGCTATACCATTTGAAGGGAGGGTGGTAGAAAGGTTTGTATACTTCCAGGATGTAAGTGAGGAGAAAACAGCTCCACCAATTTCTAATCTTAATTTAATACATAATCAAGACTTTTCGAATTGTAATGAAAAGTTCGTCGCACAGAGCTACGATGGATGTGAAGTAATGGTCTCTTCCTTACATGGTGTACGAGCCAATATTAAGGCATCTTTTCCACAAGCACTTGTGCATTGTTATGCACATTGTTTGCATTTGGTACTGTCCCAAAATACCTTAAGAGTTCCTGAATGTCGTATTTGTTTGTTACTCTTAGTGAGCTTGCAGCGTTTGTCTCCAAATCACCAAAGCGTGCAAAATTTCTAGATATATTTTTAGGTCGACGATTACCACAAGTTTTTGCCCAACACGATGTAACTACTCCTCACTTCTTGTCAGTACTGTGTACGAAAAAATAGGGTGAGCTTCACCTAGTTTTCCACACCATGTTAGAATATTAGTCCAAGTAGAAAATGATACGTTTTCGGTCATTCAAGGATATTTACCAAATTTAGAAACCTTTTAATGTTGCTTTCTGCTTGGAGTGTCCAAAGTATGTCTTCTCTAACCGATGTTTCGTTCAGTGTTCTGCAGAAATCTTCACTGGATATTGCTTACTGCAGAAGAAAGATAGCACATACACAAAAACCTGTGAATTCTCTTACAAACCGTTTTGAGGACGTGTATGAAGAAACACTTTCTGATGTTGGACCTCCAGAAAAACGAAACCGAAACCTCTCCTTAGACATTACAACAAAATAGAGAAATATTGTGTTTTGAAGTTTTTGATAATATTGCAAAACATATTCATACAAGATTTCAGGATTATGGAAAGCTTACCGTTTGTGCTTATTCGACTATTCAAAATATAGCTCTTGTGTTCGCATTTTCCTAGCTGATGGTTTTAAAAGCAAAATACAAAATTACGGTTACTATTTTAATGAAGTGCATCTGAAAAACGAGTTAATTGTAACGTACAGTTCAAGGAATTTTCTCAGAAGTGGCTTTTACAGTTAATGAGGATGTTTGCGACTTCAGCACTTAGAAAGTTAATACCGTGGTTTTATCTGCTGGCTTCAGTTTCAAGCGGGACACCAGCTTCCACTGCAACAATTGAAAGATCTTTTTGGGCATTAGAGTGAATTAAGACATATGCACGATACAGAACAAGGCAAACACGGCTTTCGGATCTTGGACTAATATAAATTGAAAGTGAGCTATTAAATACTCTTAAAGAAAGAGACCTTTTCTAATTCTGTAATTGAACATTTCGCTCCAAGTGATCGACGGATGGAATTCACCTATAAATGGAAATATACGATAAATTTGTTTGATATAGTTTTTAAAATAGTAGACTCTTACGGTAATGCGACTGTTTAAGTGGTTTTGTAGTAGTAATTTTATATTTTAGACAGTAGTTTCAATCTATACTATACTTTTAGATATTTTTGGATTATTGTATCCTGTCTTTTAATAACTAGCAATACTGTAACTACTGCAATCAAATACAAATTGTAAGAAAGAAAAAAGGTATTGATTTTCCGGCTGCTTGAATATTCTGTTGGGTCACAGAACGTCCTTGATCAGTAGGTAAGAAATATGTATTGCAATATTTACAGAAATTCACTGGCTAATTCTCAACAGAGTCACAACCGTTGTTGAGACATTTATCATACCGGTGCACTAACGTTTGTATGCCCGTGTCATAGGAGCCTGCCGCCAACTTCTAGAGCCATGAAGTCACTGCCGTCTGTATCTCAGCGTCATCCTGGAAACGTTAGCCTGTCAGAAAAAGCTTCATAAGACGGAAGCGATGGAAGTCACTTGACGCGAGGTCGGGGCTGTGGGATGGATGGTCAAAGATATCCCATCTAAACTGAAGGAACAAATCCGATGTGGCTTGAGCTGTATGGCGTCGTGCATTGCCCTGCAAAAGCTTAATGCCTCTTGTCAGCATTCTAGTCTCTTGTTCTGGAACACCCTCCTCAGATTTCCCAATGTCTGACAATACGATTAGCATTCGTGATCTCCCCCCGCGGTAAAAGCTCGCACAGGAAGACTCCAGAAGACAGTGGACATGATTTTTGCCCAAGATTGTCTGCATGAATTTGGTTTTCACAGGTGAACCACTATGCCACTAATACATGTTTCTGGTGTGACATGCTATACCCATGTTTCATCCCCAGTGATAACTTTGTCGAGAAACTCGTCACCTTTCTCTGCGCACCACTAGAGGAATGTGAATGCTGCGGCTAGAGGTTTGGATTTGTGTTCATCTCTCAGCCTTTGGCAGCCTTCTTGCGCACAGTTTCTGGAAACCAAGCCACCGATTGACGATTTCGTGCAACAGGGAGCAGGAAACTGGGATATTTCAGCAGAGAGTTCCGAAACTGTGAAGTGCAGGCTCTGCAAAATTGCTTATGGCACACTTTCTATCAGTTCTGGCGTCACCAGGGACAATCGGCTAATACAATCTTCATCCTGCACATTCGTTTGGCCTTCAAGGAATTGCCTGCACCATCGTCGGACTATACCGTCGATCATAATATCGTGTCCATACGCATGGCAAAATTGGCGGTGGATCGCTGATGGAGAATGATTCTGAGCTTGTAGAAATTTGATAAGTGCACGAAGTTCGCATTTAGAGGGAGACAATATCAGTGCAGCCAGTTTCTCTTAACGTTGTGCAATAACTACTGCCGTCACAAGACTGAAAATGCACTATATTATTTCCATATACCCCCTCTCTACTGCTACGCATGCGCATTCTCTTCATACTATCCATGCCATCTCTGGATGCGATCGGAACTTATATTCTGGATGCATCTCGTAGATTATATGAACGCAGTATGTAAAAAAACTTGTTCACACTATATCAAAGTCCGCAAAATCCATTTGTGGACTAAAACATAAAGCACAGAAAACTATATATAAAATGGAACACTAGTGTGGATAGAGGTCCTGAAAAGGCTATAACACTACGTAAAATATTAGGAGATGCAGAGACTCGTCAACATAATAATTGCTAAACCTTTTCCACAACGTCCAGTAAATCTCCTGTGCCTGGTGACAGTATTAAGTGCGGTAGTAATCAAGATAGAAGAAATTGTTTCTGTATACAGAGCAAAACGTCAGAAACAGTTTAGGGGTTCACCATTTGAGCTACCCACTCCAATAAACTACTGGCTTCACACTGCTGAAACCGTGTCCGCTCAAACAGTGTACAGGAATGAAGAATAAGTACGCGATAGAATCATATATGGATAGAAACAAACATAAAAACGGAATGGGAGTCGCTATAGTTACAAATGAAGCTCAAACTCACAATTAATAGCATAGAACACTCAAAAACCGTTCAAGGAATCTGATTGAACGATTAATAGTCTTAAAATCCGTCGGTAAAGTAAAATAACCAGAGTCAACCTACGTTGAATAAAGAATCCTGGAAATATTCACGGACTGCCAGATTGCTCCCAACTCCTTTAGTAATCCCAGTGACCACTACAAAATAATTGAACAAATCAGGAAAAAATCGACCTCTGGAAGAAGGGCGCTGCAAAACTATATTCAGCTAGATTAAAGCTCATGCAGAACACTGCTGAAACCAAATGGCAGACAAACTGGCAAAATAAGCATCGAGGAACAGCGAACTAGAAATCTGCAACAAAAATTCCGCAAAAGTTATATAATAAAAAAAACGCTCATGCTATAAGTTCCAATAAGTATAAAAGCGATTGGCAACTAACAACAAAAAGGTGCAGATCACTAAGACATTTTCCTATACAGTGTAAGGTAGCCTGTAACATCAGTAACATCAAAATTCACAGCTATTGTCACAGGAAATGGTTTCTAAGATCGTACTACCACCGATTGAACATCATGGGCACCCAAAGTGTCCTTGGTACACAGGAGCAAACAGTTGACCATATTTTCGAGTACAAAGTACTATACAGAGAACGATGTGAATTCAGAAGAAAAATAGGAATAACTGAATGTCATTTACCACTTCCAAAGGTATGATAATAAAATCAGATAAAACATAAATTTCCAATAATTTGTAAACTTCATTAACCTTGATCTAATGTAAAATAAGTAGTGAAAGTAACAGAAAAATAGCGTACATTTCATTAAAACCCTTCGTTATAACTACACTAGTCATATTAGCACTATGCAGATAGTTCCAATAATTTAACAAGGTATTTTATACATGGCTTCCAAACGAGTTGCCCATTTCCAAAATCTCCTAAGTCTTCAACAAACGTTCTTCATAAGTCACAAAAAGCTCGCAATTCTCTTTGTTTTGGGTAAACGAACAGGCATTGTTAATATGCATTCATTTCAATTTGAATCTATGTTACCTTATTCCCACAAATCATTCTCCATCAGTTTTAGAGAAAATATATAAATATTGGTAATTAATTGTTCTTCCACACACGCCGTGTGTAGGACAAGGTATTACAAATAAATAGTAATGGCCATAGTGTGTTATGAAACTTATGCGCTTAGGGCATTATGAAACTGTTCACTAATTCACACAACTTAACTATTGCATTAACCCTTGTAATGCCATCCCTCATTACAGAACATTGTTACTAACGGGGGGAAGGTACTTCATGACCGCCACTGAAAACAAAGTGTCTGAGAAACGTTAATAGAAAATTTATTTTAACATCAAATATTATACTTTACCATGTTTATAAATGAAATATTTAACACATTTCAATTTGTTTCCTTAATCACATTAAATATTTAGGCTGAAACAGAAGGATTTGTGCTAATGTAACTTACACATTTTACGCACAAAATGTGTGCATATAAATGACAGATTTTAACTAACAATTCAGTAGTTTCAGATAACGTTCACATTTAGTTTTTGATGGTCCAGTCATTCTCCTCAGAACTTTCTCCACATTTTAAACGAATCACTGTTTTCTTGCTCTGCCTACCGCAAGTGTACGTATGACTATTTAATTGCCACACATTATTGTTGTTTTACTAATTTTGTTGTATTTTTCTTTCTTAGACCGGCACTCACCAGTACACCAATAGGCAACGTCCCTTATCACCACTCACTTTCTTCGCATCAAAAATCTGCCTAGCCTTCCTCTCAAGAATTTCTTTTATGTCTATGATTGCATTCTTCTGCAGTCCTGTGATATCTCTGGATCGCTCTTCAAAAGCTGGTTTTATCAGCTGCAATCCTAGCTCTCGCAGGTTTACTCGTCTCTGAATTTGCGTCTACTTATTCCAGTCAGGAATATTAAAAATAAATACTCTATAACAACTTACAGCGGCTATATCAATGAGGTTGAAGAAAACTGTTAGCGCCCATCCTCTGGTAGCCTTTCCTGCAGAATATTTCCTTACCATTTGATCGACGATGTCTCCCCCACCTTTAGTTTCGATATAACACAGGTTGATATCAGTTTTTTTCTTAGGATCAGACACTGGACCTTTTGCAATATCATTATGTCGAGTAGATAGCTCACGAAGATTACTTTTAGGTCTTTCATTACAGATATATGGAACAATTGCGATTGGAGCCTCGGCTGTGTTAGGATCACTGAAAGTAAATTTGCTTGAATACAGCTCTCTTCCAGAAATGTCTTTGAGTTCTTGGGGGGTGTGCTTCCTTTTGGACTGTAGTATTCCGACAAGTGTAAGCTTGTGATTGTTCCATAGCTTTTCAGTCAAATCAGCAAGTATAGTGTCTGTCTGTTGTTAAATTGTATCCAGAAATTATTTATAGGATGCAACAATATTTTACAACAGATGTAGCTGAATTTCATTGTTGAGTTCCACCATTCTTCTCTCTAGCATACAGTTCCATACTATAAATGTGTCTTGTTTATGAATCAATGAGCATGCGTATGAGTATCCTATATTTCCCTGGCTTGTCCTTCATGAACACTTGAATGGACACCTTCCACGGAATAATGTTAGTATTTCATCTACTATTGTCTAAATGTAGAAAAACATTGGAAAAATTTCGTTTACTTTTTAAATATTGTCGTATAGCTGAAAATATATCTTGTTGCCTGCGCTCATTTCGGGTCTCTCTTTTATCAAATCTAATTATTTTAGTTAGTTGCAGAAACTTGGTCCTGCTCATAGTTGCAGTATCTATGAATCTGCTAGAAATATTAGACCAGAGATCTGCAATACAGGTGCGAGTGTCTCCTTCTACTCCCATTTATATATATATATATATATATATATATATATATAGGTTCAATATAAACCATAAACTCACAGATACTTTTTTCCGATAAATTTATTCCTACTGCTCCTTCGTTGGTGTATTTTATGATGATGTGTATATGTTGTGAAGTAGAGAACTTTTCAAAGTATTCTGTAACAGTTCTCGCATTACCTTCATTTTTTAGTCCTTCCCGTTCTTTTACAGTGTCTTGTGCTAGGGGTCTTGTAAGCCGAGAAGGCTTAGATGTGAAAATCCTTCTACCAGTTGTAACATACCTGGTACTAACATCATATTCTATTACATTATTATTTAGATCCTCCTCCCCCTCATCATCATCATCACCACCAGAAAGTGGTAAAATTGCTTCATCAGCTTGCTCACGCACAACATTGTGATCTTCTCTTTCACTCACTGCCTCATCACTATCATCAAATTCAAAATCAGAAACTGTTGCATTATCAAATATATCCATGATGCTTTGTCAGCCAAATGCCGTCGAGACATTTTTAAATAACTTTGCGAATCACATATGTAAGTCATACTGCACAACAGGCAGACTGAATACTGAATAATGAAAAAATAGAACAGAATAAACCGCTGGACTAATCAAGAATGAAAAGACAATTTTATAAGTGAAATCCATTGTTGGTGCAAACAGAATTAAAGACATAACACCATTTTTGTAAAAGCCAACAACAATCCAGGAATAAAAATTCTAGACGTGTTATGCATCCCATGAGCTACCGCCGGGGATACTTAATGACCATCTTGACAGATCATTGTTTCATAAAAAACCAACAATGAGAACTTTGAAACAATTGCGCAGTTCAATGACAGAAACAGACATGAACTATGACTATTAACTTTATGCTTCTAGTAAAGCAATTAAAATTCAAAATTTTAATAATTACAGAAGGTGGGTATAAAGTATGCCCTCCCTGTTGGTATAGATATGGTTAACTAAATTTATAAATGTATTTTCAGTCAAGTATTTGGTTTGCTACATTCAAAAACTGACAATAATAGAGACATAGTTGCAAAATAAGTTGAAATATGAAATAAAAAAATACAAAGAATGAAAATCCATGTTGCTAGTTTTCAAATAAGGACATTTTGTGCTTCATCCCTCAATCTCTTAGGGATCACAAAAGACTGTATCTAATCAATACATTTATATTTTCACGCTAGAACACAACTCTGTGTAATTGTAGTTTTCACCTAATGAGTTCCGTTTCATCTTCCATTAGTACATCGCAGTCATCTCCTGTTGTGTCCTCCTTGACTCTTACAGCGCATCCTGTATATTTGTCTGCAATTTGCATGTACGATGCCAGCTGCCCAGCTTCTTTCCAATTGTCGCGAAGTGTTTCCCCAGCAGAAACTGAATTTCTTTAAGCTTGGCTGGATTTACACATCTTCCCAAAGTTATTTGTTCTAAGTTCATTCTTGTAAAATTCTTTCCTCATTTCGAAATCTCTTTTCCGACCCCAAGGTCAATGTGTTGCCCCTTACCAAAGGTAGATTATTTTTGTTGGACATTCGAATGACAAATCTCTTACTTGAACTGAACTAGAAATGCCAGTACCGTTTTCTTTACAATGTTCTCAGTAGCTGTCTTAAAATTATGCATATTAGTCCTTTATAAACATAACCACCAATGCATGTTTAGAAAATATGTTCACATATTCTTGTCCCATGACGATTGTTGCCTTTCTTCTTATTTGTAATTCTATGACACAAAATCCACAATCAGTTCACATAAATGAGCGGCCCACAGTAGAAAAGTTAATCTGAGCGTCTTTAGCAATAAAGAATCATTTTAATAATTTTGCAGTGTATGATAAAATAGAACATAAATAAAAATGGAAGGTACATCTGAAACGAATGAAAGAAGCAAGCATCCCAAAGAAGGCCTTACAATACAAACTTAAAGAAAAAGGGGATATAGGACGGCAATTTAAAAGATGGAATTGAGGTCAGAACAGGTCGTTAGGCCTAATCTGTAAAAGGTGGAAGAAGAAGCAGAAGAAGAACTTTTATGTTCTTGTGACCATAATTTTGGTGCCAGTAACACACCATACAAATCAGAATGCTGTATTTGTTTTGACTTCCGCATCCATCTGCAAAAAGCCACACAGTGCGCATTAAACTTCCCAGCCAAACATACACAAATGTGTTGTGTTTATTCTGTACAGACTGGGAATTTCCTTCACCCATTGTGAAATTGTGGAAGTAAAGATATCGTATATGAGTACCATTCTGGAGGTTTAAGTAAAGTAATTCTTTTGGCTGCCAAAACTTAATATTTTAACATCTTCCTCATTTTTGCGTAAGAGCTTGTAGAATATGACAGATCTGACCATATAAATCTGTAGCTTTAACTGGGTAGCCTCACTTTAATTGTGCCTATTTTATTTCTTTTTATTTTATCCTGTAGACTGAGGTATGTTGAACCAAATATTTACACAGGAGCAAAATAATATTGTACTTAGTGATGAAAATTTTAAGATGGCATTCTTACACAACCTTCAAATTTCCAGACTGATTGTCACTATACATTTCATGTAGTTTTGACATTGACAAATCACTACTTAGGTACTGCCTAGTTATGTATCTGTTTCGACAGTAATGGCTCCCTATTGCTAGAATTGATTCAATGAATCACTTAACAGCTGCTCGCTTATCTACGTAGTTTGCACCTCTCTTATTCCCAGCTGTTCCATCTGGAACATAGTTACCTGTAGAAAGGAATCGCCTACATAGTAGCTGAGGTATGTCCTACAATGGAATTAATAATAAATGGTTACTTCTCTGCTGAAACTATCATTACAAGATCTATGCATCTGTGGAATTGCAACATCAACATACTTCAACATTAAGTAATTTTGCTTCTCCCTGTTTGAATTCCTGTAGTTTTGCTGGTGTGTCCTTCTTATGTCCTAATTGAAGCTGAATGAGATTGTGAAAGGTTATTTTTATGCCCACAGTTTAGTTTCTTAGGCAGGGTATCTGGAAGAAGAACAAGGTGCTTTGTTTTATTTGTCTCAGATTAGCGAATTATTTCCATTCCATCGCTTCAAGACCAGTGCTGGTGTATGGGAGAATGACTGGTGGTTTAGAATCATGTGCAACAAAGTGACGTAATAGTGTTATATTCAACAGTTTCATTAACTCACTACAACTAACAGGTCTGCTTATAAATAACACATGGATATGATCAAATATTGTAACGCTAGACGCAATAAATGACTTTAATTTTCACAATATTGTAATACATGAAAAAACAGTAAGATGCAACATAGATTTGAAAATACAAGTAACAGAAACTTAAGTGAGCATAGCTGGTGGAGTTTCCAAAATTTTAACAGATTGCAAATCTTTTTCACTCATAATGTTTGCGAAAATGCAACACTTTAAACTGACACATTCACTATTGAATGCTTACAAATAGCAGCATCTGAATGAATAACTACATGATTTGGTGCTAATACACATTACCAACATATGAAAATCAGAATGTAAGAGAACAAATCAGTTACGGTGTAAATCTATGATATTTTAGCAGGAGTGCACAAAGGGGGTCCTGAAAAACAGAAGCATAATAGTAAAGTATACATATCGGGCAGACAGAGTTTTGTAACTGTAAGAACAGGTAGCAATATTGGGGCTTTCACTTCTGTACAGCTGTTAGACTTACGGGATTCTGTGAATCAACCAGACACTTAACCGTCGTTTTAGACCACTTCTAGGAGATTTAGATACAAAATAATCCTTCAGGCTAATTCAACACATAAAAAGGTACCAAGATAACATATATAACTTATTTATTATGGGAAGTGTATATAGGTCTTTTGGAGATAGTCAACACAAATAGTATTATGATTTATTGATAACCAGGCGAAGTTATATACATCTGTATAAACATATAGTCATTAGAATAGCATAAGGAAGCCTTATAAGAAATCATTATAAACCTAATGTCCTATAAGCAACATCTAGTATGTATTGGATATTACTTTGAATGTAATAGAGGATGCTATATTAAAATAAAAAGTCATACATACATATATACATACATAGTGCACACATATATACAGGCATAAATACATACATGTACATACATATGTACAAGATAAATATATACATTCTGTGACGGTTCTATTTTATAAGATGATGATGATAAATTTAATTGTATAAGTCTACAGATATTTAGGACAAAATTTCTTTAAGAGGAACAATGAAATTGGCTTTAGAAATACTGACTAGCCATTTCCCCGATGCTTATAAAAGCAGGGGTGTATCGCGTGATTTTAAGGGGAGCTAGATACCGAATGTTCGCCAAGACGGTGGAATATGCAAATCATGCTTAAACTGCTTGTGTATAGCCTACTCGGCTATATTTAAAGTTATGGTATTTCTTATGGCTCACTCTCTGCTTATCACATGCCTAGAAGTATCTGTGACACTCAGCTCTCTAAATTATTTTGTATTATTTTCAGCTTTGAGATAGGCACGAAGAAAAAAGAAAGAAAGAATGTCGTACCTCCCGCGCAACACGACTGTCCTATATTGGCTGACACTTTGTTGCAGTGTAGAATAGTATTTTAAAGAATTAAATCTTGCTGATATGCTTATTTAAGTATAGAGTAGTACTTTAAATAATTAAATCTTGCGGATATGTCTGTTGTAGCGTAGGGTACTACTTCAGATAATTAAACTAATTTTGGACCAGAGTTACTAGTCAGTAACTGCCGCCCTTCACCAAGTCTATTCCCTGCAGCCCCACCAAGATTAACCATTTCACACGAAAACCTGGGCTACCGCATTCTCGTTAGATCTGGTGAAAAATGATGCGTGATCACATCTGATGGAAACGCCAGTCCCTACTCCTTTTTCTAGGGATGTGGTTCGATACCTCCAAGTTTGTAGGATGTTCTTGTTTTCCCCTACTATTGACATTATTATTATTTATTATTATTGTTGTTGTTGTATGCTGTGAGCCATCTCTGTGTTCCTTTTCAGTTCATAATGCCTCTTCTGTAAGCAATAATGCACCTGTAACTCAGGTTCGGATATAACTATTGGTATTGAATTTTCTTCCTTTGTAGTGTTTATTATTTATAATTCCACTGGTGTTACCGCGGTTCCTCTTTAATCCCTTCTCTTACTTATTTCGTTGTTTGGCTCATAATCTGTGTTGCATAGAATTTCTTAACAATTGGGACAACGATAGCCCTACTTCCAGAAAATATTGCTACTATATGAAGTTTTTTGCAATAATTTAGGTAGGACTGTCATTACTCATGAACAAGCAGTTACTGCTATTCAGATCCTTTCAAAGTATCTCTGAATTATATGATTATATGTCTCATGCTCGCTTAACTTCAGGGAAAACTCTTTTAGCCAGACAACTGTCGTAAGGCTGTATGAAACTGCAGCTGACTCTCCATTCCCTTTTACATCATCAAATCCACCTATGACCCCTAGCCCGGTCCAACGGACTTTATATTTTGTTGTTATGCTCCTGAACTTCCGCAGCGGTTGACACCGTGTTCACTATGGCCACGGGACAACAGCCAGCTGCCAGCTTCACCCGACCCTTTGTTGGCATGGAGAACCTTGATGATAAACCGGGGAATTACGTTCGTGCCTTTCCTTATAGTTTAGCTTTGATTTACACAGCTAATGGCTGGGGTGAGCCACATAAACAGCAATACACCATCTGTTATCTCCGTGGTGCAGTGACCATGTGGTTTCATCTTTCTCGCATAGGAATCCTGACCATAAATGGGCTCAGTTGAAGGATTGCTTACGCAATGCCTTTACTCCAGTCGCAGAGAACAATGTCCTTGAATACCGTTTACAGCAGCACGTACAGGAAATAACCGAGTACACGGAACGCTTTTTACACGCCGTTTTGTCGCTCTGTGACCAGGTTAACCCTTAGATGGAGGGAAGAGAACTAATTCGCCATATTATGCGCGATTTTTAACCTTCATTTTTATAGTACAATGTGCCAGTACGTCACTAATTCTTTGATGTAACTGGTTCGGCGCATTGAAGCTGCCAGATACCTGGCAGGGCAAAACTACCAACCCCTTCTCACGTATGGTGAAGCTGCTATTTCTTCTAATAGGGTTTTTACTATTAGTTGGCTGGGACGTCTCAGCAATTAAGGAGCCTCCAGCGACAGTAGTCTAAGCTTGGGGTCCCAACGCAAGTCTTACTATCCTAGAAGTAGTAGAGAAGTCTGTGGTCCCAGGAAAAATGAAAATTGGGGGCCGGACGTGATAGATTTATGGGTGCTGCATGTCGATCTCCGAGGACCGATCGCACCACTGATGGGCTGTTTTAGTTGTGAGAGGCCCGGACACGTTACCCTTAATTATTACCGTCGACCACAAAGTCAAAAACGGTCCACACCACCGACAAGCATAAAGCTCGTGGAATCAAGCCACTTTCCCTCAACACTGTTAGCCTACTAATATTATTTATACCAGAGAAAACTGACCAGCAGCCTATAGCTCCTGTAATTTATACGGGCAGTGCAGTCAGCATTATTAATGATGTTTTGATAAACACAGGTAAACTTCCGCTTTCAGGCAGCCTAATGATCTGCACAGGTAATACAGGATTGCTGAAAGTCTCTTATCTTGCAGACTACTAGTTTATACTCCCTTAATGGAATGTATATGTATTCAATGAACCACTTCTTGTGGCTTCAGAATTGGACACTCGCTCATTCAGAGTACTTCAGTTTTATTCATTTTCTCTAGTTGTTTTGTTTGTTTCGATATCGAAACAAGACGCTCGCAAATGTGCTTCTCCAGAGACTTGTCTTGTTTAGGTAGTGCGGTCCTATTAGTTTTGTCGGTATTGCCTGGTATTTACGGTACAGTGCAGCGGCAATGCTCTGCTGCGGTTTTGATACACGTCGCTAACTAATTCCTCATGTTTTTCTTGCGTCTTTCTAGATCATGTTTCTTTGGCCGTAAACTATATTAACAAAAATAAAAAATATTAAGGTTGTTCATGATACCTTGTCTTCGCTTCTACTTATCTCTCTTAATAATGTAACATAGTAAATATATGTTCGAGAAGAAAATATAGATTTGAATTGCACTGTTTTTTGTAAACATTACAAACTGCATTTATCTACCGAATCAACAGAGTGATTCTTTATGATTTAGTGCTGTCAAAATAATAAGTCCGTATGTCTTTGCCATTAAATCGAGCGTATTATAAATCCTAATAATACAATAGCAATTTAATATGGAAAGAGACAATATAATCAACATATTAATTTCCCCTAAGAAAATAACATAAAAATATATCTTATGCATATGAGCCTCACTTTATATCAGGGTTTAAGTTACAGTCACTTTTGTCGCTTTTGCTACTCGAAGTCGAAGAATGCTGCGAACTTTAAAATAGCATTCGCAAAAATGCGACAACAATCTGCCACAGAAACAAACTATATGCGGCTTCTTCGTAAGAGGCTATAAACACAACCTTTCAACAAGTCGTAGCAATCTGTCACAGAAACAAAGGATATGGCGCTTTCCCTCGCAACTAGTGGAGCTCATTTCTCATCTGGTATGCGTGGTTCACTCGTTCTTGTCAAATGCACTCTGTGTATGTGTGTGCTTTTTAAGAAGTGATGAATGAATTTGCTTCAAGGAAGAAGAGGGAACCAAGTTCTAGTCGCAGTGAAACTAAAAATGGACATATGAAAGATACAAAACCTAGTACTAGAATTGGTATCCTAAATAAACAATTGGTGGAAAAATGGAAAGTGTTGTATAAGTAATGCAAAGTGCAGTATTCTGGTGAAATTCCATTACTTGTGTGTAGTTTGTGCTAGAACACGAAAAAGAAGAGTTTGGCGTCATCATCAGCAAAGGTGTGGTATTAATATTCACAACAAATGCTAGAACTTAAGTTTGAAACGGTGTTTTAATATAGGCAGAAACGCAAATTTTAGTTATAAAATCAGTCTTTACATCTAACCGAAATTAGATTGCCCTGAAAAAAATGCTCCCGGATCAAATGTATCTGGTTATAAACATCGACCTAATTAATTTGTTAATGCAGTGCTAAATTATTCCCGTGTTACTAAATAATTTGGATTTCTATATTACAAGAACATCTTACTCCTATTTCTAAGCTAGATGCGATTATATCCGTGACCAGCAAATGTACTTTATTTTTCTTTTATGTTCAGGATACGGTGTTGTCAATGCCGATGCATTAAGGAGGCATGAAATCTCGGCTGACCATAAAAATTTAGTTCGAGAGTCATTAGAGGCACCAAATTTGTCTCAAAGTCTAAGCTGCATCCTGTAAAAACGCTGAGGAAAGTCGCTATAAAAATCATCTATATCATAACGAAGGAAAATATTGCTACACGAAAGCTTTCCGTATACAAGAACTGTGTATAAATTTACAATGTCCTTCTATGACATAAATAATTGCCAGTAGCAATGCAAATTATGAAACTTATGATAGTATTCATAATATGGAGGATGCAGTGGGTAAAATAATTACTTGTGATATCTTATCGAAAATAAAGTCAGCCAGGTGGTATTCAACTGTGATAAACAAGTCTACTGACATTACTCAAACAGAAACTCTAATCATGTATATGAGAATTGTGCAGAAGGGGGAAATGTATACGCATTACTTAACACTATGTTCGCTAACAGCATGTACTGCGAGAGATATACATTCATGTGTTGTAGGAATTTTGGATAGGCATTGCACTGATAAGAGTAAGTGCTCCTCAATTGCTACTGATGGTGCTTCTGTTATGACAGAAGTTCGATCTGGGTGGCATCTCTTTTTAAAAAAATTACCTCCATATATTATTTGTGCATTACATGGCCCACCAGTTCGCAGCTTGAGGCTTCAACATATTCTAAACAGAATATATAGCTACTTTGAACAGTCACCAAAGATTTCCAAAGAATTAAAAGTTATGCAAGAAATACTTAATGAGACAAGGAAAAAACTTGTTTCCTTTGCCATTCGCTGGCTCTTATTGGAAGAAGCTGTAAATTCGGAATATGTGAATTGCAATTCTATGGTATCTATGCTGAACAAAGATAAAAGACCGGTAGCTGCTGGCTTACTAAAAAAGGTAAAGGTCCGAAATGTTTGTCACTATTGTCTTTTATGAAGTAATTCATGTTTCTTGATAACCAATTTTGTTAGACTTTTGAAAATTCAAATTTAGATCCAGGGTGCATGCAAATTTGCGTGAATTTATGCATACAAGGGCTCAGAACCTTAAATTGATACCTGATGCAAATTACAGCCCTTTTCATGATAAAGAATTTCAAGAAGGTGAGTTAAAGTTTTGTCGAAATATAATACAAGATTCACCACAGCATGGGAGTGTTGTTAAGTTCACTATTTACAAATTCTTAGATAATTTTGTTATAAATTTCAATGAGAGACTAGGGGATTTAGAAAAGATTGGAGTATTTAATATACTGTATCCTAAAAATTACACAAATTATGGCGAGTATGGCAATAAGGAAATCAAAGAAATATATATATATATATATATATATATATATATATATACTAATTGATTATGCCACATCTATGAATTTAAATCATCTGTTACTAGAATGGGCACTGTTTAAGAAAGTGCTGAATACTAGATGCAGTGGAATGAATTTCAAAGAGCTTGTGGAGTTCATTTATGTTTAAGATGAGTGAACAATTTCCTCTTATAGATTTAATTATAGAATACGCCGCTACTATCCCGCTGCCTATAGTTGACTGTGAGCGAGGGTTTAAATGCATGAACGATATAAAAACAGAAATCAGAAATCCCTTTCCGTAGAAGCAGTTAGCAAACTTCTGATAATTAATGATGAAGGGCCATCTCGCAATGACTTTGATTTTGAAAAGGCATTCAGTGTGTGGAGTATGTATAAAAACCGACGTATTCTAATGTGACACAACCTAATGTAATGCAAAATATGCAAATCAATAAATCAATATTGAACTTTACTGTAGATATGAAATGCAATATATGTGTAAAAGTTAATTTAACAAAATAATAAAATTTCATTCATCAGATTACTGTTTGCTTCAATTCAATACACACATATTTCACTTTCAAAGCCGTTATTAATAGTATAACTTATACAATATTCTACTAGCAGAATTTTGCATAAGCTTATAATATTTTGCACAAATTTTAACTTTTATTTATGCAGTTTTGCTATGTTGTTTATTTTTCTAGCTCAAACCCTGGATTATATCCTCCTCGTCTTTGATTTTTTCAGTTCATCCAATAATATTGTCGTGGTTAAAATTGAGTTGCTTTACAAGTGGTGACTATCCCAAACTGGAGCGAGGCTTTCGCGCCTCTCCAATTGTAGCGGTGCCCCAAGCGTTGGTTCGTCTTCTTTAGGATGTCTTCTCATAGGGACTGCTCTAAACGCCGGGGCCACCACGCACCTTCCACGAGCCTCCACATAAGTGACTAGTGGGAAGCGGAAACCAAATGGGCGAGATTCCGATCCTTACCCTCTCTTCTCACACAGGGTTGTTGACCGGGCGATAGGTCCCGGGCTAGGTTGTGGGAAATCCGAAACTCTTCAATACTTCTAAGGGAAGTTGTGGATATGACAAGGGCAACTTTAAATACTTGCATGTAACACCACACTGAAGTGGTGGGGCTCACATTAGAGAGGCTCATGGCCGGCTACGGGATATAAATACTTAAATGGTTGAAAGACTTACCGAAGTACAGTAGATCGTGTCCGTTGGATGCTGTGAGTGTATTGAAACAATACTTTATCTTATTACAATTTTAACAGGACGTCCAACAATGTATCCTGCAGCAACTCCCCAGGAATTGACCACGAGATTTTGAGCCTGGGGTTTTTATAGTTCCCCCAGCCAACGTCCAGCAAATGACCTTTCGCAATTCAGCAAAAGCGCGCGTCCCAATCGGTGAATGATTCCTGACGTTGTGTCAGCGGGTTTCTCATCCCTCTCTTCACATGTAGAGACCTTTATTTCCATAATTTCAAAGCTTATAATTTGTGACAACAACTACAAAATATACCTAATAATCGATGCATTACAAAAATTAAACTGAAACGAAGAACAAACAAGCTGGCATATGGAATTTAAGTTAAATCAGGCTAATGTTTTTATTTAGCTACAAGAACCCAATATCACCGAGGTGGTGAGCATCCAAATTACGTCGTATTTCGGAAACAATAAATTCAGTAGAACTAATACATGAATTGCTTTTAGCTGGAATACAAAACACTCGTCTTGTAGCACAAGCTAACTCGGGAGCATATTCACTCTGGCCTTTCCACCATACCAAATTTTTGTGGTTTTGTCCTGTTTTTTCAACTGCTACATCTCTCAGTTCTCACTGTTTGCTGTTTTGTCCTGGTTCAGCAATCACCTAGCTCACACTGCAACTTCACTAATGTTAACTAATTTAATTTCTCCATAGCTTCACTTTCTTTGTGACGTAACCTATTCTTCCAGACGGTTCACTCGCTGCGGAGTCGAACACAAGAGTTTTACAAACTCTCGCTACGCAGTAGCATTCGCTGCACGTCACAGCAGTCGTGACCAACTCGCTCGGAGAACCGCACTTGAGGCTGCAGCAGAGACACGCTCACCAGTTGGCTTACTCACACACTGACCGACTCAACTCAGTTGACTCCTCTCACGAGAACCCTCACTTATACAGACAACAGATCTTCGACAGAACAATCTAGAAATATCTGGAAATACATTCTGTAGTCGGGGAAAAGGAAGTTCCAGAGTATTCTGGTTATTTGCTGATATTGCTTCTGTTGTTTACACCGGGCGAAAGCGCGACTTGCCTTTGTTTATCTCCGCCTGCCTGCGCCGACCTCCCGATAACCTAGGATAATAGCCGCTGCGTAACAGTATCAACACACTCAACTGTAAGGAATTTGTCCTGCAAATAGTTGTTAACTTCATTAATCATTTCATCATGCGATCAGTCTCACATCTGCTGGATTGCGCTACTGAGGGGCAGTAGCTTCAACTGACGTGCTACCTGCACGTTCTGTTTTCAGACACATCTGTTCTACAGCAATTTTCGCTTCCTTTCTTTCTACTGGATGTAATTTTTGTAGCGTTCGGCACTTTGGTGGATAGAACATAGCTATCTTATGGAGCAAGCGTAGTTTGTATCTCTCTTTCAAAAATTAGGGTACTCGTCTTCAGGAATGTAAAATATTTAGAATGACTGTCTTCTAGTGTACACTACTTCAGAAGCTTAAAAAAACTATAGTAGCACTAGATGTATGGTGGACTCATTATCACCTTCCATGCTTTTCGTAGCTTGTCTAATAAGGATATCTACGAAATTTATGAGGGCTACAGCTAGACCAGATTTGTGACCGTTAAGTTCCTGACCAACACTTCCCTCCAAAATTTTAGCAAAACCTCCAGTTTAGTCTCCATTGACTCCAGCATCTCCTCACGTGTTCCATCTTGTTGAACACTGTAATTTTAGAGTCTTACTCAGACGACGATGAAGAAGATCCATCCTTTTAAAATAAGTGATAACAACTTTGGTGGCATCTGTGCAGCGCAGAATTGCTGGTATCTCTGTTGGTAATACTTCGTCATAAAGTGTATGCCTCAGAACAATAGATATATTATATGCTGCACAATACATAAGTTGCTTACTCTCAAATGCCTTTATCATATTGCTGCCTCGGCCCATGTCAAATTGCAATGCTTTTAAATATTCAGACGGAATGCCCAGCTTGGGCTTTAGTTATACATCAAGCATCGAATATTTTATCCCTCCTTGGGAATTCCGAGAAGGGAAAACAGAATAATAATACATTACTCAAATTCCCAACGCATCAATTTAATTTGCCGTAAGTATAATACAGTGAGGTTTTTTGAAGTCATCCATTCATATAACTATGGTGGCAGCACACATATTTTAAGCCATTACAATTTTTACTTTAGGAACTATTTTCAATCCCAGTCCATCTGCCATGACACCAACTGTTTTAGAAAGTACGGCTGGATTAGAAATGACGTCATGGACATTTATTTCCCCATATTTAGCTCCAATATTTATTAATACTTGATTACTGAATAAGAAGTCCAGCCCAGCCACTACTAAAAATAGACAACTATCCCGAACATACATTAGAGCTTCTGCTTCCTTAATTTTAACTCGGTTTCTTTTATCATTTGACTGAAATCCTGCAATGCCCTGCGCTTACTGTCATCGTGATGTAATAGTCCGGAACTGCTTAATATGCTGTTACAAAGATACCCCCTTTTTTGCACTTTGCATGTCTTATTGCCTTCTTACGTTCAGTCTCCACAACACAGTACAATTTACTTCAACCTGGACTTGCACAACCTCTCCTTCTTATGTTTGCTTCTTGACTTTGTAACAACGCAAGAAGCAAGCTTCTCTTCGCGCTCTAACCTTGCTGCTCTCAAACATCTTGACTCTTGTTCTACATTATGACCTCGTAACCACCTAAAAGATGGAACAAGTATGGCAACACTATTGGGTCTTCAAACCTCTTTCATCTTGTTCAGATTTAATTCCATGTTGCATAACACCAAGGAGTAAACAGGAATCGCAACAATAAGGTCATCATCTCTGCACGTATTGCTGGCCATGAATGTGTTAACCCTTTATAAAGCTGTTCTAAATATCGATACATTTCATGTAACTTTACGCATGCCGAATGGACGGCTCAGTGATTTATTGCCAAGAGCAACTGATCGCCATAAAATTACTTTAGAACTGAAGTAGCCTCAAAGATATTCGGCTTTCACCTTTTAGTGTAACATATGCCCTGTGAAACTTCAGCCCAACTTGACTAAACATGTTTTGTTTGAACCAGCTGATAAAATCTTGCAAAAAAAGTGTATGGTAACCCTACCTCCTTTCTGCTAGTGAAATGGAGAATTTAATAGCGCTATTCACAATAATACTCCAGAACCCACCAGTTTTTCCTTGCAGGAACAGCAGTGGCACACGTCCATCATGTATGTCTAATTCAGTCGGCTTCTATGTCCCCTAATGTCATCAACTAGGATTATAGAGAGGATGGTACTTTTCATGTGAATACTAACCTTTCCACGGAGCACGAAACTGTATTGTTGCATCTCCTTAAATGATGTCGGCACATTATTGCATCCAATTTTCCACATCTTGGCACACACACCTTAAACGAGCTTCATATTTAGCGTAAAGGTCCTGAGCTATAAAACAAATGCCATATCATGTCTTTCAAAACAGTGAGAAATCATTAACACTCGGGTTGATAAAATGCTTCAGGTCGGTATAATTTGTGAATCTTCGAGTCCCTGGGCCTCAACTGTTATAGTAAATCACTGAAATGGCAATTATCGTTCTCGTCTTTATTACTGAAAGCTGAATACAGTCGTTGAGACCTCCTCGTTTCCCCTGCTCTTAATAGACGACGTTTTAAGCTACTTGTGAAAAGCTAAATGCCTTTTGACCCTATATATTCCAAGTGCCTATTTTCAGGTCCCAGTATCTGAAACACGCAAAGGCCTTTGTTACTACGGTTGGTCAATATTAATTATAAAGGCTTTGTTTTGGCCATGTAAACACACCTCCACATTTCTTGTGCATAGCCCACAAGCTGTTGGGGGACCTTAAGGACACTTGGAAGAGATCACAGGGTATTTTTATGCTCCTTCGCAACTGAAAGAAAGTCGGTTTTCTCTAAAACTACACCATCTAGGACAATAGACGTTTTACTGCTTATTAAATAATGTTTTCTGAGTATACTGGTATCAAGATTTTTAGCTAGCTTTAAATATTGTAATTAAAGGTACTTAAATCTGGAAAAAAAATACTAAAAAGCTTCTAGTTGCATTTATTGGTACTCTTTTCTCTGAAGATAAAGATCAGAAAGCCGCCAGTTGTTATTATGAGTTATTATAAGTAGCTTAAGATAGCCGGTTAACCCTTTATCCATTGTAGGGACTAATTTAGTTTAAGAAATAGTCACAAGAAAATAACGTATGGTGTAATATTTTTATTTATAAATTTTTCGTAGAAACCATATAATTTAGAAGCAAAATGGTTCATCTACTAGATTCATTTAACCATTCTATACAACCACAAAAAGCTTCAAGCTTCTGAGATAAGTAGGTTTTGAGTCTTCCTGAAGTTTAAACAATAAAACTTACTGGAAATGACCATAAAAAACACAGTGGGCACATTGTTACATACGAATATAGTGTAACATCTCTGGACCATAAGAGCTCTTAAAAGGTACAAATAACAAACAAATTACATAGGTATGTCCTTATGCCATTTATAATCCATTACAACTAAAAAATCATTTTTTTAACCCAAACCTCTACCAAGTGTCCTTAAATATACAAACATCCGTAGGTACTAAGACGACTCACTGGTGTTTGGTGTTATTCATACAGAGATGCTGCATAATATAGCAGCTGTTTCTTGTCGCCTAGAACACTTTAACTTCAAATTAAAACTTTCAAAGTGTCATTTTGCAATGCTAAGAGTTAAACTGCTGGGTTTTCAGGTTTCATATAATGGTCTAGCACCGGATGTAAACAAGTTTTGGGCGATTCTAGACTTACCCATTCCTAAGTCATTTCAATATTTCAGAAAAGCTTTAGGTCCATTTGGCTTCTATGGACGCTTTATATACAAGTTTTCGACCATCGTCCATCCTCTACACCTCCTTAGAGGAAAGAAACAACGCTTTATATGGTCGTAGCAGCAACAGCGAACTTTTGAGGAACTCCTTACTACCTATTTCAAAGCTCATTTCGGATTATTATACGCCGGGAGCGTATTCAAAATTTCACTGCACAATTCTAATATTGGTATAGCAGCCATTTTATGTCAAAACTATGTCATATTTTACACAGAGCTCTCTTGATCACTTAATAAACATGAGCAACACAACAGCGCCACGGAGTTGGAATTGTTAGGAATTGTTAACGTCTGAACTCACTTTCATCCACTTATATTTGGTTACGCACTACATACCTACGACCTACGACCCTTGCGCGTAATGCTATTTACGGACTATGAAGTATGTCACAGCCAGATTGACACGTTAGCCTTTGAAATTTCAGGGATATGACATTACCATCGTTAATAAGGCGGGATAGTGCACAGAGATAGTGATTGTTTCTATCGATTTCCCGTCACTTCTACAACACCCCAGAAGAAGCCCAAATTGAGCATGTCCCCGCGGTTTTTTTTCTGCTGCCAGAAGCAACGGTAGAGCAAAGAAAAGATCCGAGTTTGCGTTTGAATACAAGCTGTGGAACAGCCTGATCTACCTTTGCCTTCGTTACGCTGGCACACGTCATGTCGCATTTTGAAATCCGGACTGCTCTATCGAAAAAATATTGGTGCTACATGTGATTTGCATTTCTTAGTCATCCAAGTAGGTCTTAAAATGATATTCTATATTATATCATGAAGTTTTTATTGCGGTATTTTTCCAAGATCAGCTTTATTCCAAGATAACTCACGAATTTTTTCCAAGATCAGCTCACGCTTTTACTGGATCGGTGGGCATAAAATATTGAAAGATTCGTTAAGGGTTGCCCTTCCTGTAATGGAAAAAAGGGCCAAAAAATTGAAATATGCTGGAATGTTTCAACTAATCCCGGTTAACCATAACTGTGAACGTTTTGGTGTAGACATTGTAGACCCATTACACAAGACTAAGGATGGCAATACTGTTTTCGCAGTGCCTATCGACTACTTAAGTATGTTTATTGAAACATGAGCTTTTCCTTCTGGTTGAGCGCATCATGTTGCTAAGTTTGTATTTGGGCACATTATCAAGTGTATTTAGTTGTTCGTGAGAGTCACCATATGGATTTGTAATCATTTGAGGCACGGTCTCTTCGTATTACTTTGTGCCTTGTATCATAAATAACGCTCTGTATACCAGCTCCACTTCTTTATGTTTTGCATACATTAATTGCACAGCAGTAGGCTATACTTTGTACTACCTAGCGAAACCACAGTTGCTGCCTCTGTTTATACAACTGCATGTCTGTACCACACTTGTTTAGATTAACCGGAGATTGTGTTCGAACCTTGCCTTAATGTCTGCTTCAAAATTTAGTGTTATGCGCTCACGTCTCTCTCGTTGTTATGATTCTGTTTTCAATTTTCGATTCGTCTCTATTCAGTTCCATTACCTCAGCTGTTTAATATATTTCTAGGCAGTCTCAACACAGCTGTTTCAGTTATTTTGCTTGATTTTCTGTATTTGTTGGTCAGGCACCCCCGCTAATTAATACCCTTTCCCTTATACCTTATATTCCATTTACGCCCCTCTTTCATGTGCTTTAGTTCCCATATTGCTTCATTTCCATTACGTGTTAATAATCTGTTGTGTTTTTTTTTTGTTAGCGAGCTCCCCATCGGTCGTTCAATTTTCTGTCTTCCTTCCTATGCCACACGAGTACCCGCCCCCGCCGAAGTTGCCCTCTGCAGATGCTTCGTAGTAGCGGTTCGCACTGGGTGTGTTCTTATTTGAGAACACACATCCAGGACGTAGCTACGGTATTGTATTCATCTTCGTATCTTTAGCTGAGAAAGCTGATTTTCCTCATGTACTTTTTTGTGTACGATTGTGTGTGTTCGCCAGCGAAGGTTGGACCTTACTATTTTGAGGTTGTACGTCTTACATATGCTCAGAGAGTTAACAGGTCTCCCTCCTCTCGATTGCATGCCTGCATCGTCGCTTCACTGACAGCGTCTATTTTTATGTCCAGATAAGTGTGTATATCAGGAAGAGTACGTCAGAAACCTTCCTTCAATCTTTATTTCATTTTGTATACAATTCGCCAACGATAAACACGTGCTAATGCGTTTGTGGGTTTAGAGAAACAGTATAGTACAAGGAACCCAGAAAGAACTCCGTCCCACCTTTGTTCCTACACCATGTTGTCAGTGAACTTCGATGTTATCCCTAGGACTTTTATTTGCTCTATGCAACAGCGGCAAGACTGTTTTCATGAATTGTGTCATGCCGAGTACTAATGTATTTCCCTTTTCCTCCCTCTGCTTGCCAGCTATTCTCACCGCCCCGCCCTTCCGACTCTTTTCTATTCTCTCAATTCAGTTATCCTTTCTGCCCGAGCCATTGACCGTCCTTTTGTCCTATTTGCTGTTGCTTTTCTTTTTCTCCCCGTTAGGGAACGACCTCTTTCGTAACATTTTTATTTTTGTTTTTATCGCAGCTGAGGCCAGCCAAGTTCCATGGCGTGGAGGAGGTTATGACGGCTATGTATTATAAGATTCGGATAAATATAATTTTATAAGGCTAGGGCAGCTGAGGACAGTGTTTTTTTTAAGAAGAACAACTAAATTATGTTCAGAAATTCCAACAACTAATTTCCCCGATGTTTATGTAAGCAGGTGATTATCGGTGTGATTTTAAGGGAAGCTATTTTCCGAATTTTCGCGAATGGACCGACACTTGGGTGGAATATGTAAATCATGATTACGCTGCTTATGTCAGCGCTGAAAAAAACACAAGTTCACCATACCTGGCTGTTTTTAAACCTAGAGTTTTTTTTAACGGTTCACTCTATGTCTGTCACATGCTTAGCAGTACTCCGTAACTCTCGGCTCTCTAAACAGTTTTGCGTTATTTTCAGCTTTGAGATAGACCATAGGCTGGAAGAAAGTTGGAACTTCGTACCTCCTTCGCATCTCAGGTAACGCTGTAGGTCTTGCCATTGGCTGACATGTTTGTGGAAGCGTAGAGTTATACTTTAAATAATTAAATCCTTCTGACATGTTTGTTGAAATGTAGAGTAATACGTTAAATAGTTAAATATTGCTGACATGTTTTTGCAGTGAAGAGGAGTACTTAAAATAATTAAATATTGCAGACATGTTTGTTGTAGTCTGGAGTAGTAGCTTAGATATTCAAACTAAGTTTGGAACCACACTGTTAAAGGTGAGCGACTGCCGCCCTTCATCACGTCTATTCCCTGCTGACATGCGAAGCTTAACCCTTTCACATGAAAAGCTGAGCTACTCCCATCCTCGTCACACGGGGTCATCACAATAGACACACACATACATAATAAATATATATATGCATACATACATACACGCATACACATGCATGCATACATACATTCATACATACATACATACACACATACACATGCATACATACGTATATATCACAAAATATGTATCCGCTTAAAATAAGACAGTGCCGCAAGCTTAAGACTAAATAGGTGCTTAAAAATTATTTTGCTCTGTTCGTTGTGTTACTGCAAAATATGAGTCAATTTTCCAACAGTTGGCTGTTTTAAGCTCATAGCCATATACAATGTTTTATTTCTTAATCTCGAAAGTAAGACCTAAAAATAGCATAGATACCAATCGCAGCTGCTCAGTCTCTACAGGTGTCACATGAATATTAAATTCTAGCTGATATGTTGATCACAGTGTTGGTCACCATAACATCAAATGTTTATTCCCTAGAATGAGGACAGTACCACAAACATAAGAGTTGTTATAGCACTTGTTCGCGGCGTTATATTTGTTTGTATAATAATGAGTCATGATTTAAGAGGACCTCAAACGCAGCATGGTATAGTGCTATTGGAGTCTTTAACAGCAAGAGCCAGAATGGCACAGATGGCACAAAAATACATTTGTGAAGATCATGCAAGACCCTTAGGCCGCAACAGTATTAAAAATGAAAACTCTACTGTAGAGTGAACATTTACACACAATATTGTGTTTTTAAGTTATATGCAGTTAAGCATATGAACATTCTTAACAAATAGTTTCTCCTTCAACAACTACAGTCTTTAACGTTCAGCTAAATCTGCGGTTAGCGACCAGTTAAGTATAACTGAAAGAATAACATTAAACTACAAAAACACCGATACTGTCCTGTTAAAAACAATACTATTCCATAAGATGAAAGGTAATTTCTATGGTTAATAGACACGTTAGACCTATAGCAGAGCTTTGGTATCGAAGAGGGTCAAATTCTGCAATCTAGGTGCACCATCTCACAAGAATAAATATTTCAAACTTATTAAAATGTGCATGCATTTAGTTATTGCTCTGCAAATATGCAAAAAAAGAAAGAAAGAAAAATAAAAACACCACACACACATACAAGAGACTGATAATCAGTTAGATTAACGTTAAACATGACACAACTCATAGAATTATATTTAAATCAATGTGTAATCAACAAACGGTAGTAACAAACACCAGTAGTGAATGACTGAACCATGCTTAATAATTTGTGCGTAGTACAAGCCTCAAACGTATTACACATCAAGCTATATGCGTATCTTTAGGTATGACTCTGCACGTAAGTGGATGCCACATGTTTAGTTAATAGACAGAAGGTAAATAATCTGTATACGTACGCTGAGACTTTACTGGTGTATTAAGTGTATGCTCTCGCATTGCAAGTTACATGACAGGAAACAATGTGTGTTTGTTAAACGGTACACCCATTCATTATTAATAGTAGTAGTATTGTTATTCTTATTCTTTGTTAAGATATTATTAGAGAGATTTACATGAATTTCCTAACATATGTAGTTGACATGCAGTAATCAGCAATTTAATAACATCACCCTAAACGTTCCTGATTACTGATTAGGAAATTAATTTGTTAAATACAGTAACTGGTTAAACAAATCCCGGAAATCTCATAGCTTTTATAAGATACATAGTACAAAAGTTGTGCATGAGAATTACGATATCTCGTCGTAGAACAATACACATAATACGAGTATACACAATGGGTATTGTAAACAATAATCTATCTCCTGAAAGTCACAAGGTACAGTCCGGTGCAGAAAAAAACGTAACTACGCTTTTGGTTTCCTATACTGTTTTTCTTTACTTACGTTGACAGAATCCCTTATCAGGTGTTCCACACCTACGCGGATGTGCTAATCTCAATGGTTTGAAGACAGTGAGAGGGGAATGAGTGGGAAACGGATGCCTTTTACCTAAATGTCTATAAGGTACTCGCCAGATACTCACAGAATCTATCCGGGTCTTATTGGTTTTTTATCGAAAGTCTGGTACTCAAAACCTAACTAATGAACAGTGGTCGATTTCCAGCTCAGTAGCGAAGGAAGCCGTTGAGAGGGAGAGAGGGTGAGACAAACATTATGTAATACTATTTTTATGCGGTAGAGCTTACAAGCCATAAGATAACACATAAAAGTTACTACTTAAAAGTGAGTGCATGCAAATCATAAAGACAAGATAGAATTACAAGTAATTCATTATATGAAGTGGTTCTATGAAAATTGGCTTGTAAACAATGTCCTCTTTATTATATATGTAATTATAATGGAACAAAGGAATATGGGCAACAAGCCGCAAATTATTGCCCTTAGTGAGCAAGGTGATATCGCAGCGAGGGCTGCGGAGCTATGGAGTATATCGAAGAACAGCGTCAAACTGGTGGAAGAAGTACCACGAATGGGGCTACGGGACACGCATACCAGGTGAGTAGTTAAGATCCCGGATTATCCAAGTGGATTAACGATAATCCTGCCACTAGGTGGCGTTGGTGTCGCGTTAATCCTTCTTAATCTGCCTTAATCCGCTGGATTAAGGTGGATTAGTGGGATTAGCGGGAAGTTTGAAAAGTTAAGGATTAACGTTGATCCAGGTTGGTTAATCCGAGATGCAGATAAACTTTGAGGATCAGGGTTGGCTGGATATGTGGTGGTGAAGAAAAGGTAGAAGAGGGTGAGGGAGATGGGGTAGTTTAAGGTCACGTGACCTGGAGAAGGGAATTTGCTATGTGTCTTTGTGGAGAGTTGGGAAGGGAAAGAGGGAATAATGAGCAGGTAAGTGTTAAAAAGTGGATGAGGAAGTGACGTGTGATGTTGTGATTGGTGAGAATAAGAAGTGATGTTATTGGTGGAATGAAATGAATGAAAGGTGTGGATTGGTGAGAATAAGAGAGAATATGATTGGTTGAGAGAAAAAGAGCTGGGAGTGGGGGTATGTTGGAGATGAGGGGAAATGTATAAAAAGGGGAATGTTGTAGGTGTAAAGAAGTATACGGTAAAGATGATGATTGCGATAGTGATAGCGTTGGTGATAGTAGGATTTGCTGGGGCAGATAGGAGTTGCGTTAGTTTTGGGAGGTGTGGGTTCGAGTTGAATGTGGAGACGGGACATTTGGTAAATGTGACAAGATGTGAAAAGGATTACGAATTGTTGCCAAACTGTACATGCACCTACCGGAAGGGGAGTGGGTGTAGGTATGGATCTGATTTTATTAACTTGGGGACACTTAAGAACGTGTATAATTGTTTAAAGCCTGTAAGCAGATGTCAGAGGGGGAAGAGATGTGGAGGGTTGATATACGGGGGTGTAAAGATGGGGCAACTTGAATGTCCTGAGGGTTACATTTTAAATGGGAGATGTGGGTGTGAGGAAGGTAGAGCGGGTGTGGATGACAAGTGTAAATTTTATAAAAAGCCTATGGGTATGTATGCTAGCGACAACACTTCGATTCTGGTGGAGATGGTGGATTGTAGTTTGTAGGTGGACACGGTAGACTTGCCGGAGGGTTTGGAATTGGAATGGAAGTTGACGCCGAAGGAGAGTGAGCTTATGATGGCTTATAGCGTAGTAAATGTGATGAATTCCTATTTTTCTGACAATTTTATGTATATATTTGGGGGATGTGGAAAATGGGGTGAGTGGGAGTTGAATGTAGGTGGTGGAAGGAGGATGAGTGGGAGGGTGAAGCGGGCGTCTAGATGGGGTGCGGAGGGGACTTTGAAAATAAATTCGGAATGTAATGGTGGGGATGCGGGGAGGGTGTCGGTGACGAGCATAAGAAAAGCAGCATCTGAGAGGTGCAAAAAAGGGGTGAATGTGATAAAGCAAAAAATGAAAAAAGAATGCGATAGGAAGGTGAAGGAAGGAAACAGGGTGATTGACGGGTTGAGGAAGGAAAAAGAAGAATGTGAAAGGAGGGTGGGCGGCATGCAGGGATTGTTGGAAAGAATGAAAAGAGAATTGGAAGAGAAAAAGCAGAATGTGACGAAGCAAGAGGAGTTAGTGAATAGAATAAAAGGAAATATAAGTGAAATGTACGAGGAATTTGAGGCATTAAAGCAGATGATAGGAAAATTGGAAAGCGCAGGTACAGGCGGAGGAGAGGATGAGGAGTTTGCTAACTATGAGCAATCGTACGACGAAGACCTAATACCGGAGGAGGGAAAGGAGGAGGAAGACGTTGACGGAGGGTATGTAGGGGAGGGAGAGGAGTTAGAATTTGAGACGAAATGAAAAAAGGAAAAGGTAGCTGAAATAGAAGTCATGAATTATAACTTATTGCAATAAATTGGCTATACGGATCTTTTATTTTGGCATATGTTTATGCCGTAATTTGATATAATGCACTGTGGCCTTTGAAGTTTTTTTTATTTTATTTTTAAACTGTTGTTTTATATGCATATTGAGAAATATATGTGTGCCATTGATCTACGAGGAAGGGGAAAGGACCCTAACTAGGTAAAGTGCGAATAAGGGGAAAATGAAACACTGATTAAGTTTCAAAGCACAAGCTGTGCGGTGTATTTAAACATGTGCAGAATGGAGAAAGCTTTTTTTTTTAAAAAAAAGAGAGAGGGCACTATACACATTGAAAAACTCACAAGTACATAAAACATAAGAAAATGAAAAACAAATTAACACTACGGTACCAACCTTTTTATTCTGCTTTTTGTTTTGCCGCATACCATATACAGAGAAAGAAAGACAAAACATGCCATTAACAATGTTTTTTTATAAAATGATGAAAAAAATTGCCCTGTGCAACGAGGGCACGATGATTGTTTTTGTGTTTGTAAATGTTTATACACAATCGGTATATGGTTGATAACACACGAGCGCCGTGCATGGCATTGCAAACACAGGGGCGAATAGCAGTTATTGCTATTGGTGCCATACCACACCGTGTATGGTTTGTATGTGTTTCGCAAAAGTTGTTGCTTTCTTGCGAGGAACTGTGCGTGCTTGCAAGCCACGCAAAACTTTGTTGAATGATCGTACTGTCGCTGGTACATGCATTTCGAAGAGTTTGGAATGCGGTCCTCACCACTGGCTGACGCCGACATGTTTAATGGTCTGTAATACGGGTGGGACACTGGCAAATATGTTGCTGTTTGAAAGGGCTTGAAAGCCCGTATCTAAGGCAAGCGCTAAGCGCTTGGCAGTAGAGGCACTTTGGCTGCAGAGCTAAATTAGGCCGAACTAAATCAAAATCGAGAAAACCCAGATGCTCGATGTAGTTGTTGACTGAAGTATCTGTGGAGTAATAGGGTTTCTACGCGCAGCTGTAAGTGCACTGGATGCTTAACATACGGTTCTTACAGTCTGCGCACTGAAATTTAATTGGGCGTCGAAGGGTTGGCACAAGGGGTATTGGTCTTCTTCTGCCGTAAGCAGAAGTGTGATTCATAGTGTTTTTAGGAGGCACACACGAATAAAAGAAAAGCTAACAGAAGAACAAAAAAAAATGAAACACCGCACACGTAGAAATACATACATGCAGGAGTTGGTGTCTTAGTGGCGACACCGCTTCAACGGCGGTTCGGTGCATGCGGCGTTCCGGGTGCGCTGTAAGGCCCACCAGATGCGCCGCCATTGTTGCTCCGTGATGGGTTCTAGCAGAGGGATGGCGAGGTCCTGAGGCCGACCCCTGCTGTCCACCTCCGGCACAGCAGCGAGGAGCTGGTCGTACCCGTCGGGCCGGCTGTCGGCAAAGGAGCACCAGGCGTTGCTGGGTTGGAGCTTCACAGTCCCCGAAGTGCCCGTTGGGAAGAGGTTTCTTCGCACGGGTGCCCTGTTAAACCTGCTGGGCGAGACGGACAGCAGCCGAACTAGGGAGGGATCCGGGGGAGAAATATTAGAGTAGGTAGGGTTGAGAAGAGGGGGAGGAGACCGTGGGGAAATGGAGCACTGGGTGAGGATAGGGGTAAATGCGGGAGGTTGGGGTGTGGGAGAAGCAGAGCGGGAAATGATTTGAACGGAGGAGGAGGAGGCAGAAGCACTTAGAGGAGGAGGAGGAGGGTAGGAAGGAGAATGCGGGGTGAAAGAGTGGTGAGAAATGTCCCCAAGGGACATGGGTTCGACATAACGAATGGGTAAAGAAGGAGAAGGCGACAAGGGAACGACGACCACGGAGGAGGAAGAGGAGGGTGAAACGCTTAGAGGAGGAGGAGGAGGAGGGCAGGAAGGAGAACGAGGAGACAAAGGCTGAACAGAGATATCCCTAAGGGACATGGGTTCGACACTGGAAGAAGAAGCAGAAGGGGAGAAGGGGACGACCTGAACGGAGGAGGAGGAGGTCGAGGGAGTCAGGGGTTGAACAGAAATGTCCTGAAGAGTCACGGGATCGATGTGGGGAAAGAAGGAGGACAAATTGGAAGCGGGGGAGGAAGAAGCAAGTGACGTGGAGGTGTGCCGTGGGGGAGGGTAAGTATCGGGATCGGAGCAGGAAAGAAAAGAGTTTTGAGGATGGTAAGGGTGACGGTAGAAAGAGGAAGGAGAATGGAGGATAATGTGGGGGCAGTCGTAGGAGGAGGGTTGAGACTCTGGGGAATAGGAAGGCGAGGAAGGTAAAGGGGAGTGCGGAGGCGTAGCGCCTGCGGCGTCTGTGTACTCCTCTTTGTACACCCCGCTGTCGCTGGTGGTGATGGAGGGCGAAGAGGCTGGCCACACTTGCACGGATGGCGAAGAAGCAGTCGACGAAAACGAGCTCGAAACCCGGGCGTCTGCGAAGGGAGCTAAAAGCTCGTGCCACTGGTGGTGCAGATGTGCAAACGCTAGCTGAAAACTGGGTAAAGCCAACAGCTGCTGTTGCTCGGGCGGTATGGGAAGAATCTCGCCGTGCTGCTGCGCTTCTTGTACTGCGTAGGACACTTGGTTTTGCCATGCAAATTGCTCAAAATGGTGCTGCTGTTGATGCAGCTGCTGCAGAGCCACTTGTGGCTGGTAGGCGAGCTGCACCGGACCGTACGCAGCGACTATGGGATGGTGGAAGTACGCCTGATGTTGCTCGTTGGAGGGAAGCTCTCTATTAACTCTGCCGGAGGTTGGCGAAAAAAAAATGATCGCCGGCGGCGGATCCTGAGGCTACTGCTGGTTCCATGTTCACTGCTTCAAGTACGGAGCAAGACTGAGTGTGAAGACGGGAAGCCTGGCATGCCATTTTTAAAAGGGGCTGTAATCAGCAGTCGATGTGCATCACAATATTGCCGCCGTGATTAAAGAGCCGCAATCTGCGCGTTAACTTTAAAAATGGCCGTGCAAACAGATGCTCATTAGCAAGAAAATATTTAAAAGTGGTTGTGGGGTCGATGGTAGGAAAATTTAATTGTTATCGCAACCGGATGGTGCGGTGGTTCGCTGGTGAGACCGGAAGTGCACCGGAAAAGAGCCTGATTACAACTCTGGAAGTTGTGGGTCGATAACAAGCCTGGAATTTTAATGAGGCCTTTAACTGAGTGCGCATGCGGAAGTTGCGATTGCGATAAACAGCGTATAAAAGCACCAGGCGATAAGCGGCTCGCTGAAGTGAAAATTGTGCAAGAAAATCGACTTGGCTAGGAATTGTAAGGTTTTAGCTTTTGGAACATTTACGATATATTGGAAGCGTTGTTTTTGCGAGAAAAACGTTGCGTTTGATATCCGCAGGAAGCGTGCGTGGAGGCACATTGATGTTGGTAAGAAAATAACATGAACTAGTTTTTTTTGCCGCAGTTGATATAGCGTAAAAGAATCAGCGAAAAAAGTAGCAATTGTATTGAAAGTGTTTAAAGGTGTAGAAAACTTTTTAGGCGTTGTTGAACAAAGCCCGAAGCATGGAGCCAGAACAAGGGGTAAGCGAATCTGGAACCTTGCAGCCCAGGTTCGACATTATAGCCCATAGGCAGAGAACGTTGAAAAGGATTTTCTCCGGCTACACGGAAACAGAAATTACAGTGAACCCGGGTCCCAGAGATACAAATGAAGAGCAATGGGTGACGCTTCTGTTTACGGACATGATTAACTTTGCGAAAGAAAATCTATTGGGGAACGAACCGGGATATTTAGGCGTAAGTATTGCAGACGAATAGCACCCGTACAAAGCTTTTAACATGAGCGTTAGACGCACGGACCAGGTGAATGCGGAGGCGGTTATAAAAGCGATAGAGAAGGTGGTGCAAAGCAACCAGCAGTTCTGGCTAGGGGGACCTCTGAAAATCACTTTTTTTGGACCAAGGAGGTGTCGGGTTCGTGTCACAAGCCGTGCGATGCGTGTACCGGTAATAAAGGCATAGTAGAAATTATGAACAAAGACAGCTTGTGTTTAGCAAGAGCTATAGCGGTTGGCAAAGCTAAAGTGGATGGAGACGTTAATTATAAAACCATTACACGGTCGGAATACCTGCAGAAACAAAAAGCTGCAACCTTGTGCCAAATTGTAGGAAAGACGAACGGTCCATTTACTATCGATGACGTCAGAGATTTTGACGCGATGCTAAAGGGGTACGCGGTGACGGTGTTTGCAGATCATACGGACAAGCACGTCATGTACGCGTCAGAGAAGCAAACAGATAAACTCATTGACGTCATGTTTCACGAGGGGCACTTTAACGCCATTGTAGACTTGCACACATGCTTTAAATGCAAGTGGTATTGTCGTCATTGCCATTATCCCCCGTTGAACAAAACAGAATTCCATCGATGCGACGGCGCTTGCTCAAAGTGCCACCAGCAGTGCCCTAAGCGCTATGAAGCGTCCATACACTGTGGCGCGTGTAACCGAGACTTTAAGGGTGCAACCTGTTTCGCGAATCATGCGAGGAAAGGCGGCTTTTACCCGAAGGCGCTGTCGGTGTGCGACGTGGAAAACGTGTGTACTACTTCCAATAAGCTGGTGAACCTGAGACACCGAAAAGGGGCACACGAGCGCGGAGAAAAATATTGCTCCTATTGCAAGGTACACGTGAACAGCAATCACATGTGCTACATGCAACCGTACTGTTCACCGAACAAGAGAAACCGCTTCGTGTTCATGTTCATAGATTTCGAATGCACGCAGAACACGGCGTACAAGAACAAACAGAACACTTACGAGCACGTTTCAAATTTATGCGTGCTTTACCAAGCGTGGCCCCTGTGCATAGACGAAGGCGAAAAGATGGCGTTCTGCACCGAGTGCGGCACGAGAGAACACATTTTTACCGACGCGCCGGTGAAGCATCAGTTCGATCACGTGATGCAGCCGAGGTTCGAAGCCTGGGACGTCGTGCTGCTGGCCCATAACATGCGCGCCTACGACGGCCAAATTCTATTGAAATACATGGTGGGCAGTTTAAAGTGGACGCCCGAGCTAATCATGAACGGCACGAAGAATTACCAAATGCAGCACGGTGACGTCACGTTTCTAGACTCGCTCAACTTCATTCCCATGCCGCTGGCTCGCTTTTCTACGACTTTCGAATTACAGGAAAGCAAAGGTTATTTCCCATACCTCTTTAACACAAAGGAAAACGAGCATTACGTGGGTTCGATTCCCGACGCAAAGTACTACTGCCAGGACGGCATGCCGGTGGAGGGGAGGAAGGCGTTCGAGCAGTGGCACGAGGAAAGGGCGTCCTCCAGGTACGTGTTCGACATGCACCAGGAAATGGTGGCGTACTGCAAGATGAACGTGTTTCTGCTGAGCCGGGGAATTTCGAAATTTAGGCGAGAATTCCTGGACGAGAACGGAATCGACCCGTTCCGAGAGTGCGTCACAATCGCGCATGCGTGCATGTGCGTCTACCGAAAGCGGTTTATGCCGCGCGACAAGAACGCACTGTTGCCCACCGGCGGTTACCGCCTGGCGGACAAGCAGTCGCGCATCGCCTGCATTTGGCTGTCTTGGGTAGAGGCGCAGAAAAACATCACCATCCAGCACGCCCTCAGAGGGCGCGAAGTGAAGGTTCTCGGGCACAAGGTGAACGGGTATAGGGAGGACGGGGAGGAGAAACGGGTGTTTTTCTTTCACGGGTGCTGGTTCCACGGCTGCGAGCGATGTTTCCACAATCGCCACGCGGTGCTGTATAACACGGGGAAAGAAACGGTGGCCGGCAGGTACGAGAGCACCGTGAAAATTTCCAACAAGATCCGAAACGCCGGGTACGACGTCGTGGAGAAGTGGGAGTGCGAATTTAACGCGATGGCGAAGGCCGACCCGCAACTGGCGATATTCGTGAAGGCCTTTCCCCACCCGGAACCGCTGAATCCGCGGGACGCCTTTTTCGGCGGGCGCACCAACTGCACCAAGACTTACACCGAGGCGTCAGGCGACACCAAGATGTTTTATCTAGACGTGTGCTCCCTCTACCCCTTCGTCAACAAGACGAAGCCGTACCCCGTGGGCCACCGCAAGATCCACTTGCATCGCTTTCCCAACCTCGAGGACATCCAGGGTGGATTGATCAAATGTACCGTGTTACCTCTGAGCGCCCTGTATCACCCCGTGCTGCCGGCTCGCATCAACGGCAAGCTGATGTTCGTCCTGTGCCGCGCATGTGCTGAGGCGGAAACCCAAGAAGCGTGCCGGCACCCAGAGGACGAGAGGTGTCTGACGGGGACGTGGGTCCTGGACGAGGTGAAGGCGGCCCTGCACGAGGGGTACCGACTGCTCCGCGTGTAAGAAATTTGGGAACAGGACACGGTTCGGTACGACCCCGACACGGGCGAGAAGGGACTGTTCGAGGCGTACGTGAACCAGTTCCTCAAGAACAAAACCGAAGCCTCCGGTTGGCTTTCGGACTGCTACTCACCCGAGCAGAAGGAAGCCTACGTGAAGGAGTTTCTGCAACGCGAAGGCGTCGCTCTCGACCCCGACGCCATCGCCCCGAATCCGGGCAGGCGCGAGCTCGCCAAGCTTATGTTCAACTCCTTCTGGGGCAAGATGGGGCAGAGGGACAACCTGCCCACGTGCGAACTGGTCGATCGCTACGACAGGCTCGTCGAACTGCTCAACGACCCCGCCGTGGAGGTGCAGTCTTACCTCCCGGCCACGGACGATGTGATGGTCGTCTTGTGGAGGTACCTCGACCAGAGCCTCAGGGTGAACCCCATGGAGAACGCCGTCGTGGCCGCGTACAGGACCGTGCACGCGCGCGCAGCTCTACGGGTACCTGCGCGCGTTGGGGGACCGGATCTGCTACTTCGACACGGACTCGGTGATCGCCACGTACGCGCCGGGCCAGTGGATGCCGCCCGTAGAGCGCTTCCTGGGTGACATGACCGACGAGCTGGAGAAGTACGGCAAGGGCGCCTACGTCTCCCGGTTCGCCTCCACGGGCCCGAAGGGCTATTGCCTCGAAATTAGGTGTCCGGAGACGCATCAGAACTTCTCGGTGTGCAAGGTGAAGGGCATTACCTTGAATTCCGGCAACCTGATGTGCATGAACGCGGACGTCATTCCTGACGTGGTGCTCGGGGATAATGCCAAGAGTGTCACTCTCGAGGGTACTCGGATATCGAGAAAACCCCTCTGGACGTTGGTCACCGAGCCTTGCACCAAGACCTTCAGGATGGTGGTGGACAAGCGCGTGCATGTCGACAACTACGACTCCTATCCCTACGGATTCAAGATGGAGTGCGCGCATAAATGAGACGCGAAGCGCCCTAGGCGTCCATTTCGAACTCGGGACCCGCACGATGCGCTCTGCACGCAGCCTTAGACGACTCGAGCTTCCCAGCACGATGTTGGTCGCGGGGCCTTCGCGCTGCGGAAAGTCTACTTTTGTGAGAAACTTGATTCGGCACGCGGACGACATGTTCGACAACCCCCGATAAAAGTCCTGTGGTGCCATCCGCTGGAGTATTCGCCGAAACTCGAACCCCTGGCCCTAAAGTGCGAGACGCACGCAGGCATTCCCGAACTGGATGCGGTGGGCGAGAGCGACCTCGTCAGCTTGGACGATTTGATGGCGGAAGGGGATGGGAACAACGTGTACAATTGTTTCACCAGAGACTCGCATCACAAGCGCTTCGGAATCGGTACATTCTGCAGAACGTGTTCCCGCGGGTTCAGAAATATCGAAACATCTCTCTGAATGCCAATTATATCGTGGTGTTCAAGAACAACAGAGGCAAGATGCAGATCGATAGGCTGTGCCAGCAGATCGAACCCAGGAACTCCAGGTTTCTTTTGGAGGCCTTCGAAGAAGTTACCCGTCATCCTCACGGGTACCTGGTGCTGCATTGCACAATATACGCCTAACCGACACAGGTATCGAACGGGTGTCCTGCCGAACCAAACGGTCCCGTATTTTGTTTCCCACAGCGACGGCTGAAACAAAAAAGTTTTTTTTCCTTTTGCTTCATTTGTCCGCCATCGTAAGCTCTGATGCTTGCGTTTTTGTTTGCCTATGTCGCAACTCTATGAAAAATGTAAAGCGTGGGTTGCCGCAGAGAAAATGCTTCAGCCTATATACAGGCTGTTGTGTTGCTACGCCACTAAGGCCGATGATTTTAAATAACGTGCGATTTACCGCACCGTGTTCATTATCGCGCAAACATGCCTAGAGGTAGGTTAAGCCTGGCCAAGCTGAGCAGCCCGCTGATAGCCAGGCAGCACGGCAATTTGTCGGCTTTGGCCAAGGCAAAGGCGCCTCTGCGCAAAAAGTTGTTAAAAATGCCGATGGCGATCTCATCAAGGCCATTTGTGAATGTATGCTCAACGTGTGCAGAGGTCACGTGCAACTTCCTTCAAAGTGCTTGAAGCGGCTAAAGAAGCATAAAGCGTCTTGGAGAAAGTTGGTTGATAAACGCATTCCCTTAAAGAAAAAGAAGAAAATTTTGGTTCAAAAAGGAGGGTTTTTGCCGGCTTTTCTCCTGCCCGTATTAGCTTCCCTAGGAGGCGCTCTGGTGTTAAAGTTGACAGGATGAAGTACGGCAGGCAGATCGTTGTTGCTCCGCAACCCAAACCGGTGGAAAAGCTTCACCTCATAGACAAAACTATTTCCAGATTGGCTAAAGAAATGGAGAACGTGCAGCGCGCAAAACTCTCCGCCGACGACAAGTGGCGCATCGTAAAATATAAATTGGGCAACTACCTGTATCTCGTGACACAAGTGAGAAACCCCTACCTTGACGATTACGAAGACGACGACGAGGACCAATACGAAGACGTGTACAATGGCGCTCGGGTGAAGCAGGAGGTGAGCCCGACAGCGATAAAGCTTAACCCGCGGTCCTCTCGCAAAAACAAGCGTGCGAACCCTCTCTCGCCCAAAAAAAGAAAACCAAGTCGCCTACCTACTCTTTGCGCCCGCGTCGCTGGCACTCTCTGTACAAGTAAACTAGTGAAGGAATGGAAAGCGCTAAGAAAAGTGTATGCCAAACAGGAACACTGTGCCCGACTGGGCACCATAAATCCATTTCGCAAGGCCACGGGCGCAGCAAAGGCCAACATTCGGGCCTTCCTCGAAACTCAGGACAGTTACACCTTGCACAAGCCGGTGAGGAAGAGGTTTCCCACCAGACACTATCACGTGACCAATATGGACGATCTGTGGGAAGCTGATCTAAACGTCATGAACAGCATGAGGCAACATAACAAACCCTACGTGTACATTCTCACCGTCATCGACGTATTTTCCAAATATGCTTGGGCCGTTCCTCTGAAATCCAAACTGGGTCCCGAGGTGGCGCAAGCCTTCCGCACTATTTTTTCCCAGCGCATTCCTAAAATCCTGCAAACGGACAAGGGAACTGAGTTTACTAACAAGACGTTTCGAGCCTTTCTAAAACAGCACGACGTGCAACATTACACTACCAAGAATAACGTCAAAGCAAGCGTGGTAGAGCGCTTTAACCGCACTTTAAAAACGAAAATGTGGAGGTATTTCACGCACAAAAACAGTCACAGATACGTGAAGGTTCTGCCGTCTCTACTCGAGTCGTACAATAGCTCGTATCACAGGTCCATCAAAATGGCACCCAAGAACGTCAACGAGTCTAACATCGCGCAGGTGTACCGAAATCTCTATGGAAACAGACCATCGCCGCGCGCGTCAAAACCGGAATATTCCATTGGGGATCACGTGCGCATATAAAAGAAAAAATGAAGTTTGACAAGGGGTACGAGCCAAATTGGACGGACGAAATATTTCAGATAGCCGGCGTGGTGCGCGGTGCGCCGGTGGTATATAAATTGAAGGATCTCGCCGGAGAGGTCATAGACGGCATTTTCTACCACCAGGAGCTGCAAAAGGTGGCGCTACCCAAAACATTCAAAGTCGAGCGAATCTTGCAGACCAGAGGTCGCGGGCGCAGCAAGCAACACTTGGTAAAGTGGAAGAGGTATCCCGCAAAGTTTAACTCGTGGGTCCAGGCTTCGACCATCCTCAAGACATGATTAAAACCGCACCGTTTTCCCTCACTCTGGTGAGCAATGCTTCCATGGATCACTTCACCGGTAACACCACGGCGAGGTTTTCAAACATCTTGCCCGAGAGAATCGTCCTGCAGGGCGAATGGGAAGTGGCTCTGCAGAAAGTCAGGTATCCTGTGAAATTTTATAACGTTTCCCGAGACAAAGCTCGCGTCGTGGGCACCAAGTACACCATGACACATCGACCCACGCATTCCAAATTCAGCTCACAAATGCCGCAGAGCATCGTGCAAAATCCGAAAGACCTGGTGAACCTCGTCAACGCCACCATAAACGAGCATTTATACGTCGAAAACTTCTTTCTCTTCGACGAACGCAAGAAGACGGTAAGCGTCAATGCCGACGTCACCCATCCCGAACCCCTGCTCGACATACCATTCGACGGGTTTGTTGAAACGGTGGTGCGCACGGCCAAGCCGTACAGCATACCCGACCACGACGTCGTGAGCGACGCTCCCCACGGAAGACCAAAACCTAGACCGACAAAACCTGTGAAACCGCCCGTGCAGGCCAAACCCGCACTCCGTACAGGTCGCCCGGTAAGACCTCCGACTCCCTCTCAAACAAGACCTATAACGGAAACGTCGTCTCAGACGACACCCAAACCCCCAGAGCCACCTCATGTGGGTACGTCTTCGGCTGAGGGGGAACCCAACGCTACACCGGATGCGGCAACACCTGCTCCAAAACCGCCAGACCCGCTATATCGCATTCACAGTTTGCTGCTGACACCCGCTATGGCCAAGATGCTAGGCTTCGAACCCTATACCAACGTCATTCTCGCCAAAGGTCCTAACCACCCCGTAGATCCGTATATGGGGTTTCCTTACGAAATGTTCGTCTATTGCGATCTAGTAGACCCACAAGTAGTGGGCAACACCTTCGTGCAGGTCATCGAGAGAGTGACTGTGGAATACGAGAGAAGCAACAACACGTACATGAGCGAAGAAAAGACGTTCTTTCCGCAGAATTGGGTACCCTTGATTCGACAAGAGTTCAAAACCGTAAACATAGATTTAAGGAACGGTTATGGCGATCTCTTGCCATTCGCTGACGGATTTTCCTCTACTATAGTTCTCGCCTTTAGGCCAAAACTGCAATAATGGATGTGCACATTGTCACGCAGTACTATCTCAATCAGGCTGGCGGAGCATTCGACCGTCGCGATTTCATTCTGTACAGAGGCAAGCGCTATCAAAGAGGCAGCGGTCTATTTTCCGCTCTCGGCGGTCTGTTGAGAACGGTGCTGCCCTTTTTAAAGAGCGGGGCCAAAGCGGTCGGAAAGGAGGCGCTCAAGATGGGTGCTCACGTGCTCTCCGATTGAGCCACCGCCGGTGTGGTGCCAAAGGAAGCGTTTCAACAGAGAATAAAGGAAGCGGGGCGCAATTTAAAACGTAAGGTCGACCCAAAGCTGGATGCCATGGTCGGTTCCGGAATCCGACGTCTCAAGAGAATAAAATACATCAAACCCAAAAAGAACACGACGTCGAAGATTAAACGCGGTAAGCGCAAGGTGCAAGACGTTTTCTCGTAATGGCAGACGCAACCGTGCACATGAGTTCCGAACTCGATCTCTTCAAAGATGTTCCCGTTCAGATGAACATCGAGGAGTCTCGGTTCGTCTTTCTTAACCCGCAAAATACGTTCATGAAGAATGCCCCCATTACTTTTCATTACTCGGGAAATTCAGACGATTACCTCGACTTAACTACGTCGTCCTCGAGCTTATGGTGCGCGTTCTCGATGACAAAGGAGCGCCTGTCAAGGCCGAAGTCAACGCCACTTTGGTCAACAACACCTTAAATTCCCTGTTTCAACAGGTAGAAGTTTCGCTCAATAACGTCATCGTGTCCATGCCCCAAGCAGGGTACCCTTATAGAACTTATCTCGAGACGCTTCTCAATTACTCCGACGATGCCATGCGCAGCAAACTAGAATCCCACCTTTGGAGAAAGGACACGGCGGGTATCATGGACACTTTTATCGCCAATGCCGGGTTTCAGTGGCGTCACGGGTTTACCAAAAACGGGAATGTAGTTCAACTCATGGGTCCCCTGTCCAACGCTCTCTTTCACCAGGAAAATCTGCTTCTCAACAACGTCAGCATGACCGTCAAGCTCACTCCTTCATCTCCTCAATTTTATCTGTTCTCCGACTCGGCCGACTATAAAGGCTACGCCGAAATCCAATCTGCCACTCTGCGTTTAAAAGCCGTACGACCCTCGCCAACCATCAAGCTTGCTCACCAGGCTGTGCTGGCAAAGAGCAACGCAAAGTACCATCTCAAGGATGTAAGCTTCCACGCCCTAAGCATCCCAAAAGAGGGCAGAGGAATGACGTTTAGCGACGTCTTCATAGGGCAAATTCCCAGAAGAGTGGTCGTGGCCATGGTCACGGACAAGGCTTACTCCGGCAACTTTAACAGAAACCCCTATAACTTCCAGCATTTCAAGCTAAACTTGTTGCAACTGTACGTGAACGGGCAACCCGTTCCCTCTCAACCTCTTCAACCCGACTTTGCCAACGCCCACTACATACAATGCTTTCAAACGCTGCAGTATGATCTCGGCATTCACTTCAAAGACAAGGGCCACTCCATCTCTAGAGAAGCGTACCCTGTAGGTTATACGGTCATGGCGTTCGATCTCACTGCCGACATGAGCGCCAACGAATCTCACATCTCGGGCCAGCGCCACGGAACGGTGTCTATAAGCATCGGTTTTGCCGATAAATTAACAGAATCCGTCATTCTTCTGGTGCTGGCGGAAATACATCGCACGGTCGAAATAGACGGCAACAGATCCATTTTGGTATCATGAACACGTTCCACATTCAGCGTTTTCTTTCCACATGCTTCTCTACGCGCTGTAACTTTTAGGGGTCTACCCTTGCGACAGGCTTCCCAAACTTCGCAGCATTCCCACCCTCCCCATTGCTCTAGTCGCTAACACCGAACCCAGCACCAAACCGGGTAAACACTGGGTTTGCATCTTTGTCGATAAAAACGGGCGTGGAGAATACTTTGACAGTTCCGGGATAGGCCCCCTTTCGCCTCATTTTCTTCAGTTCTTAAATTCTCTCTCCGGGACAAAATGGTCCACCAACGCCAGGAGGCTGCAAGGTTATCACAGCACCACTTCCGGACATTATGTCATAGACTACCTCTCCCGCCGCTGCAAAGGCCTTCCTCCGCATACCTTCTTTTCAAAATTTCGCGCCAATGATTTCTCTCACAATGATAACGTCATTCGCAAAACCTACCAACAGCTGTGCCGCGCAAAGTCCTCCCACATCCACCAGACCTGCCAACCTTTACAGGTAAGTGCTCGTGTACCATATCTTCACTATCCGTATCGCTTTCCTGTAGCGCGATCTCATCCCCTCTCTCTTTTCTGTGCTTTCAGAACGCGCTCATGCTCATATAAAAAGGCCGATCGTCCAGCCAACGCTTAACTTAGCCATCATGGACGTCGCGCAGGCAGCCACGCCACCCAGGTTATTCCGCCTTGTATGCGCTACGTTGTGTTTTTTGTTTCTTTTTGTTTTTGTGCGTCACACTCATTCGTTTCGTGTGTCTCTCTTGTTTCAGTGGCACCGTATTTCAAACCCCAACATCATCAAAGGACGCATCCAAAAGGAAGCTTCGCATCACGCAACAACCCAGCACAAGCGCAGTTGTGGGCCCTCTGTCAGACATCTACTTTCTCAACCCGCAACAAACCAAATTCGTGTGTGTGGGTTTTTCTCCCCAGTCGCCGCACCATCTCGGCGTCACCATTGCCAAATGTGGACAGCGCAACGCAGTCGTCATGAGTTCCTCGCAGTGGCACAAACTCGTCGAAGCCATCCCCGTCATTCACAAACGCTTGAATGACCCACAGGAACGTCTACAGGAATTTCAATTCAGCGACAGCGTTACCACTCTGTTCAAAAACGTGTTTGGAAGGCGAAATATCGTCTTCGCACACCTACAAGGCGACTCCATCACCCTTAACCAGCAAGAGTTCAACATGTTGGACAGTCTACAGCGAATCGTTACAGACATCATGTATCACAAACAGAAAGAAGAAACCGACGTGATTTCTGATGTATTCGTTAATGACAGTAATCTCATAAGTTCCATCAGGTATATCAATGATCTTAATTTCATCATTGTGAATGTATTGAAATTGATTATTACTCTGACCAATATATGGAATGGAATAGAAGGTTTCAAATTCAATAGAGCAATCTCATAATGATCCTTCGAATCTAGCTGAAGAGGAGGATTCACGTATGTAGTAAGAACAGACTCGTTGACACTATCAGTGATAATGTCGTGACCTCTTTGTTATTTTAGCTCAATGGAGGTAGAGCGGGTACCGAGGGATCTTAAAGTTAATATTTCACATTATGCGAGGTCAGACGGGGGACGCAGCTGAGAGAAATTGTGAAAATATAGCAGAATATTGTTAGTAAAAGTATTATTACATATTGTGGATGAGGGAAGGGACTATCTACTATAGTAATTCAAACATAATGAAACTGGATGGCTAGTGATTTTAATGATGTAAAGGGATTACATTACCTCCTTGTTTCCTTGCCTGTCGGTGGGGGACGCCACGCTTCCGCATGAACAGCGCACACACACTAAAACTTGCCTCTTGCAGTAACTCGCCTCGACTGACTAAACCCACGCTCAACTCGGCGTGCCCACGCTACGTTAACTGGCTTATCCCCTCTACTCTTGCGCAATATCCGATCTGGGCAACCAGGTCACATACGCAATAATGCTCGTAGGTCACAATATTATAACTCACTGCGATAGAAATTGCAAACACAAGTGCCCACAGATGACTGAATTGAAACTCTGAAACGGCTTAACAGTGCCTTAACGCATATGAGGGAATCTTTCTAACTCTTTCGCTGGTTTCAAGGTTCCGCAGATGCTAATCACGCTATAAAACCACCCAGCTTTAACTTCTGAATAATTTCGCTAATAGTATTGGAAAAGTCATTTTTATCAGGTGTATGAAGCATAATTAGCGCCCTTAGCATGTCTAACAAATCATTAGGATCGGTGTAGCTGTATAGCATCTCCTCAGTATTCGCTTTGGATATATCTTCTAATCTTGGTGAGTTGACACTAGTATGCTTGCTTTCATTGGTGTGTTTATTCAGAGTTTCCTCATTCAAAGAAAGTGCTCTTATTGTTTCATCTGTGGTAGTTTGTGATGTTATTACAGGATCACTTAAATTGGTTCCAAGTACGGTACATCTTGAATCCCGCTCTTCGTAACTTGAGAAGATTTCAAGATCGCGTTTGGAGATTGTAGTCAATGCACAGCTGGTCATCTTTTTACAGCATCTTCTCCTATGTTGCTTGAGCCTTGAAATTGTTCTGTTTTTTAAAGTTCTATTACATATGCAGCTCTTAACAAAACGATTCCTTCTCCCTTGGGAAACATACGAAAAATCAAGATTCTCGTAAATTGACTGTAATTGAGCATCTTTATGAGTGTTAATGCTCAAACAGTATACATAAAACAGTCAATGTATACTGTAGATGTTGAATTCGTAAACGACAACAGGAGATAACTGTTTTCGGCATTTACGTATTTATATATGATCTCATGCTTGGATGTAAATAAACAGTCGTATCCAAATTAGACCAAGCGAAATATTTTAATATTCACACATTAATGTTGTAATTCTGTGAAATATAACTATTTAATTAAGTACAAGTAGATTCATGTAGCATGAAATGGATTCATAGGGGTAAGAGTGCAAGTTTCCTTGATAGTTAGCACTGAGAATGCGGGAGCTGAGTGAGATACTGGTTTACCTAGCTTGAGTCTGAAGCTCATGCATCATCCTTTAGCGAAAATGGCGCACATATCTGAGAGCTTTTAGCGAGAGTGAGTCACCTTTTTCCCAGAGTGGGTCATCTTTTTGCGTGAGTGGGTCACCTCTTGTCCCTGAGTGGGTCACCTTTTTCCCTTCGTGGGTCACCTTTTTCCCTTCGTGGGTCACCTTTTTCCCTGAGTGGGTAACTTTTTCACTGAGTGGGTCACCTTTTTAGCTGAGCGGGTCACCTTCTACCCTGAGTGGGTAGGCATTTTTCCCTGAGTGGGTCACCTTTTTCCCTGAGTGGGTGACCTTTTTACCCGGGTCACCTTTTTCCCTGAGTGGGTCACCCTTTTTCCCTGAGCGGGTCACCTTTTTCCCTGAGTGGGTCACCTTTTTCCCAGAGTGGGTCACCTCTTTCCCTGACTGGGTCACCTTTTTCCCTGAGTGGGTCACCCTTTTCCCTGATTAGGTCACATTTTTCCCTGAGCGGGTCACCTTTTTCCCTGAGCGGGTCATCTTTTTCCCAGAGTGGGTCACCTTTTTCCCTGAATGGATCACCTTTATCCCTGAGTGGGTCACCTTTTTCCCAGAGTGGGTCACCTTTTTTCCCTGAGAGGGTCACCTTTTTCCCTGAGCGGGTCACCTTTTCCCTGAGTGGGTCACCTTTTTCCCTGAGTGGGATCACCTTTTTTCCCTAAGCGGGTCACCTTTTTCCCTGAGCGGGTCATCTTTTTCCCTGAGTGGGTCATCTTTTTTCCCTGAGTGGGTCACCTTTTTGCGTTAGCGGGTTGCGTGATGGAGATGTCTAGAATTAGCGTTCTAACATTGACAGGGAACAGTTTTCCATGAAGTTCGCGTCTAAAGTCGTTTTCAAAGTCTAACACCTTAATAGGCTGCGAGCATTCTTGCTTCACCAGCTTTAGCTTGACAGTTAAAATAAAATAAATCGCCCTTAATGTATATATGCTAATGAGAAGGTATAAAAGAACTATGCAGCAATAAAACAAATAGTATAACATGAAAGCTAAGGGCAGTTAAAGTCGCAAGAGGTTCCGGTTTAATTAACTCTCTCATTAATCTGCTACCGTATGAAGTACATTTGCTTGGTTACATAGACTGCAAACCTGGGACAAAGCTAAAGAAAGATTAAAGAGAGGAGACTCTGGAATCAATCGTTAGATGAAGCGTTGAAACTTAACGACATTGCCTACGCTCAGCATAAAGACTCTGCTTCGAGAAACATTGGTGACAAGATCTTGGCTGAAGCGGCGTGGAAAAGAGTGCAATCATCTGATGCAACATTAGGTGAAAAGTTGACAGCGCGATTAGTAACAGCAATTATGAAGGGAAGGGTACCTACTGGTGCTGGATCCATAAAGAAGAAACGAGGAGGATTTCTACCTCTCATACCAATTGTTGCAGCTCTAGGTGCTGCCGCTGAAGGTGCAGCCCAAATTGCCTCATGAGTAAATAAGAAAAAGTCATCAGATAAACAACTCGCCGAAATGATGACGCATAAGAAAGGAATTGAGAGAAAGGTATCTGTTGGCGGCGGGTCCAATAAACAAGAAACGAGGAGGATTTCTACCTCTCATAACAATTATTGCAGCCCTAGGAGCCGCCACTGGAGGTGCAGCCCAAATTGCTACAGCCGTAAATAAGAAAAAAGCTGCGGATAAAGAACTTGCTGAAATAATGAGACATAACAAAGAAATTGAATCAAGAGGGAAAGGCCTACGAGTGAAGAAGAATAAAGGGAGGAACATCGAAACGAAGAGGGGGCAGATCAAGAAAGCGAATTCAAAATTCTGGTAGAGGGCTATACTTGTCCCTGAAAACGCATTGAGTAACATAGATGACTACTTGTGTGTTCAATGTTTTAAGATTCCTCATATTAGGATGTATGTGTTTTTATTACATCAGTTAATAATAATAGTAATAATAATAATGCAATGAAACCTGTAATTATTATGCTGCTTCACTATTGATTTTTTCCAATGATTGTTCTATAGGAACGTTCTGGGATTCTTCAGCGATAAAGTTATTCCAGCTAATCAGCTGTCTGAATCTGATTTCCTGGTGGATATATTTAGGTTGAGCATCATACGAATCTAGCGCAGTATTGCATCAGTCTCCATCCTCAATAGTAAAAGAGGACACTCGATCTATCAGTTTTCCAATCTGTTACGCTTGGATACCATAATTCAAAAGAACCATCAAATCAAATTTTACCTGCTATTCATAAACACTCGCTTCATAGAGCAAATCAGCCTTCGTATAGGAGAGCATAACAGCAACATCCTTGACTTCCGAAGCAAGGATATAAGCATAATGCCCATAGATTTTAGAAGAAGTCAACGACGCCAAGGAGATAATAATGGAGTGATTCGAGGCGCACATCATGCTCTGCCCCTGACACCCAGAGGGTTTACATCACGCAATCGGCAGTTCCTCCAGGTATTGGGCTTCAGAATCCTATAATCATGGCCATCTTCAATGTTACCGGGACACCGAGATTCGACAAGATCACTAAAGAGGAGAAACATATGTTTTTACCATATAATACATCAGCTCTGGGTGCTAACAACAAGTTTAGAATCCCTTGTCAAGCTGAGCATTTATATACATTACCTACTTGAAGCTATCTATACATCAATGGAAATATAACCAAATCTAATGGAGTAGCTACTACTGCAAAGCTTATGCACAATAGACAGTCGGTGTTGGTGCTGATTCGATCCAAGGATTCTAAAAAGCTGTATTATAACGTCTCAGGGTGGAGAGAATGCTGCTGTTAAACCTGTACTAATCGAGTGGAGAAGGCCTGTGATTCGACTTTCTGATGCTGAGATCCTCAAGACAGCAGTGTTGGATAAGACTCTATTTCACCCATTTAGCACCATGGATCTGCATACTCAACCTGTTGTGTTACAAGCATTTAGCTGGAATGGTGACACCACATCTAAAAATGGAGAAGGCGAGATTTGTCATTTTTGGTGCTCTAATTTTAAGATCGAGTAATGCAACTAAAGACTGTTCCCTTTTTGATCATTGTAACATAACTTAAACTAATCATTGTAATGATTTATTTTTCATTAGGGATATAAGGATTTTTAATGAATAAAAACAGTAGGTAAAAGCATACTTTCATTATTTTTTATTGTTATTATTTATCTTGCATTTCCATCACTTTCCTCATCCAACTCCTTCTGTATATGCCATTACACCTGTAAGAGTAGGTTATGCAAATTTCTTTATTATTTAAATGAATGTCTATATTTTCAAAATTTATGTTCCCCCGCGGTAAACAATCTTAATGCTGTTAATGTATACAGGCCTCAAGTCTTTTAGGGAACAAATTTCATCACTATTTAAAATTGTTTTCACAATCATTTAAATTACTGTTCACAATTCTTATTTTCACCGAATATAGGGAGACTCGCTCGAGCTAACTCTGAGCTATGCATTGGTTAGTCCGTGTTTGTTCATCGTATGCCCTGGAATGTTATATAAGAATCCTGTCCTGTTTCAGTAATGTAGATGTCTCAGCACACGCTTCCTGCCGCAATGTTTCTTGGAGGTGTCGATGCTGCTTATTATCTCTTCCAATAGCGTCAGCCTCCTTTGCATGTCTGCAAAGCTGTTCCTCTTCTTCTTCCCTTATTGCACAGTCTGAAACATTACACAATGAAAGTCTTAGAAAACTGCTTTAAGCAAGTAAAGGCAGCCCGAAAAGAATTAAATTTTTTGTTATGATACATGTAAAATGACACAAAAGATTTGTATAAACATTCGGATATTGAACGTTATTTCATTGCGTTAGATATAACTAAATTCAAAACATGTGATATTGTGATTTCGTAATTTTTATAAAATTCCATAACATGTATCTTTTGTACCTTTATATAAAATATCAATGAGCTAGTTGTTTTATTTATGAATTTTTCATTTTAAAATAGGAGAACATTTAATACTTAAGTTTGACACTTAATACACACCTTCTCTTCATATAAAAAAGACAACTTATACGTCTTAAATTTCCCCATCACTGCCATACCGTTATACTGGAGGTATAGTTTCCCCGGTATTTCTGCAATCTCTTGATCGGTTAACGAATTATAGCACCCTGGCAACAACACTTGCTAATCCTCCAGCGAAGATACGATCCTGGTACCGTATCTTGCTTGAACTCTCTTTAAGGACTTTATCTCACACTTAAGATCTATTTCGAGATCTTGAACTCGCCATTCGGTAGGAAACCACGTTCTTCAACCATCTTGTTAAGTCTATCATTTAAACAATCTGTAACAGACATTGACATGAATTATTATTTTCACTACATTATTCAAGTTGAAGGACAAGTTATACATTTCTTTATATTGGAACTAAAGTGTGTGTTGGCTGCATCACCAAAGGTTTTGTAACTATGCTTATGAATGTGGAGAGAGAATCAAAGAACAAGTGGAGTAAATCGTGTGAATATTCAAAGAAGAATGTGTAGCAAAAATCCTATGAATGTGTGGAGAAACAAAGAATAAGTACAGAAAATCATATGAATGTTCATGGAAGATGAACCTGTAGAGAAACAAAGAACGAGTAGAGAAATTCGTGTGAATGAGAAACAAAGAATGAGCGGAGAAAATAGTGTGAATGTTTATGTAAGAAGAATGTGTAGCGAAAATCATGTGAATGTTTGTACAAGAAGAATGTGCAGAGAAAATTGTGTGAATGTTCATGGAAGATGAACCTGCTCAGAAACAAAGAATGAGTAGAGGAAATCGTGTGAATGTATAGTGAAACTAAGAATGAGTGGGGAAAGTCGTATGAATGTTTATGTAAGAAGAATGTGCAGCGAAAATCGTAAGAATGCGTTGAGAAACAAAGAATGAATAGAGAAAATGTATGAATGTTAATAGAGTATGAACCTGCAGAGAAACAAAGAATGAGCTGAGAATATCCTGTGGATGTTTACGAAAGAGGAATGTGTAGCGAAAATCTTGTGAACGTTTATACAAGAAGAATGTGCAGAGAAAATGGTGTGAATGTTAATAGAAGAAGAATGAGTAGAGAAAATTCTGTGAACTGAAGAACTGTACGCAGAGAAATCCACGTGAATGTAAAGTACAGATTAAAAAATATGACGATGCTCTTGCAATTAATCGTCTTTCATGTACTGTATCGTTTAAACAAAATTAAATTTATTGTAACAGCCAACAGTGATTTTGTATAGTTATCTAAAAACTCACTCACTTTGCATTGTTTCGTGTTGACGCGTGCTGTACGTGTAGATGGCCTGCACCTCGCGTTGCTTTTAAAGTTCCTAAAACTTTAAATGTATAGTTAATAAGTTAACAACAGTTCTAGCATGCGCGGGTATATGTTTATATAGGGATCCAGGTGATGGTAGCACATCATCACGGTAGGGATGCTTACACATCACGTGGTTATTACAACAATGGATTTATCATCTGTTGCGCGTGCGCAGCAGCTCTCAGCACTTCTGTCCCTGTTTGTTTCACTTCCTCTCGCTCTCTCTCTGTCTCTCTCTCAGAGTACATCCATAATGTGTTTACACAAAGCTGTATGCAGTTACAGCATCGATCTAAGTGATATATTCTAGAGTACAGAGGAAAATTAAGGAAGTCATTGAAAGATGGGGATTTGAACAACGGACAACTTATTGGAAATTATATACAGTATTAATTACTCGTCGTAGGAGCTATCAAACATGCTTTCGTCCACAGCTCTATCTTTGCTAGTTTCTGAGATAATGGAGATTTAAAACTTTAGGATCGAACCCATGACGTCAGGTACCCGAATATACATTCACAAGATGCTATCTAATAAAATAAACGTAATAAGGTTTATTTGGTGGCTTTATCTTAATTACTTCCTGTGTTATTAAACTTAAAGTAAATTTCATTTAATCAGTATTCGAACTCAGAACACCAGAAACAAAATTATTTATAATATTAGTTTGACATGTTTAAGAGCCCTGTATTCAATTACAGCATTGATCTAAGTGATATATTCTAGAGTACAGAGGAAAATTAAGGAAGTCATTGAAAGATCGGGATTCGAACTAGGGACAACTGATTGGAAATTATATGCGGTAATAATTGCCCATTATACGAACTAACAACCGCGCTTTAGTCCGCTCCTCTATCTCTGCTACTTTATGAGATAATTGAGATTTAAAAATTGAGGATCAAACCCTGGATGCCTGGTACCCTAATATACATTCACAAGAAACTAACTATTGACGTGAAAGTAATAAAGTTTATTTGGCGTCTTTATCTTAATTGGTTTTGGATTTATTATAAGATGAATTCGTAATCACTCCTAGGATTCGAACCCATGCATCCAGGCCAGTTTCCGAAGAATTGGTAAATGGCGCTTCGCATCCCAAGGTTATAATTGGTTTTTATTCCATCATTTTATCTCTTTTCATTCAGCGCATGTGCGTGAGTGTGTATGTGCGTGCGTGGGCGTGTGTGTATATGTGTGTGTGTGGTTGTGTATGTGCATGTGTGCATGAGTGTGTATGCGTGTGTGCATGAGCGTATATGTGTATGTGTGTGTGCGAGCGGGTGTGGGTGTGTGTTGGTGTGTATGTGTGTGCGTATCCGAGTGTGTGTATGTGTGTGTGAGTGTGTGTACTTGTATGTTTGTTGATGCATATACAAGTGCTCGTGTATATGTGAACGCTTGGATGTGTACAATTCGAGAAGAAAGAAAGAGATAGATAGATTGAAAGAGGGAAAAGGAAGAAAGAGAGAGAAGAAGAAAGAAAATAAAAAATCGTGTCTAGTCATCGGAATATATAAATAATTATATTTGTTAAATACATACATTTTAATCTGCCCGTGTATGCTTCAATAATTTCGTATTTATTAAGCATTGGAGTTTCTGGTAAGATTTGTACTAGGACGTCTAGGCCACCTAAGAATACCGCTCATTAAAATATCCTAATGACATATAAAAATTAAATTATATTTGTTAATTGCATTTTAATCTTACCGCGCATAGTTTAACGGTCATTAAGCATTAGAGCTTCGCATGGTAAGATTAGAACTAGGGGTCTCTGAACCCTCTTTCATTTATTAGGGTAATGATATAATATTATCAATCATCAATTTCTCATTAGCACTAAACGTTTGACTGCAGTAAGAATCGAAAACCGATCTATGGATATTCAAGTATACGCAGAGGTTTAATGTATGTAATGATATAGGTTAAATCCATTTTTATATCGCTGGTTAAAACAGTCAAACAGAGAGCTTGTTAACTATGCTCGGTTATAACCGTAGGACTTCGTAAAACATTCGGAGAGAACAGCCCGCTCAGGACAAAACCAACTCCATGAAGGCTGACTCTGACGTTGAATTGTTTACGTACAGCAAGTAAACTGGCCTCTCTGTCTTTCACGGAAACAAACAAAGACAGGTGGAGTTTAAAGCCTCTCTCAGATTCCTTTGTCAAGCATGCACGTGTTCGAACAAGGGAACGGGTGACAATAACATCTACCTAAATGGACCAGCTTTATTCTTTTGTTATACGGCAGTGGAATGGGAATGCCAGGTGATCTTTCTAAAGAAGCCTTGCCCCGGACAGTACAAAGAGAATAGAATATAATATCTCCCTTTTGTTAGCTCGGTCAAGCCTTTCTATTTTTCGCCTGCACGTGTTCGCAAAACAATGGAAAGGGACACAATAGACTCTGTTCCTTTGTCATTCAAGCTTTTGTCAGAAGGGTTCAGCCTTGTTCTTTGTTATAGGACAGTGGAATGGGATGCCAGGTGGCTTCACCTAAAGGTAAACAATAGAGCTGGGGACAATAGAGTCTGATTCTTTGTTCTGCGTGCTCTTTGTTCATTTTGACAGTGATGGATAGCCTCTTGTACGTGATTGTTAAACAATGCGAGTGTTGTGAGTTGGTGCAGTGCAGGAAAGCACGTAGCCGGATGTGGAATGGATAGAATAATGTCTCCGCCTTTGTTACAGAAGCGTAAAATTTATGACCGCTTTGTTCGGTTTTGACGGGTGAAGGACACCCTTAATTGCTTAACTGTCAAGCTTCCATTATACTCAACAAAATTTATGACCCTCAGCTGAACCTGAAAGTACCCATGAGCTGGGGAAGGGGGTGGGTGAGGAGGTGGGGATCTCAATTGCATATGAACACACATTCCTGCATATTAAGTGATTTTATACCATCATTTTGTTACTACTGACTTAGAGGGTTTTCTATTAAGACCTCTTCTCGAATACCTTACAAGTGATCTATACTCGAGTCTTTTTGTTGTTCAGGTTCTTGAATAATGCGGTTATTTTTTTACAGTTTCTTTAACCATTCCCTAACACCTATCAACGTTTCCCTACTTCTGCCGTATAAACGTATACTCTGCTAGATCTTTGATTATCCTAGCTTTTTTCCTCGTATTCCCTATGTCACCTGTATAAACGCATTCCACCTTTAACATTCGTCTATCCTAGCACCTTCCGTCGTATTCCCTATCTCTCCGGTATAAGCCTATAATCCCCTCCTTCAGCATCTGTCTAGCCTAGCACCTCTCCACGTATTCCCTATCTCTCATATATAAAGCGCATTCTCCTACTTCAGCCCCTGTCTGGCCTAGCATCAGCCCTCGTATTCCCTATCTCTCCAATATGAACGCATTTTCCTCCGTGAACCTCCGCATCTATCATCGTTTTCCCTATTCTTTCCCATATAAACGCAAAAAACAATGCTCGATCTCTCTATAACAAGCTACTCATGTGACTCCAGTTTATCCGTTAAAACAAGGCATGCTTAACCTCTCTTGAGATAACATACCCTAATGTCGACTTATATACAGGGTTATTCATAATGAAAGTACCGATTTTAAATATTTATGTTTAATGAACGACAATAGATAGCGACGCATACGACACAACATTAAATAGAGGAAGGTTCAAAGCTTTAAGCCCCGCCTGTTAGATGCATACAGTGCCTATAGCGGCGCTGTGTTTGTTTACGAGAAAACGGCGACGCCACAGGAAAAGTAGTTTTGTGTGCTGCATTATACAAAGAGTGAATCCATTGTTTCATTGCAGCGTGCATTTCGTTGTAAGTTCAACAACGAGACGCCTCGTCATAAAAATTTTACAATTGATACAATAAATTCCTAGAAGATGGTTGCATATACAAACGGAAAAGCACTGGTCGTCCTCGCATAACAAATGGTGCTCATTTTAAACATACAAAGTAACATTTTGAACTTTTCTCCATTCAGTGATGTATCGCATGTGTGGCCATCTATTATCGTTCATCAGAAAGAAATATATAAGGTCTGTTCCTTCTTTAGGAATAATCCTGTACCTTTTCGTTCTGATTCTACCTTTCCGGCCTACGGTAGAACACCTATAAGAAGTGAATTGATTAAGTTTTCTCAACGAATTTAAAAGTACTCGGGATCCTAGGCCATGGTGCACATCCGTCATCGCGAAAAAAGGCTACGCAAAAACCGTCAAGCAACTTAGGTTGTTAGAATTGGGGAAGGGGTGGGGTAAAGAATAGGGAGGGGCTTCTTTATTAATCCATTACCAACTTAACACGCAGCTAATTATATCAGCACGTTTTGCACTTAGGTGTACATATGACGCAAGCTATGGTCTCCGGAGTTGAGCTGGAAGTAATATCCCCACATGGGGCAACATTTACAGAAAGACAGTCCCACCTGTTCCTCGGAAAATCAGTTCCAAAAGCTCTTTAGATTGCTTTGTGATGCAGCATAGGTTTCTTTATTATTACTGCGTGTAGTTTTCGTTCGCCATGTTACACACTAAGGAGTGTTTTTTTTTATGATGACCTACGCAAGAACAGGCTTGTTGGTGGATGTCGGCTTGCTTTCATTTGGAATTTTCTCGGCGTATGTGTTCCCAGTAATTCGAAGATGTGCCGATTTTTAAGTAAATTTCTGGAGACTGGATCCGTGTTAAATAAAGAAAAGCAAAACGAAAGAGAGAAAAGAGTGTAAACCCAGTGCGTTTATGACTTCAGATTGATGTGTTAACAGCATCTGCTCATAGACCAGCCATAAACTCAAACTGAAAACCTAGAAAGGAACCGTACTACAGAGACTGACCATTTTGAATACCATTGCTCGACGTCAATATACTGCAGCTATACCCTGTACAGAATTATTGATCTCCTGTATGTAAACGTAAAATTGAATATTTATCTGCGCGAGTGTTGTTATTGGTCATTCAAACACCATACCTGCTTTCCTCTGCTATCGCGACAACCGAATCAACTGTTTAACCTGGGAACAAGTATTCAAGCCGCAATTCTTACGTTCTGATAACCTTAATGCACAGAAAGTAGTAATGCATCTTTTTGCTATTAAACAGCTGTATGGACCCAAACTTTATTGGTAGTATTACCCTCACTGCTCCGTTTTATCTACATAGTATGTTGCTTTGTTTTCTTTCCCATATTGACACCTAACTTTTTTATTCATGGACACCATTTAACTGCTGTGGTCCTTAGCGTCCCATTCTATGTTGGGCGTGAAAGACCGGTAATTTTGCTTACAGGCCTGTTTATCAGGCTTGAGTGTCTTTAACGTGGCGTAAATCTACGACACGGAACCACCGCTTTACTTCCGTTCATAAGGAAGCCATGCTAAGGATTTTTATGCCCGAAAAAATCAATGACCCTCCGCTAGGTTTGAACCCGTGACCTCGGAAACTAGAGGCTAGCATGGTAACCACTACACCACGGAGGACGACTTGGCATCCAACTCTCACATATTTATGCCTCTACAATGATTTTTCTTCCCTATCTATTATCACATTAACTTTCTGTTTTTCATGTTCACGAAACCTATATCCAGGAGAAGATTGTAGAATGTCCAGCTGCTAAAGGCGGCAAATGTGGATCACTATTGACTGCATTTAAAACTTTGTAATTCATGGTTTATTATTAAAGAAGAAAGCATGAACTTTGGAACGAAAAACACTTAAAATAGTTTACATTTTTCAATATTCTGGGTTTATTTCAGCAAACCTGTTTATTCAAATTCTTAGTAAATGTTTATCTTGTAAAGCTTATCTTTCTAAATGGGACCAGAGAGAGTTGCACGTTATTACCATTGGTACTTTAGATTTTCTCTACATACAGACTTGAACAGATTCAGCATCATTTTGCTTTCCCCACTCTTTAATGGATGCTTTTTTCACATCAGGCATGTTCACGTTATTGGCCATGATTGGCAATAGCTCCTTAACTGCACTTGCACTGGACTTTATCGCACTAGAACAGCTATAGCACTCAAAATGGCGTTTAAAAGCGGTAAACAAGTGCTGTGTAAATTCAAGGTGTTAATTGTTTATTGAGGTGTCGCTAGGTGGCTTCTGAGCGTAGGCACTAGATTTGTGAGCTCCTGTATTTTTACTTATATCTTCCTAAAACTCTCATATCTCTTGTAGTTAAAGCTCTAGGAGTATAGTTGAGTTTAAAGTGCAGCTGCTTTACCATAAGAATATATTTTCTATTATACATTTTAGTGTTAAAAACAACTAACACCGTACGCTAATTTCAGCTGTTTACATCCGCCATATTCAATTGATCTGTTTGTGTTTGTATAGCCTATTTGTTTCGTGTTTTCTGTCTTTGGACGCTTAGTGGCTTGTGTTTGTGCTTAACTAGGAAATAACTTAGTGTATTACTAGTGATTTATAAGGTGAAATAAGTGCTTGGTGTATTACAAGTAGTTTAAGAAGTTAAATAAGTGTTTTGCTGCTTTACTAGTGGTTTAAGTTAGGTAGACGTGTATTATATTATCGCTTTTAACTGTACGTTATATCTGTGCGTGTGTGTGTGTGTTGTAGACTAACTTATTAAGATACAAAACTGTGGGTATATTATAAATTGGCATACGTTTATTAATTTCTTTGGATAACTGCTACATAATAATGGTGTTTTATTATAACCCCTCCCGCTCTTGCGTTGAAGGTAAACAAACCTAACTGCTGGTGAATTTTGGAAAAACGTTGTAGTCATAATATAATTGCTTGCAGAGTGTACTAGTCTTCTTACGGTGTTAGTTTACCTTTATTGTCTTTGTCAGTGTAGTGTCTTAATAATGAGTGGTATATCGTGTGATCTTAGTGGTAATTGTGGTGCTTGTCGCCGAAGGATTAGCCAGGGTGTTTTCTGTGCAGGTTGTAAGTTTTGGTTTTTATTGGGCGTGTGCGAACATTGTTTGTGAGCATGTGATAATTGTGCGGAGTGGTTTTGTGAACTTTATAAGTATAAGGCACTGGCCACAAAGCACGAGGAAACCATCTCCAACCTGAGAAAAGAACTAGGATTTTTAAAAAAAGAAACTAGAAGCACTGATTCGGCTTCAAAGATTTTGGCCAATAACTTTCAGGACTTCAGGATGGTATCTGAGAATAACCTCAAGAGGAAAAGGCGTTTCTCTGCAGACGATTAACATCTTGTCCAACTGAGCAACATATTCAGTGTTCTTGAAACGCTGAATGTTGAGCATGCCACAAATCCCCAAGAGCAAGTCTTAGATGAATCTGTAAATCACACAAGAAGCAAGGTCTTGTTGCTTCGGAGTAGTCATGGGAGGGGCATAGCATCCCTGCTCAAACGGGAATTTGGGTGTGATTATAATACAGTAGGCATAGTTAAACCCAGTGCTGGGCTCTCTGATGTCACTGAAGACCTGGTAAAGCTAACTGCAGGTTTTACCAAGATGAACTATGTAGTGATAGCGGGTGGGCCAGGGAATAGCCTGGATAGAAATAGTAGTTATGTTATTGAAAAGGATCTGTGTGACATCAGTGAGACCAGCAGCCATACTAATGTGAAGGTAGTGGGACTTTTTCATAGGCATGACAAGCCTCAGCTTCGTTGGAGGATGAGGGATATGAACCTGAGGCTTGAGCATGCCTTGTTAAGTCCTGCTGCCTCTCACATGTGTATGATAGATGTCGACGGTATATGCATGGGTGGTTATACATCTCATGGCCTACACCTAAATTCTAGAGGAAAAGAGAAGCTTTCTCTTCTTATTGCTGACAGAATTAAGGCTAAAGTTCCTGTTGTCACTAGTAGGAGGTCCTTTTTAGATTAAGTATGTCCCATTGTCAATATAATCATTGACACTTTCAAGCAAATTGAGATAATCATTCCAAATACCTCTATATCCACAAGTAACTATCAAAATAATGCTTCTGACATCAACAATTATGATGATGATGATAATAATATAAATAAAAGCTGCCTGTCTGTATTGCATCAAAATATAAGAGGCCTAGGAAACAGAGTAGACGAACTTACTATAAGTCTTACTACTAAAAACCCCACTGCCACACATTTTATGCTTATCCGAACACCGCTTGATACAACAGGAATTTCAGCCAATTTTTTTGCATGGGTACTCTTTAGCAGCAGAGTTTTCAAGAAAAAACTTATATAAATGTGAGGTTTGTATATATGTTAGAAATGATGTGACTTATAAAGTTTGGAATTTATTTAAGTTTTGTAGTGAACAAAACCTTGAACTCTGTGCAGTTCAGCTAAATGAAAGTACATTGAATTTAACCATAGTAGCCCTTTATCGATCTCCCTTAGGCAACTTTGAAATATTCAGAAAGCAACTTGAACATCTTCTAAAATTTTAATTCAAACCAAAAGGGAATTAATCATATGTGGTGATATAACTGTTGATTATTTGAAAAGTAGTCTTCAAAGGGAACAACTCAGCTCTTTACTTACAACATACCACATAAAACATACAGTAAACTTTCTAACAAGAATACAAAACAGCTCTTCTACAGCTACAGCTAATATATTTGTAAATTCATTATAGCCTTTATTTTTGAAATGTCTCATCAAAAACTAATAGCCTGTTGGATCATGATTCCCAAATTCTACACATTAAGAAGATAGATTTAAAATCCAAACTTAAATATACTTATCAGAAATATAGGGAAATAAATGAAAATACTCTGAGTGAGTTTAGTAAAAGCCTTAAACGTGAATCACGGAATCAAACTTACCAAACAAATGGAACCAATAATAAATATAACAGCTTTCCTCAATGTTTCCAAACACACTTTGACGCTTGCTTCCCAGTCAAGTTAAACAAAATATTTAACTTCAAAAGAGAGAATGCCTGGATCACTTTAGGAATTAGGACGTCATGCAGACGTAAAAGAGAATTATATATACAATTAAAAATTAGTAATAACATAGATTTAAAACACTACTTCAAAACATATTGTAAGCTTCTAAAGAAGGTAATAAAAGCAGCTAGAATATTGCATTATAATAAACAGATTCAACTCCCTGACAATAAAATGAAAACTACTTGGAATATAATAAAAGGGAAAAACGGGTAAATACCCATTACAAAATGGCTTAGTAACATTAAGCATTGATAATAATCAAGAAACTAGTAAATCTCATAAGTTTGCAGAAATTTTTAACAAATAATTTTTGGATGTAACAAACAAACTAAGTATTGATTTTGGAAGTAAAGAGGCAGCTTTGTAATTTCTAAAATCAAATTTCACTAATGAAGTACCTGAATTTAAAGCCAATCTGACAACGCCTTCTGAAATAAACAAAATCATTAACAGCTTCAAAAAAGTGCTTCTGGTTATGATGAAATAACAATAACAATCTTAAAACCATGCTCATCTCAAATTTCCACTCCCCTTAGTTATTTGTGCAATGTGTCACTAAGGACAGGAATTTTCCTTTGTTAAATTACTTTTCAAAAAAGGCGAATGCAATAATGTTTCAAATTATAGACCAATATCTCTGTTGCCAATTATTTCTAAAGTTCTTGAAACGGTGTTCTGGTGACTAGTAAACCCATGAATGAATGTGTAATTAAATTGAATTATGTTTTGAACTGTATGTCACACTGGTTTAAAGCTAACAAATTATCCGTAAATCTAGACAAAACAAAAGTTGTTAAATTTATAACCCATCGATCATCACACACTCCGAAAGAAATTGGGATTAATGACATGTTACCAGAACAAATATACAACATTAAATTTCTGGGCCTCCAAGTAAACAGATATTTAGATTGGATAGTTCACATTACGTATATCTTACCCAAACTCAGTTCTGCCTGTTATGCTATCCCAGTACTGGTAAATATCAGTTCTATAGATACAGTTAAATTAGCATACTATGCATGTTTTAACTCTATCAATAAATATGGAATATTATTTTGGGGAAACTCAGCAGAAAGTAAACAAATATTCCTCATACAAAAGAAGCTTTTAAGAATCGTTACCAGCACCAATAGCAGACACTATTGCAAACATCTTTTTAGAAGGCTGAAGATATTAACCCTACATTGCATGTACATATTTTCAATCTTAAAATCCTTTGTATGCAATCGAACCGCGTTTATTACAAACATGGAAATTCATGAGATAAACGCTAGACAAAAGGGTAACATCCATCATCCCAGTGGAAAGCTTTCTTGCTTCCAGAAAGGTGTATATTATGAGACCATAAAAATATTTAATACTTTCCCTAATGATCTTAAGGGAAAAATTGACAATATCAATGTCTTTAAAACTGCTATTAAGAATACCTATGCTCAAAAGTATATTATTCTGTACAAGATTATCTGAATGACAAATTATCCTGATGATAATACATATATAGCTCTTTAAGTAGTATTAGTAAATATTAATGATAATTGCCAGTTACATTTGATGCCTGCTCTAGAAGTAATGAAGCTATTTAAACGTATGTGTATTAAGATTTGACAGTAAATGCTATGCATTCAAATCAAATAGAGCAAAATGATTAGACGAACAAAGGTACAAGCCTTGTGAAAGTAAAAATAATAGTTCTTGTCTATAAATATAATGTTAGCCTTATAACGCTGGGATGAATTCGATTTTGTACAAAATACACCTGATTTGTTTAATTTTGTATATAGTATGTGTATATTTTATTTTAAATGTTCTGTATTCTAGGTAATATTTATGTATATATGTAACTCTATGGTACATTTCCTTGACACGCATATACTATGTCTCTATTTTATTTCAAATGTTCTATATTCTGTGTAATATTTATGTTTATGTGTAAATTTTGTACATTTCTTTGACATGTTCCATGTTCACCAGCCTTTGTGGCTGCTAGTGAACTCACAGAATGCAATCCAATCTTATCTAATCTACTTTTCGCTAAGTAAATATAGTCAAAATAACACTAATGTCGCACTCCAATACTGAAAAGCAACCCTATGTATCGTAGTCGAGCATCACTGGCAAAAATGTTGAAATCAGGGTACATGGTAAATCTGGTTTACAGAACAGTAATGTCTCACAGCGTAGAATAAATAAGCTCACCGCTTTGAGGTAACAGAAGAGATCACCTCGAAACCCGAAGCAGAAGGTCTCTGTGCTGGTCGAACTCATGACGAGTCTTTGTAACATGTGTATAAGAAACAACTTCACCATTAGCATGTATGTAACACGTTGAGCTACTTACAGACCGGTCTGTAGGCCCTTAGACTTGTATAAAAGAGCCCAAGGCATAGGCTGGAGCATTACTCGAAGTTCTCATTTCTACCGCAACTCTTTCCAGAGCGTTGCTCGCCCCTAGGTGGGTGCCCTCCCGCCGAACTACATCACCCATGTAGCACCCGGTAATTCCCGTGTCCTTTATGCTCACTAGTATTATTTATTTATTCGTTAATTTTAATAGTGCCTTTATAATAACTGGACAATTGGCTAATGAAATGACAACCATTTCTGGCTTAGCATTCTTTAAGTGACGGTACAACCATATTTCGATCAAAGGCAAATCACATTCTCTCTATGCCAAGTGTATTTATTTATATCTAGTATACTAATTCTAATGGATATAGAACATATATATTGCATTATGCACATGGTGGTGAGATTAAAGCTGAAATGTCTTTTTTATTTTCCTAGTAAAGCATGTTTGCAGTTATTGTTTTAAAGAAATTCACAGAATAATCTATATCGGAGCTACGAAAATCTGCATTAGTAACATCAACAACCTCTGTATGATATAAACCTAGAAGCCTGGTGGTAATTATGAAAAACGAATAAAATTGTTGTACCGATAATTTCTACGAAAACATAATTTTGATGGGTATCTCAACAACATAATGCGTTCTTTTCGGAGAACTACCACCTAACGAAAGGACCTATAGTTATTTCCTACAGGACAATGCAACACCACACATCAACAATATGATAGAATTGCGAGGTGTTTTTGATGACAGAATCCTTGATTGTCCTCCTCGTTCTCCATATCTAAAGCCATGTAATTTTTATATTTTGGGGATGTTAAAATATAAACTGTACACACAGACAACCTCATTCACTTGAGGAATTACAACAAAGTATTCGTTGTGTGATTCCCAAAATTCCGGTAGTCGAAATTCATCGAGCGTTTGATAAAGTTTTTAGAAGATACCAAGCTGCTCTTGAACCGGAAGGAAATCATTTTGAGCACCTGTTAAGCTTAATTCAAATCAATTATGTTTTATTTTCTGCACAGCTTACGAAGATAAGCCGGCCGTGACAGGGCAGTTACGTTAGGCAGTATGCTGTAGGGGTTCGGTGGGAAATTCGGACTGGCGCTTGCATCATCATTTCAGAACTCTGTAATCAAAATAGGTGTTTCTAAATACGAATTATTCAGTATTTATATGTGGCATTATGAACCACATACCCAATGGTAGCAAAGTCCCTTTACCGTATGTAAATTACAGTAAACATTTTTTCTAATAAATAAGACCTACGAAGTAAACAGCTATATACCTGCCTATAATAATAATACGTCCATACATTGTCGTCCTCCGTGGTATAGTGGTTAGCATGCTAGCTTCACGGTACAGAGGTCGTGGGTTCAAACCCGGCGTAACGCGATGGATTTTTTCGGGCGTAAAAATCCTTAGCATGTCTTCCTTCGGAAGAGAAGTAAAGCCGGTGGTTCCGTGTCGTAGATTTACGGAACGTTAAAGAACCTCAAGCCTTATAAAGAAGCCTCTGAGCAAAATTACCGCTCTTTCACGCCCAATATAGAATGGGACGCTAAGGACCACGACAGTTAAGGAGCATCAATAAATAAAGCTTAATTCAATCCACATACACATAGACAGTTATATAGAGGAATATACGTCCAGTTATACGGCTGAAACACAGGCGATGTAAAGGATAAGACAAGAAGTGGAAATTCTTCCACCAGAAGATCCGTGAAATTGGGTGGCTTAAAAGACGACAGTTTCGGCGAAATCTTCCCTGCCTCGGGGACGAGTCAGCAGACTTCTCTGGTGGAAGGCCTGCCACTTCTTTCCTTCTCTTTTACATCACCTGCAGAGAAGAGTGTATTGTAGCGACCCAGGGAGCTGTCCACCCCGGGGTTGCTTACAACAACCGAAAAGGTTCAGATGAAGGAGTTGGTCGAGATCGGGGTACAAGGCTCTATGAGGGTGCTCAGGGAAGGATGGGATTATACCCAGGGATTATACTAAAGCCTTGTGACTATGTTGTTTAATAAATTAGAGTGAAGTTGTGGCACCCATGAATTACTTGTAGAGGTCTCAGAGATCCTGAAAAGAAGACAGTGGTAAGGGCTATGTTGTTAGGGTGTGGCCAGAGCCCTAGACAGTAGTGATCTCTGCGTCGTTACGAGTCCTGAAGCAAATTTGGAGGGTTGACCCACTTTCCTGGTCAATAAATGTGAACTATGAGAGACAGCTCAGTAGTCTGATGGCCTCAAACCTGGCTCTACTTTCATTACAACATTTTTCGAAACTTAACGCAATCTGATGCAACACTCCGTCCGTGGGTTGAAATCCACGTCGGATCGCTACACCATCCCCAAGGTTGCAAATGTTCCGATCCCGGAATAACTTAGAAAGGACCGAAAAATAAAAGGGGGTGTCAACATCGTGTCCTAGGGGTACATGTCATATCCCATTCCAGATCTAAGAAGAAGAAAAGGCGTTACAACACAATCAGGTGACTGAAATAAAAACTTGACTTACTAGCACTTTTGTCATCATCCGTTGCTGTGTAAGACTTGGAAGTCACGGAAAAGCATTTTTAGAATTTGGGACATCATAGGGTCGAGAGTTCGACGTTTCGGTCTTCTTGCAAGTCTGTTGACCTTCCTCCGTCTATTTCCTGTGCTTCTGCCTTGTCCGACGTCCTTTCACTTCCTTTTCTGTGTCTTCTTGCTACCGCGGGAGATTCCAAGTGTCGGGTCTGTTTCCTGTTTGGCCCACGTTCATGCTTGTCAGCGGTGGCTTGTAGGAATATACCGCTGCTGTTTCCACTAGAGTTGATAGCGTCCAGCTGGTTTTGAGACGGATCCATCTCAACGGGAGGGGGATCATTTAATTTTCGTTCTCAGGGATGATTCTAGTAATAGGTGCGGGAGTTAGATTTTGAAAATGCCGACTGTCCTCCTGTCTCCTGAATTTTTATAATAGAAAAAGCAAAAGAATTCCTGCCCTACTCTATAGGTATGCCAAGGTGTTTGTTAAGCTTTTTCACGTATTAATTTTCTAAAAAAATATATCGTTACACTGGGTGTGTGAGGGGATGAGTGTGTTAATTTGTTTGTTTTGCTTTCTTTATTTTTCATATTGTTACCGCTGCCTAACTTTCACTTGTCCAGCTGGTCTTTGTTATTTCAACGTCCCATTTTGTTGTTCTCTGAGAGCACATAGTCTTTACTCTGATATGCCATCTTGCTCCTCCCCATACCGGGGATTTGAAGTACTTTAACAATTTTATTACTTTTCTGTTTAAAATACTCAAACACTTCCTCCTTTCAGCTTATTCTTTGTTCTACTTGTTTCTTTAGTTTCTTCTTTTCTCGGGGCAGACCTTCTTCTCTGTTGTAGATTCTACACTACTGTGGTCTTTCTTTTTTTAACTCCTCTCTTCCTATACTTCTTTCGCTTTGCATGGTCAGTTCTACTGACTAGGAATTCCTTAACTCTTTTTTCTCAAAAGATGTGCGCGTAGACCTCTCCCGAAATTAAATATATTTTTCTCTAAAGTTCTGTACCTGGAGTAATCGTGTTCCTTTATCTACTTATTGGAAGTTTGTTAAAGATGAGAAATGGTATTGGTATGGAAGAGAAATTGAGGTAGTTAAAAAATTTTATTATTTAGGGATACAATTAAGCAGCAATGGTGAATGGAGCGAACAAAAGAGAATAGTATTAGCCAAAGGAATATGGCAATGAAAGCCGTTAAAACTTGTATAGATAAATTACCAGAAATGCAATTACAATGGTTAGAGAGAATTTATACTACTGTAGTAGAAGCAAAACTGCTATATGGAGCAGTGATTTGGGGCCTGGAAGAAGGGTGGGTAAATATAGACATGATCCATAGAAGCTTTTGTAAACAAATGGTCGGCTTACCAAGTTCATCACCCAATGGAGTGGCGCAAGCCGAATTAGGAAGAATAGGAATTAAAGGAAAAATTGTGGAAAGAGTGCTAAAATATTGGAATAGAATTAGAAATTTTGATGATCAGAACATTTTACATCAATGTTTGATAGTGCAGGAAAGGCTTAATCATAAAGAGTCTTGGCTAGGTAGGATAAAGGAAACCTTGATGAAGATAGCTTTAGGGGAGATTTGGAGAATTATTACAAATAGGTTTCTGGAATGAAATTAGGACAAGAATAGAGGATATGGAAAAACAAAATTTATTAGCGAGTTTTACTTTTAAAAGCTCACTGAGGATATATAGAGAAATGAAAGTAGTATGGAGTAGGGAACAGTATGTTGATATATGTGATAAAACTGCAAGATCAGGATTTGCATGGGCTAGGACAGGGGTGGTGAATTTGAAAGTTGTGAGAAAAGACATTGATCTGGAGAAATGCCCACTATTCCACCGGAAAGTTAAAGAGTGGCATATAATTTTAGAGTGTGAAGAAACGAAGTTACTTAGAAAGAGGATAGAGAAGAGAGAATGGTTGAATTTACCAATAGAAATTCAAGCTAAATTGATAGTAAATGTAAATTCTTGGAAAAATATAATAGAAGTAGGGAAATCTTTGGGCAGAGTAAGAGCAAAATGGATGAGGAAAATTAGCAAGGAAGAGACAAATGAGTATTAAATTAAATTAAAGTAGTGTTTGGTTGATATGTTGTAAGTAGGACCCAACAACTCGACAACCTCAAGGTTTGAGTTTGTTGTGGTCCAAGGGAAACAACTCAAGGTAGAGTTAGATTAGAAATTAAATAACATTATATTTGTACTTTTAGATTAGGGCGAATTCTGGCTACCAGTATTCCGTACTGCTGGATACCAGTAGTTATGAGGTTAGTTTCCTTTATATTTATTTTATTTTTATTTTTAGAAACTGGGTAAAGAATAAATTTGTAAAATTGTTGTTGTAAATTTGTACAATCAATTGGGTTAATAAAATTACTTACTTACTGGAAGTTTGTTCCACGGCGGAGCATGTAGGCTGACCGGAGAAACCTCGTTGTATCTGAGAACACAACATATAGTTTTCCTAGCTCCGCATACTTAATGTTGGTGTTTATGACTTGGATGGCGTAATTCGGCTTGCCTTGACGTTTGGGTCATTATCCTCTCCCTTTCCGTAGCGTTCATGCTACTTATTTCTTTAAGGAGCGTTTCTGACATTTTTTCTCTATGATTGTCTACTGCGGTCAAACATTCAAACCACACTGTACTCCGCTTTGATAGTATCCATAACATTACAACTATTTGGGAGAAACAAAACAGCTCCAAAACATTTGTTGAGAGCCACGCGGTTAGTTTTCTAAGCTTTGGGATAGACGCTACAGTTTTCCATTGTATCTGATTATTTTATAAAAAGATTTAAGAATTTTACTTGCGCTCTACTATTTTTGTACTTATCCGTCCAACTGGGTGTCCTTTTCTCTTGATGGTAAGGACTGCATTACTATTTCGGTGTTCTCGCCGGCTTATTTCATGCAACAGCCCTAAACATTGCTCCTAAATTAATTTGTTGTCCTACCGCATGTAGGCAGTGACTCCTACGGCATCAGTTAAATCGAAGTACGTTATATTTGTCTGGAGTACATGTATTTGTAGCCATATATTTATGTACATTGAAATGTGGAAGAGAGAAAACGCTTTTATTCTTATTCACTAGCGTATTACTTAAGTGGATAGGGAGAGATCTGTGTAGCGTTTTACATTTCCTCCCTTTCCCTCTATTTATCCCCCATTCTTCATCATATTTAATTTTAGCCACACGAGCCACCACAGCATATTCAAGGTATAACTCGCACGTTTAACCGGGGGGAACGCTGAATGCTTATTTCCCGTTCTGCTTGCCGCTGTCTGAATTGTAGTTAGGATACAATTCTGCTTTTTCCAGGGTGTGTGCTCTCGTTCTGGTTCCCTATTTATTATTTCGTGCAGCATCGCGTGTGGAATTTTATGCGCTACCTTTATGCCATTCCGGTGCGAGCTTACTATCTACGTGTTTGTTGTATATCGTGAGCTTTGAGTGGACATATTTGAGTTTATTTAACTAGTGAGCATATTTCTTCTTTTTTCCTTCCGACTGAGTTTAGGCCCGCTCTTCTTCTGTCCCGTGGTCCATTCGTGTTGCCAAAATGAGGATTCCATTTATTCCTGTTTTGTGATCCTTGTGGCTCTGGGGGTTATTATTTGCATTTCATGAATGCGGCACACTTTTCAAAATCTCAATACCTATCGCAGTCATTATTGTCATACATAGCATTTAAAAAGATTATATCGATTATTTCCAATGCTTCCTCTTGTATTATCGTACTCGCGATAGTGTTTGAAATAGTTGCGGCTATAGTCAATCTGAGCACCTTATTAACATGGAACCCAGTAGTAAGATTAAGAGTTGTCCTCGCGTAGAGTATAATTAAAATAGGACACGTGATTGATGCTTCTTGCCATACTGCGTACGTTATTATCATCTGTGGTGCCTGTGATGCGTTTAAACGTGATATTTCTAACAACCAATTGGCATTTAGCCACTGGGTCAAATTTGTAAATACTACCTGATTCGGTGATGCTCAAAATTTACCTTCGCAAGGTTGTTCTTCAATATTTTTCTTTGTAGGTCTTTACTATGACCTTAGACTGCTGTTTTGCACTTGTCTGCCCAATCGAGTATAGCATTTATTTTTTTAAAAGTGCATAATGTATACTACAAATTAATTATAACTTTGCGTCACCCTGCGTTCCTGAAAATTTCTTATTCTATACTTCTCGTTTGCAAAATATAGCTTGTATAATTCAGCTCTATTTCATTTAACATTTTCCATAAAATATATCAAAGTGACTTTAAGAAACAGAATACTATAGTTAAAATGAATTTAATTTTGACACTTTTGTAACTTTATACACCAATAGGAAACTTCACCTTTAGCGTTAGTCTTCATACTACAATAAAGATATGTGCGAAACACATAAAAGTCTCATAATCCATGTACGCATATTCCTGGAGGTGTACAATACAAGATTTTTCTCTACATCAACTTCATCATCATCATTATCATAGTTCCGAATTCAGTTTCTGGGAACACAACATACTCGGCCTAGAACCCCATATCTTAACACTTAAAATCTTAAAAAGTTCCGGAAACAACAGAGTCGTATTTCGGATTATCTCCTGCACCTATGCTCAAGACATTTCTTTTCCTTGGTACTTCTACAATAAAACAACAGTTGGATCGCGTGGATTACCATATACTCTAAAAATACTTAAATTACGACTGCAGGTGCCAAAACAAATGCTCCAAAATCGTTCGCATGATTTTTTAATGCAACGAAGTATGTGAACTACCATGTAAATTTAAAACTTAACACATTACTTCCTTGTCCTTACTTTTCTTCATTCTCTTTCTTTTATTGTCACTATTTTTTATTACATGGGCGAGATGGACAATATGTTTTATGATTTTGTGTATGAAAGCATTTTGTTAGTGCTTCTGTGGGAAGTGTGGCAGGAGCGCGTTTCACTGACAGTGTGTGGAACCATCTTCCAGGAAAAAAATGAAACTGAATTTCATTTATGGACCCTCTTTAACTGCTATGGTTCTTAGCGTTCCATTCTATATTCAGCGTGAAAGACTGGAAATTTAACTCACAGGCATTTTATCATACTTGAGGTTCTTTTACGTGCCGTAAATCTACGACACGGGACCGCTGGCTTTACTTCCTTTCCGAAGGAAGCCATGCTAACGATTTTTACGTTAAAAAAAATCAATCGCTCTCCGCTGGGTTTGAACCGCGACCTCAGGAACTAGAAGCTGTCATGGAACCATATTCTAGCGTTTCTGTAGAATCAGCGTTCGTTATGTGTAACAAATTTGGGTTTGCTGTGATTCTTGTAATCGTGTCAACGGAAACTATTCTTCAATAAAATAGATAAATAGGAGGACTTAAGGTAAGTAAAGGTACATTGCAGCAAAAGTCATTATAACTAAAGTTGGTGAAGCTCCTTAACTCGCTTCCTGAATGTATTATATAAGTCTTACTTGTAAGCCGACTTTTTTATTACAACATTCTCTTTGCCTAGCTCTGCTACATTCCTATATTGTTTTCTTTTTTTTCTGTAAAAGCGCCGGTTTTAATTTTGTTACTCCACAAGCTTGGTAGCTATGCGTGTCTTGTGCCAGTTGTATTATAATGTGTTAAACTGTCCTGTTGATGGCGTATCCAATTTCTTCTGGCATATTTGAGTGTTTAACTTAAGCTAACTTAAATAATACCTACGTATTGTGCAGCTGAAGGAGAAAACTTACATACTAAGATTATACACCTTGTTAGTAAATTATCATGCTCTTTGAACCTAAAAACATGTCATGATCCAGTGAGTCTTACTAAATATGGCATCAAAACAGCGTCTACTATCTTTGGCATCTTCAGCAGCCTAATGAAGCGAACAGATTTTTGTGCGTCCATTATCTTGAATTTTGTGATAGGATTTGGCTACCTCTCCTAAAGGTAGCATTATAGGGTGGGTGAGGAAAAAGTTTCACGGATTTCATTTAATTTATTTCATTGGAGTATGCTATATTTCCATTGTTATTGGAAAATATAAACCATTCGGCTTACTGAAACTGTGCATTTATCGCATATGGACCGAATATACTGTGTACGTGTTGTGCGGAGTAACACAAAAGTGTACATCTTAGATTGGATCCAGTCGAGCTGAAAATGTAATCGCAGGTGCCTGTCTAATGCCTTTAGAGGAAACAAAAGATATTCTGGATGGTTCAGGTACTTCAAAATTATCAGTGACGTTTTCTTTGGGCTTATTTGCAACCTCTGGCCTTATAGAAAATACACCTCTTAAAACAATTTCGATTATTTTGAAGCCATTAACTGCCATTTGTAGAATTGCAGCAGTGATGCTACCTTAAGCTTCCTTACAACACGGTTTGGATAACTGGCAAGCCAGTTTCGACAGCTTTCACATAATAATTATTTAGAGGAAACGAATGACACAGCTAAATGCTACGTTTTGTTGGTGGAATATGGTGGCAGACAGACAATGCACACACTAGGTTTACACGCTCTGTCAATCTTATGAACATTCTTGGTATCTGAATACTCGCAATTAATACTAAGATTACAGGTTTGTGTATGTTGGTTTGACGTTATAAAATGTTTAAGCCACTAGGAGAAAGGTGGAACACTAATCCACCAAAAATCAGAACAACTCTCAATTGAACCAGAAGGAGCACCAAATGGCAATCCCGCTCACCAATTTCGTTGTGGAGATCGGGTAAACCACCCAGTTATTAGCTCTTTAAGCATACAATTTGTGAAAACTTCAAATTTGTTTATTTTATTCACATTTAATGTTATACAAATTCCCACACTTTTTGGAATAGCAATGAATACAGTTTTGATAAGGTCGAGATTAAGACACACGTGGGGCATTATGAAAAATTAATTAAATGTTTCGTAACAAAATCCCAGTTATTGGCCGAGGTTTTGCAGTTATTCCCAAACATAAATTCCAGTTACTAACACAGCTGAAAATTGAGTAAAGTGCTTACATAAAAGATACCATTTTAACACATAGGTCCTTATGGCTAACTCAAAGTCTCGATATTATCAAACAACATGACAAACATAATGATGATGATAATAATAATATAAATAATAATAATAATAATAATAATAATAATAATAATAATATAGTCAATTTACGTAAGAGGCCTGATACTAGACCTATGGAAAACTATCTATAAACATTAATAACATTATTCTTATTTTAAAAACCGGTTGAATAAATTTTATCATCCGTGTTGTCCTCAGTAGGAAAGTGCGGGAGATAAAGCCTTTACCCTCTGCCTGGGTTACTTCTTCCCGATCCTCCCGTTGGGAGGAAGTCATTTTATGTAGACTTCGAATCGGGCACTATCGTTTTAGCCACTGTCACTTGTTGCGCCGAGAGCCCGCTCCCGTTTGTAATCATTGCGGTGCGCCGTTGACGGTGCGGCATGTTTTAGAGCAGTGTCAGTATTTCGCTACTCTTCGCACTGCTCTGCAGATGGACGTAGCATTACCCGACATTTTAGCGGACAACATGTTAACTGTGGAACTTATTTTAACTTTCATTCGACGCATCAGTTTCCAGGACAGCGTTTGACCTGTCTGTATTCTTTCTTTCTCGTTTTTAGTGTTTTAGACCCATTCTTTTTAGCTACCTTGTTTTAACTTCTCGTTCTACAGTCTCTGACACTGCCTCTTTTATTCCTTTTAGTCGACTTTTAACCTGACCTTTTATAGCTTTTAAGTCCTTCATTTTCGGCCTTATTATCTGTCTGGTTTTTTAATTGCTCACTTGCCTGTATTTCATCTGTGGCGGGCGCTAATAACCTTTCTGGTTTTGCGCCCTTCATCCTCCCACTTCATCATCTTCATCAGTAGGAAAGCAATCATGACACAAGAAGAGATCTTCATCAGAAACTTCTGGAATATGATACTGGTTTTCCTTAGTGATGCACTGTTCATGGTACAATTTTTTACAGTTACTGCATTCAAAACGTTTCGTTTCAGATCCCACACAGGGTTAAATTCCATGAATAGAATTGAATTCAATTCAATGTTATCTATGAATACTCTTCAACTACAATGGTTCTTAATGTCCCATTCTGTATTGGGCGTAAAGGACATGAAATTGTGCTCAGAGACCTCTTTATCAGGGTTGAGGTTCTTTTTCGTGCCGTAAATCTACGACACGGGACCACCGGATTTACTTCCCTTCGGGGGGAAGCCATTCCAAGGATCTTTACTCCCGAAAAAATCCATCAACCTCCGCCGGGTTTCAAACCGCGACCTCCGGAACTAGCATGGTACCCCTAGACCACGGAGGAGGATTAGAGAGAGGGCCCTCACTGCTAGTAGGAACTCGGAAATGGGAGTTGAAGCCACCTGTTGTCGCACAAAATTTTCACAGAGTGTCTTCTTTGCTACTTGGATTTTTGTTGGTCGTGTTTGTAACAGTCTTTTTTTTTTACCCATTCCTGATTTTGATTTCTTCTCTTCTTTTTTCGTTGTCTTTTTTCTTTCTTCTTTCCTTTTCTCCTTTTCTCTGTTAGCCTCTTTCTTAAATGTATATTCTTCCCACTTCACTGAAGTCAAAACAAATTGAACTCCTTCTGTATTTCTCTTTACCTTCCTCTTTGGTGTTTCTGGCCAAATGAGAATTTGGTGTAGGCTATTATCCTTAGTAGGTGTTATTGGTACATTATCTCCAGAACTAACTCCTTGCTCGTTGTTATTTTCCTCGAATAGTATGGGTGTAATTCACAGAATCCCGGTATCTGTAGAACCTTCAACCGCATTTTCGGACCCATGCTGTACATTAGTTCCTTCTTCGACAGCATTCAGTTCCCTGTTTTGTTTGATTTGATTTGGATTCGTATCTTGATATCGCTCATAGAGCCTGTAGAGGACAAAGAATTCCTCCCAACGCCCTTTGTCTTCCACAATTTTCTTTGTTTCTAAATTTCTCAATTCTTCTCTCTCACACAATTATGCAGAAATCATCACATGGAAGTGGTTTAATTTCTCAGCTTCTGGTGTTTGCATCAGTGCCTGGAACATTAGCTCTTGGAGCATTTTTGCCAATGCATCTTGAAAAACCCACGGCATCAGCTTTCCACGATATTCACGGTTGCTCTAAATCCATTCATAAGTGGGCATTTCAAGTTACTGTTCTACAGTATGGTTTCAAGAATGGTTGCAAACCGCTCTTTTGTCACAGCCTTATTCAGATTCTGTGCTCTCATACACATACATCTTTCCATTTGCTCTTTACAGGTATGAAGGCCGCTACTGCAGCTGACTGAAGAATCCATGTTGAATTTGGATAGAGAGCTATGAGGACGATCTTTAGTTCCTCGTACAATCCGCTAAGGTGATAAGTAAGCTGAGTTTTGTGATCAAATTTATATTGAATTTTATTTATGGACGCTCTTTAACTACTATGGTCCTTTGCGTCCCATTCTATATTGGGCGTGAAAGACCGGTAATGTTGCTCAGAGGCCTCTTTATCAGTCTTGAGGTTCTTTTACGTGCCGTAAATCTACAAGACCGGCTTAACTTCCCTTCCGAAGGAAGCCATGCTAAGGATTTTTACGCCCGAAAAAATCCATCGCCCTCCGCCGGGTTTGAACCCGCGACCTTGGGAACTAGGAGCTAGCACGGCACCACTAATCCACGGAGTTTTGTGATCATCCACGAGCAGAATAACTTGAAGTGGAATGATGTTTTGAACAACATCAGGATAAAATAAATTTCCAATAAACTCAAAGGACACTTTCGATTTCATACAGCCGTTGTCACTACGACCAATTCCCCAATTTTCAGGAACTTTGCAAATAAACACCCTCTGAGATTTTGTGAAGAGTAAATAATCGTGGGTGGACATAGCTTACCAGATGCTGAGAATGTAAACATAACAGTAAGGGTTGCTTTTGCCTGACTATGCTCCACTTCATACACGTTCTTAGATCCTGTGAGTGCCAAAATGAGAAAGGGGGTTTTCCTTTGGACACAACATGAAGTTTGCTTCGTCGTTCATGAAAGCCCTTTCGGAATCTGACAGGACATCAAAAACATTTTCTGCTTTCAGGATATTTTCAACTACCTTGAACCATCCGCAAATACTTTCTTCACTTACGCAAGCACTAGCACCAGTAGCTCCTCCTGGTGTCCTACAAGCGATTTCGGGGCTTTTGCGCAGGAACCATGCTACCACTTATTTCCAAGCATCCTTTCCTTAAATGAGTTAGGACGATTATTTTGTTTCATGAATTCCTTAACACTCGTGAATGTCTTGCTTTCTTCCCGGGAAGCGCTTCCGTGCTTAACCTATGAAATAAATGAATAAATAATTAACGATAGCGTTTGTAATTTGTATATCATATTATGAATTTTTAATATAACACTGGCAAAAAATATTAATTAAAACTAACTCAAGGAAACATATCGAATTTAAGACAATGTATAGAATATAGGAACAAATTTGTTAATGCAAAATAATGTTAGACTAACAATTTTTAAAGCATTTCTTGAATTTCTTAATAAAATAGTTCTAATGCAATTGCAGATGGGATTTAAACTGTAGAGTTTACTGACTTCAATTTTAAATGTTACAAAATTTCATTTTTGTTTTAGTAAAAAGAAGAGAATTGTCATCTAGGCTTTAGCTGCACACCGAACTAAACTGTTTTCTACTTCTTCACTAAGTATCGAAGCTGATCCATACGTGACATTTGGAAAAATTATCACTACAGCGGAATTGTAAGGTTGAACTCGGTTTACCATGCTGTTTCGTTGCCGTCTTAAATGGCATGCTTTTCTTAATATAGCAACAGCAGCATCAATATATTCTTTACTACATTTGTGTGAGCGACGACAGCCCATATTGGACGAAATACATGTCTGGTAAAAAATTTAATAATGGATCAGAAATGTACATGAAAAAATTATTGTCAATAATTGGCACACACGTTTCCCGTAATTGGCACCAGTGCCAATAACTCATCTCGCTCATTTTTAAACTCCAACGTTTCAAATATTTGAATATAAGATTGTTAGGCACAATCTCAGACTTATTTCAAGCATATTAAAGTCAATGCTCGATTTTCCAGATACTGGAACCTGCTGCCCATAATTGGAATATATATATAATTTATTTCCAATAATTAGCAGATCTCATACAATGCTTACATTACGGTTAGGAATCCATATTTCACTAAAAAAAACTCCACCAGGCATGCTGGTAGCTATATTTATATACCAGTGTTTTAGATAAAATATATACCCGTCAAATAACAATAATAATATAGTGAAACTGTATCGTTAACTTACCTCTAAGGAAATGCTAAACAATTAAACAACATGCACGCAATTTCACAGTCTGGGAAGTACCCATGAAACAAATGCTGACTTATAGCGAGAACCTATCAACATTCTCTAAAAAGAAATTTGGGGTGCGGAATATGCATTGAACGGTGTAGCCAACTTGATACAATACTTAATATCCATGTCCTATTAAAATAGTGCCAATAACTGGAGGGGTTCCAAAAATGGGCTTTCTAACCTATCAGCATTTGGGAAATATTGACCAGCTGCTGACACGCATAGACTATAGGGTTTGTTATTCTATGCTCCGCAGATGCAAGTTTTACAATTTATTTTAACCCTTTGCAGACACGATTTTAGTAGGGGAGGAATTCCGACCCCTTCAGCTACCGTGGTGTGAGCGCTGCGTACCCCTAGTACTGGTGGTTCTTCCAGTACATTTGATCGATATTTGAGCCCCTCCCAAAAGGGAGCTGTTCGGGTTGGGTTTGTTTCAACAAAGCAGCGGTTCCCGAAACCAATGGGATAATGGATACGCCTGGGCGGTAATGCCTAGACAGGGTTGTGTAGAAGCCTCAGTGTCCTCCAGTACCAGCCTGGAGAGCGGAAGATGGCGTGCTAGATCGCTGTTGGCTCTACCAAGATTAATCTGTAGTGTTCCCGTTGAGGATGATGCGTGTAAGTGGCGTATCCACCGTCCCTGCGAAGAGGGGCGTTTTTAGGAAACTAAGTATTGGCCTAATGGAAACACACATGGCGAGGATTGCAACTCGGTTGGCGCCTTTCCCTAGTCATAGGAGGTGAGCTTCGGCTCCGGGTAGACCTTTGCCCACAAACTGTTTTATTAGCAATGTTAGATAATGATATTCCGGTTTCGTCTACATTGTGGAGCCCTGTCTGATCGACGTCCTATGTTTTCTAATTGTGGTTTAAAAATACGGAAGAACTGCTTGACATTCCCTGAACTGTTATATATAAACTTTCAACACCGAGTGTGCAGTGCTTCACCAGAAAGCAAGAATATTTCAGGAGGCTCAATATCCAAACTTTCTTGCGTAATTTTGTACCAATTTCAAGCAAATTTCAAGTACGTCAAGAAAATTCTTTCTTCAAATTTTGTGTATAAAGGTACAACTTCCTTAATGCGGCCGCTCACCAAAGAGTTCTAAATTCTGTTCTTTTTTCTTTCTTATAAATGACATTCAGCTATTGCCGATCTCAAATAATCTGAAATGCATAGACAGTGTTTATTTAAAATCTTATAACTATAGAAAATTAGACTTCACACATTGTAGACAGGAACAAAAAGAGAAAACAGATTATATAAGAAAGGGGTGATATCGGTATATAATTAAATGTATAGCTCCACCCTCTGCAAGCGTTGTCCTACTACATCCCCTCTACCATAACCCTAGCCAATCGAATGGCAAGTTGCTCATCTCGTCGCAAAAGATGTTTGTGGATAACACTAGTAATGAGTTTGCTCTTGTTATTGGAATGCCTCTAAGATAATGGTAATAATCAAGTTAATATTAACAAAACAACGATAATTTAATGAAGCATTTTGATTATCAGAGTCAAACAGAGTCAGTATGCGATGTTGATGATAATCATATGTCTACAGCATTATGGTCTATATGATTATTATACTGTATGCCCATAAATTATTATCACCATATTGTTATTGTTCACTAAACTAGTTATTGTAATTCATCAATTCATCGGAAAATGGCTTCTGTCTAAAGAAACTTATTTGATTCTTCACACAAGCCCTTGCAGTGCCAAGTCCTTACTTAAAGGCAGCAACACCATTAGACACTTTAGTCCATTGTCTAATTCAGAAGTAAAGTTTGACACAGATATTGTGGCCGTTGTGTATTTTAATGTTAAAGGCAATCATTTTCTCCTTCACCTTCGCATAAAGTAGTTTGAAATCATTGGGCTAAGCTACCTCTCATTATATCCACCAGTTAAAGCATAAATCATTAAGATAGCCTATTACTGATTGCCCTTTATTTTACACCAAATATAGCATCACTCATTGCTTCATATTTGTTTCTTAGATTTTATTTCAAGTCATCACGGAGAAAAGTGATGAGTACTGGAAGGAACCTCGCGTTAGATAAACATGGAACCTTACAGCAAAATAAACCATTATTGTGATCTATTGGAATGGGCACCCCTTTTTTCAATGGTTCATGAGCTGTTTACTCCATGTAGACAAACAAAGCAACAGTGTCTAATCAAAACTTCTCAGAACCAAATGCTGAGTGCGCCAATGGGCTCTAATCCTAAAATAATTGCATTTTTTCACATTCTTTTTCTTTGGTATTTGCAGCACCACTGATGCTGTGAAGTCCTCAAATCATTTGCCGTTCCTATATGTCACTATACGAAGAAATAATTTTCCTTTCTTCACACATACATTTATTTAACATGCTCAGTGGAGATTCTAGCAGCTCCTGTTTCTTTCCTATTCATTTTCATAACTGCTACTTCTGCTTCTTCTATCAAAGTGGGAAATGCCTTTTCATCTCTTTACCCCTATTTCGTAGCCAAGGGAGGAAGGAAGGAAGAAAGTATGTAAGGATGGAAGGAAAGAAGGAAGGAAGATTCAGATAAAATAACTCAATGAATTAATGAACGAATCTGTCAATTGATTTTTTGTAGAAACAATAACAGAATAGCCCTTCATAAAATCTTTTGTCACACAAATAAACTCAAGCCGCTACGTTTTCATTACTGCATTTTTAAATTAATTACCACCTTTGCAAGAGCAGTTAACATCTTTCTGATGCTGAAGGAATTGGAATGTTTGGTTTCCGAGTAAGATAGAATTGTTGCTCAATGATTAGACACACCATTATGGCCTTATTTTCCTTGCTGTAATGATATATTCTACGATAGTCAGTGTAGTGGTGACTTTGTGGTTATACTATTTGCAGCATACCCACAAATTTACCTCACGCATTCTATAAAATCTGAATGCATGTATATATATATATATATATATATATATATATATATATATATATATTATAGGAATACCGTTATCTTAGATTTAACGTATTTTATTTCGCTCATTACAGCCATTATGCAGAAAACACAAACTTACAATATTTTCAAGGAAAGTGTGGCTGAGGTACACGAAAATTCCTGATAATTGTAATTGCCTACGTGGGTATGCAAATGTGGTGTCTTTTTTCACCTAAGAGCTGTATTGTTCTGCTTCTCCCTGTCTCTCTCTCTCTCTCTCTCTGAATTCCCTTGAATTTACTGTGATATACTAAAAGGAAATCCATGGTGCAAACTCAACCCAGGCCGCGGTCCACCTCATTACTGCTGCATCTGCTGCCCACATTAACATAGAAGACAATGCGCAAAAGCAATATTGAAAAATAGTCAGAATTCTGAGCCATCTGACTGCTTTTGCATGGTTTATGACTGCCAATCTTCTCATCAAGTAGCACATCAATTGTCTATGCGGCCATTTATAGAAAATTTTAAGCCTATATCAGGCTTGAAATTTGTCTCCCACTCATAATGTTTATTTCATTTATTAGGTATGTGTTATTTATAGTTTTGTGCGCACTTCTTGTTACAGTTATCTGTCTGGGAAAATGATGAAAGAACAGGCATATTTAATATGGTGGAAGAAATTCGTGACTTCTCAGTATCCAATAATTTGTTCTACACCGTGCGTGACAAAGATGTAGTCATTTCTGAACCACATGGTAGTAAGTATCTTCTGTTTTAAACAGAATTTTATATATATATATATATATATATATATATATATACATATATATACTTATTGCTAAATTATACTAATGCATTTATGCATGTGCTTTTAATGTTCAGATTTAAATTTATTTCCTTAAAGTTACGCTTTCCTTAGTTTAGTAGTAGTGTTATAAGATATTCAAAGTATCAATCACTTCTCCAAGAAACGTATTTGATCATGAAGATGTTCGTAGCACAAACAGACAAAATTAATTTATGTAAGGTTGTAGCGGGTTGAAACCTTGGAAAATGCAGAAGCAATGTATTTTTTACACTTCTGTTCCTAATACTTTAAAAATAGAAAGTTAATATGACCTTTAATCTACAATACATGAATAAAATAAACAGAAATGTTGTTCACACGTCAGAAACAAAGTTAATATAGTAGAAGTCTTATAGTTCCATGCAATTTTGAAGCCATTGCACCATGTCAGCATTAAAACAAATTTGCGCCATGGACAGGTCTTGCTTTAGCAGTGCAGTGACGTTGCTCAGGTTGATGATGCCAAGTCCATGATTCAATTCCCTGCATCTATATGTGTGAAAAATTAGTGAACATCTTTGTACCAATTGGAATGGATTGTTTTATTAAAGCCCTCAATACATACTTTACTTTCAGCAGTGGCGTAGAGAGGTTCTCAGAGGCCCCGGTGCAAGATCCAAATGGGGCCCTAACTGCAATTTCCAAACGTAAATTCAGGTGCTTGAAATCTTATTTATATGTATAGGCATTATAAAGAAAATAGATTTAACCATAGGTGAACAATTATGCATATTCAACACCTGGCTTTACAAATTTGAAAAACAATGCTATGAAATAATAAGCTTTTATTCAAGTGATTAATTTCGTACTTGTCTAAAAAAGTACGGCACTCACCTATCGCTACAATAAGATAAAGAAGACCAAACCAGATGTTATTTTGGAATTAAGGTATAGGTAACCAAACTAAAGTAACCATATGCTGTTCAAAATAAAAATAAGTAGGTCTTGCACGAACTTAATTAAACTTTTAGAAAGGCGCACGCGTCATGACATTCAGACAAAAGTGGGGGAAATAAATGTCTTGCCGATAGTTAGAGTATACAGGCAAGAACACTTATAATAGGGTAAATCCGGGGGAGATGGCCGTAGCTTTTATAAAACGTATTATACGAAGAATTTTGTAGCAAACATGTATTTTAACTGCTAATTGGATACATAGAAGATTAATCTTTGTAATTGCAAGTGCTCATGTCACCAAATTTATTTGGGATGAAAAATTCCCAAATTTTAAAAACTATGCATTGCCCATCTCTCCCTATGAGTGGGGGGATGGTCACGTTGTACAGGGTTAGATTGCCCACACATTTTTCGTATTCAAATAGCATACTTAGTGATTTAATAAAGTAACAATAATTATGCGCTACATGTTTAACACTTTTGTTCATCAGTTAGTAGGACTTAAGCTCCGACTACCGAACGTTTAGAACGTGTTAGTGGCTGCTGGTGTTTTATAGCATAATCTTACGGTATATGATTAGTATAAAAGTTATTTGTGAATTTCCTTTTTTGGAAATGTGGCTTAAAGGTTATTTTTGAAACCATAACTGAGTTAAGTAAGGTTGATATTTGTTTTAAAAATAATAATAACAAGAATAATACACTTTAATAGAGTTTTATTTTGGAAATCATAAGGGAGATATTATAAACGTAAGGAGATGGCCTGCTGCCACTGTTGATGTGACGTTATAGATACGACTCGTTTGGCGTCATAGTGACGTACTTTGCAAACGCGGCCAGCCTAGCGCTTGACATATCAGCTTCCTGCTTCCAACGTTTCTTACAAGTAGTGTTTTTGTGCATGTTTATATTATTTACATGTAGTCTTAATAGTGAGGAATTAATTATTGCTCAAATGCAAACTTCGGGGGGGGGCCGCAAAAGATTTAAGAGAAGAAATGTCTTTAAGCCAAGGAAAACTTTAGGCCGTTCACCGGAAGGGAACATAAAAGAGAAAGGAAAGATGGAAGGGGACAAGGAAAAAGAAAAGGGAGAAAGTTTCTACGAAACTTTAACGTAAATAAACTCAATAATAGGTATGGAGAGAATTAATGTGGATACAAAACCAGCTATCGTTTCGTTTCTCACCATATTTTTAGCAGAAATGGAGGATTTAAAATTAGAAAAGGAAAAGGCAAATTCAGAGGCGAAAGTGCACAAAAAACTCTATGAAAAGCAATATAACAAGGAACAGTCATCCAGCATGTCATTTGTCCAGGTTGCTGCAATACCGGCGCCTAATGCAAAGAGTAGGAAATTTCAAAAGACAAGTAATATAAAAATATACAATTTTCACACCCTCAACCAAGAATTAAGACATCAAAGATGTGCAGAAGATTGTAACAGGCAATTTAGGACTCGCAGAGGAGAAGATAAGGATAAGAAGTATGAGAGCAATAGTCAAAAACCTAATTGTGTAAACAGAAACAGAGGAAGATCGAATAGAATTATACCAAGAAAAATCTACAATATAAAGAGATCAAAATTGGCATGTCAAAGAAGAAAACCCATTAATTATATTACAAGGCGTGCTGACACAAAACAAAGGGGAGGACTTCACAAATTTTTAACAGAACTTTGAGGGACTGATGGAGAGGAAAAATTTGAAGAAGGTATTAAATTTAGATTTAAGACAGGTCCTAGAAACCGGGCAACTGTTCACAACGCAGCTAAAGTAATACCCTAATTAAAAGGAATAATGTTGCAAAAAGGAAGAGTATACCCTAAGGAAGACCTATATCCGTAAATATAAAGGATTTATGTCGGTAGACAAATGTGTTAAGTACCAGGACCTCAGACATGCGGCGAAATTCTGCAATAAACCACAATCATGAGGTCATTGTGGAGAAGACGGATGTGATAAAAAAGACTGCAATGGAAAAGAACAACCACCGGTATGTGTTCCATGTGTAAGAAGAAAGAAAATCTGTATTGGTAGGCAAAGTTACTCAACGTAAAAAAGATTTTGGGAAAGGGTAATACATACAACAATCTATGACTAAAGAGGGTATAATAAGGCATAAAGAATCTAAAAGAAACACGCCGTGTAGGGTAAAAATAAATCTTCGGTGTGAAATTAAAGTGGGTCATAGAACATAAATCAAAATTAAATGAATTAAAACAAAAAATTTATGTACAGTCATGCGAACACTAACTGAAGATTTATGTGCAAAGGAAAAGCCTGTTAAAATTTTACAAGATAAAGTTACATACTCCAAAATTGTTTCAAAATCTAAGGAGGAATCGGCGGAAGAAAAACCATCAAACCTACCATTTAATTAATAATAAATAAATTAAGAGAAGAGGATAAACTAGAAATAACATGAAAATAATGAATGCAGATCATGATGCAATTACAGAAGATAACACCGTGCAAGACACCACGTAAGAAAAGGTAGAAGGGGAAAAGGAAGAAAAAGATGGGAATAATATAAGCACTATTAAAGAATTGAGAAGAGGATTGCTTAATATATTATGGAAAAAAATAACAAACAGATCGCTTCTAAAGTTTTGAAAGAGTTGAGGATTTAACAGAAGAAGAAAAACAAAAACAAGAAACACAATAGTTTGAAGTACAAGATGAAATGTATTTCAATCACAAGTTGGATGATAACATTACTACAGGAAATGAAGAAGTAAATATATAACGACAACGCAGCTGAGCAAGCTATGCCGGCAGTGGAAGCAAGTACAATAACCCAGCCCGAAGTCAGCAAAATTTACTCGCAACTTGAGAACACTCATCAGCTTAGCAGTCTGGACGAGAAACCAATATATTTGCGGCACTGCGGCAAGTTATAAGAACCTTACACGAAAACAGCGATTCAGAAGTATTTCCCGTACCCGATGCTATAGACCTACTAGAACTCCGAATACATAATGTAACCACTGAACCCAACAAATTATTCACGCTATTAGAAACAGTTTCTGAAACTAGAGGGGTTGCACTAGATTTGAATGAAATTTATAATCATTTTATTAAGGGTTATGGTGCATTGAATTTACTATAACCATAAATGGCCACATTGTTACTTACATGTACATGATGGAGCAATTTACCCAATCATACTCTAGCCCAGTTTCGATAAAACCTATTCTTCCGAGCATTCTCCCACAAACATCCAAACCCCATTTCCAAAACAAAAACTATTCCCTAAACCAAAATATATATAACATTAGTACAGGTACCAATAGTGGCAATTCTTTTGGAATAGTGTTGAAAAACTTAACAACAAACTCAAAAACAAAGGTTAATCAAAACCCTATGTTTATACAAAAGAGTATTAAAAACAATGCCGAAACTTTCAAGAAAGAATTCACCATAAGTAATTAGGCTTTTGAGAGTACACAAATTAACTCCAGAAATTACAGAACTAAAATGGGCAGATTACATTAAATATCACCCTTCTGCAAATGATGGTTATATTTTATTAAGACGTCATAATGGCAGACTACGTAGTATGATATTAAAATACTGACAATTATTCAAAAAATGTACAACGTTGCCGACTATTAATGTCGGATTTGAAAAACCTAATTGAAGATCTAAACATTGATATATTATGTATTCAGGAACCCTATTCTATAATTGGGAAAATTACACGTTCCGGTTATGTCTAGGGCAATAAGTTACGGGATGAATTGCATGACAGCCGTAGTTGCAAATATTCAACATTTGCGAGTTGTAAGCTTTATGCGGTAATTGACACGCATACTATATGTATTGAAATATCTCATGAGCATGGTACTTTTATTCAAGTCAAATATTGCTTTCAATATAGGCATTCGATAGAAACGTATCCAGAGAAAATCAGGAAAACCCATATGACACATTTTAAATCGCGAGGTTATACATTTATTGCATGCAAATGTCAAATCTGAATGGTGGCAGAATGTAATAAAGCATGAACGAGGAGAAAGAAAATGGAAGAACAGTTTTCGGAGCTGAATTTAGAAATTAGGAATAAACCACCTAATTCACCGACCTTTGAGAACTGACATGGGGCAGCCGCTAATCTAGACCTCACATTATACCAGGTGATTTAGTTGCCCCTAGGTATTCGTAGCTATGCAACCCTCAGTTTATAGTCTAATGTGAAAACATTGACCCTTTTAGCAAACAAACTCTTGTTGTAGCTCTGCCCCTCTATTCCGTACTATACGCAACCACCATTAATGATTAAAGGCCTAAATGAGCCAAGGAGCTGCGAAAGGCTTAAAAAAGGTAGCTCTTCGTGGATATAATGTTTGCAAGGAGGTAGAGGAATGTTCTTCCGAAGAGGGAGATATGATACGTGGGTTCTGGCCGAGTGAATTAGCTGACGGAATGTGATAAAGCAAATGCTAGTTTCGGAGGTGCAAATCTAATACTTACTTCAAATTGTTTTGGTTCAGTTTTTTTTCCTTTTGTTTATTTTCTGTATTTTAGTATACTAATTTATTTATTTTTGTTATTGGCTCTCAGTGAGCCAGACACAAGAATTACAATCAGATAATAATTGTGTATCATGTTTACCCTAATAATCTGTACCATATCTGGTGTTGTAAATCGTGTTACGTAGTTAGCTTTCATTCTTTTGGGCGCATGTCAACGTTATTAAATCTAACGGTTTTTGTTTCATGTTTAAACCTTATGTTTTGCTTCTTCTGACAAAGGAGTTCTAAATGTGCTAAGTTCACAGGTAAATAGAATTATAAATTGTTAAAGAGGGTGGATTTCATCAACGAAATAAATGTTCAAAATACTGACCACCTGCATCAATGCACATTTGGGTACGTTGCCGGAGAGATTTTCTTGCGTGCTGTAACATGCGCGGTGCAATCTACTTGCATTCTTCACGTATGAGTACCGGTAGATGATTTGGGTTTTGGCGGTTCTTGAGCGTAGACCCGTTCCTTTAAATGACCCCACAGAAGGAAATCCAGTGGGATGAAATTGGGTGACCTAGGGGGTCATCCCATTGGGTCCCCTCGGCCAATCCATTTTACGGGTATATTCTATGTAAGTGATTACTTACAATCAGTGACCAGTGTGGTGGAGCTCCATATGCTTGTTCCACATTCCTGTCATTTTCACCAGAGTGAAAGGACTAGTGTACTATATTTTCTAGTAGCAATGACAATTCTTCTTGTATAAATGCAGCGCACCGTGGCTCTGTGAGGTTGTCTACAAAAAGTGCGGTCCAATTAGCTGGTCGCCTAATATTCCTCACAAGACATTGATGCTCCAATCTGGAATGCAGCTTCTCACATCCAGTGAAGATTCTTATACTCCAGTAGTGCATATTATGGTGGTTAACAGTTCCGTTTTTGTGGAATGTGGCTTCATCGCTGAAGAGAACATTTCCTAAGAACTCTGCATACATTTACGCTCGCTGCTGTAGCCACTGTGCATATATAACTCTATCCTGAAAGCCGCGTCCGTGGATATCCTGGTGTAGTTGAGATCGTACGGATGATACTTATTATGGTGCAGTGTGCGCATCGCTGAGGACCGACTTAGACTTATGTATCAATTCAGCGCTATGGCCCTTGAATTGGTATGTGGATTGTTTTCTATTGCGTTTCGCATAGCTTCTTCATTGTCTTCAGAGGTCACTGGAGCATCGCGAACAGGTAGTGCTCTTCCAAATCGTCCTGTTTTACGAAGGCGTCTTTCAACCTTTTGAAAAGTGTCTACAGTAGGTGTCCTGCTTCCTGGAAACCATTCTTCATTCAGGCGCTTTGCTGACAGTGCATTACACCTTGTTTCTCCATAGATTAACAGCATGTCAACATTCTACTCGTTTGTATACATTATGACTGCAGCCGTGTCTCGTAGAAAGGTTTCAGATACTGAATAGATAATGGAGAGAGAATTATTTATTCACGCCAAGCATTGATTGGGGCGCATATTGCTAATGCCACCTCATATGTGAAGTGTTTTAAACTTGGTTGAATGGGTCAAGTATAATTTCGTGCTCAGTAAAGTATCTACCACGAAGTATAAACTATCCACCAGCCAGTGGAAAATAAGGCGATTATTCTATTGTTTACACACTTATAATCCTATAAAATCCGTTCTTTGTTTCATAATATCAAATTATAGGCCCAAAGAGATAAAAGCAAAGGTAATAAAAGGTTAGAACTTAACACGAAGGATTTGAACCCGAACTGAACTGGCACAGTGATAAAGCAATCATTATAATACCATTTGGCCAATGCTACCTTGCGAGTTTCCTATACGAATAAATAATTGCAGAAGGCAGACCCCACCTTGAATTTTTACGCGCGTTTTGCAGTTTCATACAGTGTATAGAGCTCATTTTGGCAGTTTTAACTCAAATAAACAAACTGCGTCAGCCATTACAGTTACTGTATAAACTGAAATGTGCCATAGTTTTTGACAAAATCAAAATTATCTACCTAATAATTTTTTGACAGGGCTGGACAACGAAACATTTTTTGTTGGCTGGCGGTTTTAATTTAATTGATCGCCCTGCGCAGACCTGTCATTTTGTTTCCAAATAATTTTGTCAACCGATGCATGTGATAGGTTGTTTTAGCAGGGGCGTTTTCGAAGGTGTGTATGAATATATATAAAAGAATAAAAGTTTATAAAATGAGCTAAAAGTGCTACTGAAGCTTCCAGTGTCAGGTTGGGATGTTTTTGGCGTTGACACACATGGTGATTGCATTCTGTCCCGTAAAACACTTATGCACTGAGTTATCTATCCCTCCTCTATAAAATGTATTGCAAATCAGTCATTAGAAGGCATTCAAATAAGACGTAAGTCACATATGTCGCTTTTCCCCTTGCATAAATTCAAAAATAAATAGGGGCAGTTGACTCACCTCTCGTATATTCCAGAAACCTGCACAGCAGCAGCCAGTAGGGTTTTATCCCTCAGAAAAGCATCGTTGAAGCGGCGATGGCTAAGAAAGACTTCGTGCAACACAACATAAATGTGTTCGGATATGTAACTTTGATTAGTTTAGATGTCATAGATGCTTTGGATGCAAAATGGTGACCGAGCACCTTATATCATTTAAGAGACTGTAGCGCCCCATAACTCTGTACGAACTTTATACATACACGCACAAAGATACTTGCATACGTACATGCGCACTCACAGACAGACGAACATACAGACATACATACATTACATACATGCGTACATTACATACGTACATACATTACATACATATAGACAGACAGATATACAGACATATACACATACTTACATACCTATTATAAAGGGTCTTTCAACAAGAGTGTCCTATATTTAACATGTGAAATTTTGCCATTGTTATTGAGCAACAGCAATCATTTTTTTCATGCGATTACAGTTGTTATTGAAAAATAGCCATGGAACGTTACAGCATTCAGCAATGCGTAAAAGTTGTGAATTTTTTTTATCAAAGCGGATCATCTGTTCGCCAAACCTACCGTGTATTGCGTGAAGTTTACGGCGTGCATAATCGTCCCTGCGAGAGAACGATTCGGCGTTTGATCGATAAATTTGAAAGAAGTGGTTCTGTCAGCGATCAAATAACGCCTGCACGTAATCGACGTAAGCACTCCAACGAAAAGATAAGCGCCGTTCGTGAGAGTGTACACGAGAACGGAAACAAATTAATTGCTCGTCCAGCGCAGGAATTGGGGCTTTCGCCGACCACAACTTGGCGAATTCTGCATCTGGACTTGAAGTTTCACGCTTAAAAAAAGGTGCTAACTCAAGAACTAAAGCCCAACGAACATAGGTTGCGCCGTGTATGGAGCAATTGGAAGCTACCCGGATTTTTGTCTTCAGCGACGAAGCCCACTTTTGGATGGATGGTTGTGTTAACAAACAAAATTGCCGCTATCGGAGCAATCACAATCCAATGCAGATTCCAGAACGACCACTTCATCTCCAAAAGATTACTGTGTGGTGTGGATTTTGGTATGGTGGAATCATTGGTCCATATTTTTTCCAAGATGAAGATGGAGAAGCTATAACTGTCAATGGAGAAAGATACCGGGCTCTTATAAGGGACTATTTTTGGTCTCAGTTGGATAGTGAGGAGCTCAGAAACATCTGGTTCCAGCAAGATGGTGCCATATGTCATACTGATCTCGAAACAATTGATCTTTTGAAGGAGAGGTTCAGAGGTTTCATTATTTCCCGTGGTGATGTTAACTAGCCCCCGAGGCCATGTGATTTAATGCCGTTGGATTACTTCTTGTGGGGCTATGTTAAATCTCGAGTTTATGTCAACAAGCCAGAAACAGTAAATGATCTTACGAATAACATCACGCGTGTTATTCGTGAAGTTGAACCTAATTTACGTTCTTCTGTCATTGAAAATTAGGCCAACCGTATACGAGCAACCCAACGAAATCGCGGCGGTCACTTGACTGATGTTCTCTTTCACACGCAATGACATTAATTATGTTCCAAAATAAAAAAGAAATAAACCTCTATTATTTATAGAACGTGTTTTATTTAAATTCAAAAATAGGACACTCTTGTTGAAAGACCCTATATATACATACCACAACTGTGTTAATGGTCACGGAAAAATAAAGTTATATATATGTAAATATAAAATCATAAACTCTCCATGCAACACTGAAGAACAAACTACAGATCTATAATGCACAGAACCACACCGAAAAGGACAAATTCCGATTTCAGAGTTTCAAAACTAGAAATTTGACCTGAGAATATGGGGAAAAAACTCGTTAAGGAATACAGTGATAAGAGACTTTATAAGTTCACAAAGAGTACAGATTTTGATAAACTAAAGAGGTATTACTATCAACCATTTTGTAGCTATAAATTTCAATGACATTACAACGTATTGTAAGCATATGTTAATAGCAAGACAAACGTGTACATATAGATATTCACGGTTAAATGGTAACTGAGCATATAGAGGAATACGAAATAAAATAAAGAATCTGATATATTATATTCTAATGACTTTCTCTCCCCTCTATTGTTTTTAGTTGGTATACAAACTATCCATACGAAAGTTTATTTCTCTAACTACTTCATTTCAATCGGTATAAAGCTCTGCAGAAATAGCTATTACACATTCCGTTATAGATACAAAGGGAACAGCGATAGTCAAATGTTGAAGAACTCGAGGCTATATACTGAATTTAAAATTCTATAATCTTTCCATGAAATATCGGGAAACAACTAAAAACAGACAAGATTTGAAAAGAATTGGAAAGCATTGAAAAATTCGAAACATTAATCACGGATACCTCGGAAATGGTTTACGCCGCAAAAAGGTTACTTGTCATAAAATGTGTGTTTTAAATGAATCCACTTTTTTGTGCATTAAATTTTTCTCTATTTCTTAATTTTTACAAGTTATACGGCATTATACCAAACTTCTTCCAATTGAAGAGAACTTCATAGTCCATTCCCAGAAAATTCAAGATGAACATTTTGGTTATCATATAAATATCTTTAACATGATTATGGTATTTTAATCAAAATTCTTAGAGCCATTTTCCAGAGTATCAAAAATGCCTAAAAATGTTCCATGTAAAGAGTAGTTCTGTGGAGTTCTTGAAAATCTTCGTGTCGCATGTTTGAAAGATACTGAACTTTATCCGATTTTCGTATTTAAGTTGCGTTTTTCACAGACACACAAGCTCATACACACATACAATTTTCTAAAAATCCGTTAACGTATTCAGGGGTCTCAAAACATGTACTCCTAGTGAAGTCTCGGTATGTAGTTTTTGGTTGGAAGGCAACACCCTTTCTACCTGTTATATACAGCCCAGTATAAAACAAGGAGAAAGAATGCCTTTGGTTTTCTATAGTATTTTTCTTTATTTAATTTTGATAGAATCCCCTTATCAGTTGTGTCACACACCTCACGGTTGTGTTGAACTTTTATTGGTTTGAAGAAATTCGGCGGTGAAATGATTGGGAAATGGAAGCATTTTACCTCAGTGGTTGAAAGGTACTCGCCAAACTGTCCGTCTCTTATTATTTGGTGTCAAAAGCCTGGCGTTCAAAACCTAATCAATGAACAGAGTTCGGTTTCCGGCTCAGGAGCCAGCGAAGCGCGGAGGGAGTGGAAGTAGGACAAACATTATATGGAGTGTTTGGATGTAATTACCTTGTAAATATTGTCCACTTTTTTATATATGTCGTTTGAAAGGAACAAAAGATATGTACAGAAAACCAAAAATTATTGCTCTTATTGAGCAAACATACAGCGCAGCGAAGGCTGCAGAGATATATGGAGTATCTTTAGGAATAGCATGAAACTGGTGGAAGAATTACAGTAAACCAGGTTAGTGGACATGCAAACCAAGTGGCATTTTTAATTATAAATGTATGTTGCAGCCCGAATAGCACCAAATGCATCAAAAGTATACCACAGCGCGATAAAATAGGACATGTGAAAAAGAAAGTTTTCAAAGCGAGAAAAAAGCATTTCAGTTTAAATAATTCATGTAATACATTAAGGCATTAGGGGTTCTCCTTCTCATTATTATTATATTATTATTATTGTTGTTGTTATTATTATTAACTTTTAATAATTCGTTGCAAAGCAGCAAGAGCAATAGACATAATGGTTTTGAGTTATAAAATATCACAAACAAGTTTGGTGTAATAAATAAAAGTTGAAAAAGCATGGCAATGAACTGAGTTATACCCAAATAAACCATGTAAAACGCAAAAAACATTACCAAAGAGGCCTTTCCTTACTTGAAAAGTGTTGTGAACCCTTTTATCTTCCTTTTCTTGAAAGACTCTGATAATACAACTTATTTAAGATAATATTAATTCCGAATTAATTTTGGAAACAGAGACTAAAATATAATATTCAGTGCTATGGTGTGGATACGAATCACCAATCTTAGTCTTCCAAGGCGCTGCTCTGTCATCTTAGTGAGGATATCAATATGACAACACCTCATAAAATTCTCCACGTGCTTCAAATTTTCCCGGTAAAACAAAGAGTTCTCAACTTCTCCTGAGATGACGTACCACAATGTCGACTTACATATTCGTTCATTCCTATTTTACCTTTTCAGCCTAAGGAAGAACAAATTAATGCAATTGAATTTACATTTTCCCAACGAATCTAAAACTGCATTGGAGCCTAGCCTCTAGTGCACATTCGCCATCGCGAGAAAGGCTATGTAAAGACACCAATCAAATTGGCTTGGTAGAACCAGGTAAGGGATGGGGACAGCGTGGTAGAGAATGGTTGCGGGAGGAGCTGCTTTACAAATTCCTCACCAATTTAACATACAGCTCATTACATCGGTAGGCTTTTTTGCACTCAACTGTACGTGGCAAAGAAAGTAAAAATATTGTAACGGTTATAATTTTATTTTAAAATATTTTGGAAAATAGGATTTGATGCAGTGGAAATATTGAGGAGTCATTTGGTTTAAGTAACTACAGGAAATAGTCCTTAGATTTATTGTTAGTCATTTCCCGGATGTTGAAGTGAGCAGGAATATATGACAGGCGGTTTAGGGGAAAAGATCACTTCCTGTCCGACATGTGGGTAATTTCTGCTGACTTATGCTTAGATCATCTGCCAGCTGGGCACAAATCAGCATTTTGGTCGGGTATTTACACTTAGGGTTTTTGACAGCTCTCTCTTGTTCAACCACGTGCCCAGCAGGAATTTCTGCCTGCTAGTTTGGAAATTAATTTTTAATTTACAATCGTAACGTAGGAGCTAGGCTGATGACGATGGGCTGCCGGACCTCTGCTGCCGATCAACGGAAAATCCTCTATGTGTCAAAGTCTTTCCTTTTTTCTTTCTTTCTTTTGAAAATGTAGTTTATGTTAAATTAGGTAAATTAAAGATTAGAAAACTTTGGGAACAGAAACTACATGTACTATGTAGCACCCTTTCACCACTCTTGTTGCCGTAACCTGCAACCCTAGTAAAGCCATCCTGTGATACGTTCCCCATCCTTTACGTGACGTCTGATAATGGCGCCGGTGGCGTCGTCTCCACCTTAACGTCACAATATACCGGGTGAGTCAGCTGCAGCTATTTATTTTTTAATTTATGCAACGTGCTAAGCGACATATGTGACTTACGCCTTTCTTGAATGCCTTCTAATGGCTGATTTGCATAACACTTTATAGAGGAGGGATAGGCATCTCAGTGCATAAGTGTTTTACGGGACAGAATGCAATCGCTATGTATGTTGAAACAGAAAACACCCCACCCTGACACTGTGAGCTGCAGTAGCACTTTAAACCATTTTACAAACCTTTATTCTTTAGCATACATTCATGCACACCATTGAAAACACCCCTAAAGCCACAACCTATCACATTTATCGGTTGACAAAACCATTTGAAAACAAAATGGCAGAATTACGCATTACAACCAATTGGATTTAAGCCGTCAGTCAACGTTGTACAGCCTTGTCAAAAATGCTAAGTATTAGGTAGATAACTTCGCTACTGTCAGAAACTATGGCATAAAGCAGTTCTTACAATAATTTTAATGACTGATGCAGCTTATTTATTTGAGTTAAAATTACTAAACCGAGGTCAAAATAATGTACGAATCTGCAAAAAGCGCGTAAAAGTTATAAGTGTAGTTTAGTTCTGCCATAACTAATTCGTATAGGAAGCTCCATTCGCAAGGTAGCATTGGCCAATTGGTATTATCATCGTTGCTTTAACACTGTACCAGTTCAGTTCGGGTTCAAATGCTTCGTGTAGAGTTCAAACCTTTATTACGTTTTCTTATTTCTTTGGGCCTAAAATTTGATATTATGTTACAAATAACATTTTTGATGACATTATAAGTGTGTACAAAATAGAATGATCGCCATGTTTTCCACGAGTAGGTAGATAATTTATACTTCGTAGTAGGTATTTTACTGTGCTCCATTCAACCAAGTTTAAAACACTTCACATATGCAAGGTGCCATTAGCAATTTGCGCCTCCGTCAATGTTTGGCGTGAATAAATAATTCTCTCTCCATTATCTACTCAATACCTGAAACCTTTCTACGAGACACGGCTGCAGTCATAATGTATACAAACGACTAGTATGTTGACGTGCTCTTAATCTATGGAGAAACGTGGTGTAAGGCACTGTCAGTAAAGCGCCTGTATGAAGAACGGTTTCCAGGAAGGAGGGCACCTACTGCGGACACTTTTCGGAGGGTTGAAAGACGCCGTCGTGAAACAGGACGATTTGGAAGAGCACTGCCTGCTCGCGATGCTCCAGTAACCTCTGGAGGCAATGAAGAAGCTCTGAGAAACGCAACAGAAAACAATCCACATACCAGTTCAAGGGCCACAGCACTAGATCTGTACATAAGTCTAAGTCGGTCCTCAGTGATGCGCACATTGCACCAAAATAAATATCATCCGTTCCATCTACAACTACACCAGGCTCTCCACGGACGTAACTTTCAAGCGAGAGTGATACATGCACAGTGGCTACAGTAGCGAGTGCAAATGGATGCAGAGTTTTTAGGAAATGTTCGCTTCAGAGATGAAGTCACATTCCACAATAACGGAACTGTTAACCGCCATAATATGCACTCCTGGAGTATAGACAACCCTCACTGGATGAGAGAAGCTGCATTCCAGGCACAGAGGATCATCAATGTCTGGTGCGGAATATTAGGCGACCAGCTAATTGGATCGTACTTTTTAAGGCAATCTCACAGGATCACGGTACCTTGCATTTCTGCAAGAGGAGTGGCCAATGCTCCTAGAATATGTGCCACTAGTGAAGAGGACAGGAATGTGGTTCCAGCAGGATAGAGCTCCACCACGCTGGTCACTGATTGTAAAGAAACACTTACATAGAACATATCCGTAAAATGATTTGGCCGAGGGGGCCCAATCGCATGGCCGGCTAGATCATCTAATGTCACCCTACTTAATTTCTTTCTGTGAGGTCATTTAAAGGAATGTGTCTATGTTCAAGAACCGCAAATCCCAAATCATCTACGTGCATCCATACGTGAAGAATGCAGGCAGATTACACAGGACATGCAAGAAGGTCTCTCCGGCTGCGTACCCAAATGTGCATTGATCAACGGGGTAGTCGTTTTGAACATTTACTTCATTATAAATTTCAGACTCTTTAACAACTTATTATTCTATTTACCCGTGAACTTAGCACATTTACAACTCCTTTGTCAGTAGAAGTGAACCTAAGGCTTAAACATGAAATAAAGACTATTAGATTTAATATAGTCGATATGCGCCCAGTAGTATGAAAACTAACTACGTAACACAGTTTACAACACCAGATACGGTACAGATTATTAAATTAAACATGATAAACAATTATCTGATTGTAATTCTTGTGTCTTTGGCTCACAGGAGAGCCAATAGCAAAAATAAATGATGTAGTATACTAAAATACAGAAAATAAACACAAGGAGAAGGAGAAAAAAAAGAACGAAAACTATTTGATGTTTGAATTACATAGTATATACCTATAAGACTAAAGCAATAGCAAAAATAATGAACTGGAAAGTGGGACAGTATTTAACATTCAGCAACCGTTGTTTAATATGCTTTACCTGCATATTGGAAGCGGTAATAAGAATGGAGGTTATCCACGAGTAATAAATCTAATTCTTTTCAAGCTAATTGGAAAAGGTTGAAGCAAATCTTCGACTGTGATTTAACTACAGAGGACTCTCCATGGATGAAGACACAGAAAACTTAGACAATCCATAATAAATGCAACCGTAAAAACAGTGCTAAAGACAAGAAACAATAAATACACAGAAAACATTTTGACGGGCGCGTTACAAAATTCACGAAGTAAAATAAGGAAACTATGAAAAATCTATAACGCTGAAGAATAGAAGATGAAAGACAGAGAAATTTAAACCAATACAGATAAACTAAATAGGAATTCTAAACTTTATTAAACGACACCAGAAACAATACGTTGCAACATTTCGTCGAAAACAATGTTCGGGGGACGCCATATAAAATAGTATCGGAAAGAATTAAAAGTCCTGGAATTTTAAACACTTTAGCGATAAACGGCATTCAAATGACAACGGAGTGGAAAAATACATTAAAGTTGCTCTTAGACAAATTACTATTCGACAATGATAAATTGACTGACAATCCTCAAAATACAACAAACCGAGTAAATATAAAATCTGAATACAAAAATAATAACGTTACTTGTTGGTAAGACAGAGATGAAAATAATTATACAAAAATTAAGAAATAAGAAAGCTTCTGTTTGAGATGGCATTATAAACGAAGCATTAGTCTCTCTGGGGGAGAAACTAACATCCTTTCTGCATTTACTTTTAAATGACTGCTTAAGGCAAGGCGAGTTGCTAAATTGCTGGAAAGGGGCCAAATTTATATTATTAAAAATAATAAAGTGATGCAGATCCGGTGAATTCAAAATCCTATCGGCCAATATGCTTATTAGATACACTGGGAAACGTTTTCTAACAATTAATGATCAAAAGAGTTACGGAATTTAGAACAATGATAGGTCTAAATAATAAACATTACGGATTCCGAAAAGGAAGATTTATAGATGATGCAACATGTGTCGTAATGGAAACAGTAAACTCAGACTCCAACAAGTACTTCATAGGAATTTTATAGGTATTTCTGGGGCTTTTGATAATTTTGGTGGCCATTTCTATTTGAACGTCTTAAAACCTTAAATTATCCGAAACCTTTGTATAAGATTTTAATAGACTAATGTACAAATGGAAGGATGTATATACAAGGTGTAAATGGAATAATTAAAAAATAAATAACCAAGGAATGTCCCCCAGGAATCGGTTCTAGGGCCGGTTTTCTGGGGACACCATTATGGAGACGTTATTAAAAGAATTGGAGAAGCAAACTGAAGTTAAAAAAGCAGTCGCATACGCTGAGAACGTAATATTTTTAATAGAAGAAACTCAATAAGAGAACTGAAAACGAATTCTAAATATGCTCTACACGTTCTCGGCCTTCCAGCCAGGTGAAGTGATGTGGAGACATCGACGTTTTGGGAGCGTACATCTCTCCCATCTTCAGGATGCTGAATGATTGGATCGGTATTTTGGGCCCTTTTTTTCGAATGGAGGAGAAAAACACTGTTGCGTGCTGTCCAACCCCGATGGAAGTCGGGGTTGGGGTGTGTGGGACTCGCCATCATGACGGATGGCCATACCCACTAAAAAACTCCTCCACCAGAGAATTGGAAGGAAAAGGTTTGCAGATTCAGCGATATACACTCTGGTTATTTTTGTGTAATGTGTGCAGCAATGTATCATGCTGAGGGTGCTCTGTTTATGACTCCTGAGTGGTGAACATAGCTTTCGCCGTGAGTACCAGACAGGTAATTGCGTGTGTGTTTTGTGTGTTGATTAATGTTTGTGGTGAAGGTCTGCAGTTATCAAGGTGTGTGAGTGTGATTTGGGAAGTTAGTGTGTTGCGTAGTTAGGAATGCGGGGAGGATGTGATAGGGAAGTGAGGATGTAGGTGGAACTTTGAATAACAGGTCTTGAAGTCTCCGTGCCCAGGCCTGTCACTTATGGGCTTTCGGTGCAGGAGCTTGACAGAGGTTCCTGATTGCTCTGTCGGTGTGTTCTGCTATTGCGTTATGTATCCACTGGGGTTCGCGTTTTATTGTTGTCCTAAGGTCGCTGGTAACCTTATCTTGCTTGTCGTAGATTTTCCAGGTGATGGGGGTGAGTTAATTTTTGAACTGTTCTTCTAGTAGGGTGATGCGTGTGGAGCTGTTCAGTGTCTCGGCTTGAAGGTCTTGTATTGCTCTGAGAATGCTGGTGTTGGTGGCCATGCTCTGCTCAGCTTGCGTGTTGGTTGAGGAGGTGATGATGGCGTGAAGGTCCTTGATGGCTGTTTCCATGTCGGCGAGGCGGCGGAGTTGTTGTTCCGTGTTGGCAGAGTGGGCGGCGGTGATGAGTGATGCGAGGATTTCGTCCTGTTGCGAGATGCTGGATCCAATGTTCAGAACCTCTGAGTGGAGATCCTGGACCGCATCTCGCAGAGTGGTGTCTGTTACTGTCGGCGCTGGATGTGGTGGCGACGTCGGAGGAGCTGGTCGTGCGGTCAAAGTTGAAGCCGGAGTGGTTCGACGACTTCTCGGGTATAGGGGGCACTGCGCATGCCCGATGAAGTGGCCATGACCCTTACAGGATGCGCAGTACCGGCGGCGTCGGCGGAGGTCATGTTTGGTGCACTGCGATGACAGAGATGGTGCACCGCAGTAGTGGCACCTGGGTGGTGCGGCGCAGATTGTAGCGTCGTGACCGTAGCAGCAGCATCTGCGGCATGGCTGGTGGCTTTCCGATCGACTAGCCTCTACTCGAAGAACCTGTCCTAAAAAGTGCAGGCCGGACCTTAAGGCAGCCTCGCGGTCGACCGGATCAGCCATTGCCAGGCGGACGAATGTGGTTGGTCCTCGAGATGCGTTGATGCGCGTAGCCTTCAAGGTAGAAGGCCAGGGGTGTTGTGCTGTGGTGAATATGAATCTGGTAGGCAGATTCCGAGGAACTCCAGAGATCACTGCGCTGCACCGTGGCGACGACGGCAGTGGTGTAGGATGCTGTGATGGCGGCTGCTGCGTTAGAGGTTGTGATGAGATGTTCTGTGCTGTTGGAGACTGTTGCAGCTGGAAGTGAGGTGTGGTGGCGACTATGATGTCACGGAGGGATTGCTGGATCCGTGGCGATGCAGCGACCGCTGCCGTTTTTTTCGAGTGGAAGAGAAAATGATTTAATCACTGACCTCAGGCCCGATGGGATTCGGAACTGAGAGTGTGGGACTCACCGAGTTGTCGGCATACCCACTAAAAACTCCTCCACCGGATTGAAAGGAAAGGTTTGCTGCGGTATCGCCTAAAGCAACCACGCATTCCGAGGTGATGGTTTAAGACTGGGCCACAGTGCGGTCGCCAGTGGAGTAAAGTATGTGTGCTGGGAGATAGGCTTGACCAAGGCCCAGCCTGCCCCCTCAACAAAGTAAAGGAGAAGATAGTTGGATTCCAGGTGATAGTGTGGGTTAATGACGTTTGGATTTTCGGTTAGGATGTGGATGGGAAGAGGATTGGGAAGGGTGTGACATCACATGGAATTCGAGGAAGTTCCGGATTAGGATGTAGCCTTCTAGCAGGTGATCGTACTGGACGTTGAGGCCTTGAAGTTCTCGGTGATTGAGTTGTTGGTGTTGGTCTGTAGCTCTCGAATCCCCGCAACTGAAGCGCCGAGGGCGCCCAGTCGCATGGACCGGTCGTCGCTGCCGTCGGTGTAGGGTTCGACAAGGTGACGCTCGATTCTTTCCAGCTTACGCTGGGCAGACGCGAGAACCCCATCTTCGTCCTGGAGCTTGTATATCCTGTTGGTGAGTGCAGTGATCACTCTGGCCGAAGTTCGCTGCTTGGCCTCCACGGCCGAAAGGCGCGTGAATGTTGCACGGCTCAGCTCAGCCAGTTGTAAGGAAAGGTCCTGTATGGCTGACAGGAGGTGTTGAAGTCCATGGTGCATTTCGTCTGTGATGCCGCTGGTCAAGTTCTGAGCCCTCCCTGAGGGTTGCGTCTGGTGGATGTCTGAAGTTGCTGGTGTCACTGGAATTGCTGGTGTTGTTGTCGGTCTTGAAGGTTGTCTGCTCCGGGGATACAGGGGGCATTGTGCCTGCCCTGTGAAGAGTGTGTTCCCGGAGCAGGTGGCGCAGAAGCGTCGCCGTCGTCGGAGGTCGTGCTGGGTGCAGGCTGACTTAAGGGAACCTGACCCACAGTAGTGGCATCTGGACACAGCGTTGCAAGCTTCCGCTGAGTGCCCAAAGGCACAGCAGCGTCGGCAGGGCACCGGACGATCACCTCTAGTGGCCTCTGCACACAGCGTCCTCCCAAGTAGAGGCAGACCTGTGGGTTTGGCCGCTTCCACGTCCGATTCGGCTCCCAGATGCAGGCGGACCAGCAAGGTTGGGCCTCTTGCAGAAGAGATGCGTGAGGCCCGTATTGCCGAGCGCCAGTGTTGTCGTGCCGCTTCTAGCACATAATGAGATGGCAGGTCTCTGGTCACCCCACAGATGACGACGCTGTGGCGACTATCTATCCGTGAGTGCCGGCGTCGGTTATCGTCCTAGGTCAGTTGCCGGGCGGGCAGCTGGTGGCGTCGGTGGGTTCTCCGTTGTTGAAGAGGCAGAGGTAGCGGTAATTGGCCGCTGGTCCGCTTTCATGGAAGAAGCCCGGTCAGTAACTGGCGGCGTCTGCGTGCTCGACTCCCGAGGGGCCGAGGCGGCGGCGGTCTGCGTTGCAGTACAGGCCATCTTCAGCCTAGAAGGCCGAGAGGTGTGAGTCGCAGAGGATGTCAGTTTCGGCCTAGAAGGCCGAGGCAATGCTGATTGGGCCGACTCGAGAAAGAGGGCGGAGCCTGCTGCGGCCGACTGCTCCCTCTGCAGTGGCGGCGGTGGTTCGGCGGTTGCCGTTGGGTCTGCGGTGTTCCCCGTGGCTCATCGTCTTGCCCAGTTGTATCGGCTTTTCATGACGGCGTTGCGATGCTTCCAACGTGGTGTCTGGTACAGAGAGCTCTGTACCGGCGAAGCTGACATCTCGATGTGAAGTCCTCTCTACGCTGCCCAAGAAGGCCCGGTCACCGCCGGCGGTGCGGTCGAGCTCCCGGCAGATGCCAGGGGATCGGCCGGCGAATCAGCAGCAGCGATGATCGGAGCAGTTTCTTCAGTTAACGGCGCGGCGATAGCCCCATCGGATAGTGCCAAAGGGGCGGCGGCGGTTTCTTCAGCGGCTGCTCGGAGTGTGCGTCTCTTTACCATCTACGACGACGAGTTTTCCTCTCTCTCTTCTTCTGTATTTTGGGCCCTTTTTCGAGTGGAGGAGAAAGTGATTTAATCACTGACCCCAGCCCCGATGGGAGTCGGGACTGATAGTGCGGGACTCATCAATAGTCGGCATACCCACTAAAAACTCCTCCACCGGATGAAAAAATGGAAGAAGGGAAAAGTGGAATGGCGTGGCTTTGTGCGGTCCCGCATAGCACCCGCGTTAGTACGTGAAAGATGGAAGCTGCCGCCCTATGGGCGGGAGCGGTTAAAGGTAGCTACTAGGTTGCAGCCATGAAATCTGACCGCAACACCAGTGAAAATGGCGAGGGTTTAGAAACGAATTTGAATGGTGATTGTATGGAAAGTATAGGTTGGCGTAGAACTCACCTCTTGTGAAGATGCATCCGGCTTATATATTCTTCTGAGAAGGTTGCGCTGGACGGAGGCCTTCGGCGGTTTCTTGGGACTTCCGGTTTGGCTGGCTGCTGGAAGTGGGCTCGAAGTTCGTGTTGCTGCGCTTCCAGGGATCTGATGGTCATGTCGATGGTGTCGAGGTGTTGAGCAATGGTGTCCGATGCTGAAGATGAGGTCTGGATGGAATTGTCGATGGTACTGAGTCTAGAAGTGATGGTCTCCAACTGCCCAGCTAGAAAAACTTGCTGAGCAGCTGAGGTGTCTTGAAGGTCCCTGATGAGTTTCTCCAGGGCTGTCAGCTTCATCGTCATGTTCAGGAACTCCGCGTAGAGATCCTGAATGGCGTCGCGTAGGCCCTGGACTTCCTCAATGATCGGTGCTGTTGAAGATGCTGGTGTCGGCGCTGGTAATGGTGCTAGCGTCAGCGTCTGTGGAGGTGCTGCTGGCTGCGATGAAGATGCTGGCGGCTTCTGCGTTGCCTTCCTGCGAGGATGCAGGGGGCAGAGTGCTTGGCCGATGAAACGTGTTGACCCTCCACAGGTCGCGCAATAGTGGCGTCGGCGGCGAAGGTCGTGCTGGGTGAACGATGAGGTGTTGCAGGCTGATCCACAGTAGTGGCACCTGCGTTGTGCTGCGCGGGACGTCTTGATGTGCCCGTATTCACAGCAACGCCTGCAGGGAGCCTGGCGTTCTACTCGGCTGGCCTCGATGCGTAAGCACCGTCCTAACCAGGGCAGGCGCGCCCTCAACGCAGCTTCGTAGTCACCAGGGTCTGCAAACTCCATCCTGATGAGCGACGTGGGTCCCTGTGCTCCGATGATCCTTGTGGCCTTCAAGGCTGATGGCCACTTTTGGTGAGCTGCGGTGATGATGAACCTGGCTGGCAGATCCCTCGGGACCCCTCTGACGACGGCACTGTACCTCTCTTGAGGCACAGGCTGGCTCTGCGGTGGCTGGGTAGAACCCAGTGTCGGTAGCGTTGCCACCGGTGAAGCTGGCGGCAACTGCGGAGGCAGTCGCGGCGAAGCTGTGCTGGCTGGCGGCGAAGCGGTGGTGGCGGTATAGGCTGCCCTAGGCTGCGGGGGCTGCGACGAGATCTCCTCGGCGGGTACCGGAGGAGACGAGGAGGTTCCTGCCTTAGCAGGAGCGGTGACAGAGCGGACCTTCTTCCTCGCCATCTCGGCTTATTTTCCCCGTGGGGGGAAAATGCATTATTGCATTCGACCCCCAGCCGGTGTGCAATGACTGGGGGATATGTGGCGTTCGCCGCTCAGAAGCGGAATACCCACTAAAAAAACCTACCACGTGTTAATTGTGTAATGCTGTGTATGATCGTGCATTCATGCTTGCATACTTTATTCGGGTCCCGCATAGCACCACGGTTATTAAGTGAATGGCTACTTAACTGACATGCATTGCATGCGAGCGCGTTAAATGTTACTTGCTGGTATTGTCCATGAAACCTGAAAAATACCTGTGGCTTATATGCGTATTCTCTTATGTTGTGATATATGCTTAATTTATGCTTAAGGTCTAATTCGTGTGTTATTTGCAGGTAGTACCTGCGTGTCATGCGATTTAACTTTAACTTACTGCTAAGTTAGTTGTGTATAGAGCTAATTCTATGCATAATTGAAAGATTGAGATGTTGCGTCCTCTGCTGTCCTTTCCAGGGGTTCCTGTTTGTCAAGGGGGCATAGGCGTCTGTATTAGCATCCGGCCTTCTAGGTCCTTCGTTGTACTCGTTGTCCTGATGGTCGCCAATGTCGTCTGTGTGAACGACTCCGTAATGCAGTGGCCCGTCTTTCACTGCCCACGTCGTTCACGGTGGGAGGCCCTACCTCCCGGGCCGCCTCAGCGATTGCTGAGGACTTGGGGGCACTGCAACGGGCTGGTCTGAAACAAGGAAGAAGAAGAAAAAGATTAATGTTGGGTGTTTAGTGGGGAGTAGTCTTTTGTTAGTGTCTTTGTCATGTTTGAATGAGATTGTCGAGGAAGTGTTGTATTTCGGCAGTGTAATCAATGGATAATGTTCTATCGAATAGTGATAGGGGTCTGTTGTGTTTGTTATTTTCTGTATCGTAGGTTTCTAATGTGATATTAGTGAGTTGTGATGGCGGTGTAATTTATCGCGCATATCGCATGCTAGTTTCTTAATGAACTCTTCAACTGTGTGCATTTTAAGCTCTTCATGAAGTAGATTGGATGTTGCTGTGTAAGGTACTTTGGCTATCATGTGCAGGATCTTGTTTTGAAATTTTTGTAATCTTTTGATGTAGGTTAAGGCGGCACATCCCCATACTGGTGCAGCATAAGTGAATATTGGTCGTAATAATGTTTTATACAGCGTGAGTCCCATGTTTAGATTTAATTTGGAATCAATGTTGATGAGTGGGTAGAGCCTGCCCAGTTGGGCATTGTCTTTTCCCCGTATCTGCTGTATGTGCTTTTTCCACGTTAGACCTTGGTCCATTTATAGTCCTAACCAGGTTACCGTGTCTTTCCACTCAACGTTGTCTCCAAATATGGTGAGCGGCGGTAGCTGGTGTTTGAGAAATCTGTGGTTAATACGCTTTGTGAATATGATGGCTTGTGTTTTTGGTGCATTTACCGCAATGCGCCATTTTGTAAGCCAATACTCAAGATTATTGAGGGCGCTTTGTAGTCTTCGGTGTATAAATTCGGTTTTTCCGGATTGCGTCATTATTGCTGTGTCGTCAGCATAAATGTATAAGTTTGTGTTCGCGGTTTTCGGTATGTCGTTTATGTATATATTAAATAGCGTCGACCCAAGCTGGCTTCCTTGTGGGGCTCCTGCTTTGATTGGCGGCTCCGTTGAGAGGTGATTGTTCACTCTAGATTGGAATTTTCTGTTGTTTAAGTAGTTCGCTATAAGTTTGATTAGCGAGTCGTGTATGTTTATAGTTTTGAGTTTCTTTAGTAGGCCCGCGTGCCATACTCGGTCGAATGCTCGTTCGACGTCAAACATTACTGCACCTGTTGATTTATTTATGTTCAAACCATAGGTGATGTTTTCAGTTGCTCTAATTAATTGTAGTGTTGTCGAATGTTTGGCTCTGAACCCAAACTGTTCCGGAATTAGGATATTTTGCTTAATTAGCTGTGTGTTGAGTCGTTTGAGAATTACTTTTTCGAGAAGTTTGCCTAATGTGTTTTTTTTTTTTTTTTTTTTCCGTGGGGGGAAAAATGCATTATTGCATTCGACCCCCAGCCGGTGTGCAATGGCTGGGGGGATATTGGGGCTCGCCGCTCAGAAGCGGAATACCCACTAAAAAACCCTACCACGAGTTAATTGTATAATGCTGAGTGTTAACGTGCATTTGTTTGCATGCTTTTAGTCGGGTCCCGCATAGCACCCCGGTTAGTATGTGAATAGCTACTTAGCTGGCATGCATTGCATGCGAGCGCGTCAAATGTTACTTGCTGGTATTGCCCATGGAACCTGAGCAATACCAGTGGGTTATTTGCGAATGTTTCTTATATTGCTAGTATGTGTTAAATAATGCCTAAGATCTAAAATGTGTGTTGTTTGCAGGGAGTGCCTGCGTGTCACATGACTTAGCATTAACTTACTGCTAGGTTGTACTATTATTGTTATATTAGATTTATATAAATTGAACAATTTTGTATTGTGTCCTGTGCAGTCAATCGGGCACAGGCGTCAGTCTTGAGATCCGGCCTTCTTGGTCCTTCGTTGAGCTCGTTGTCCTGATGGTAGCCATTGTCGTCTGTGTGAACGACTCCATAATGCAGCGGCCCGTCTTACGCTGCGCACGTCGTTCACGTTGGGAGGCCCCTTCTCCCGGGCCGCCTCAGCTGTTGCTGAGGACTTGAGGGCTCTGCGACGGGCGTGGGCTGAAACAAGGGTAGAAAGCAAGAGAAAGATTAGTGCTGGGATATAGAAATACGAAGTCTTGGGTCAGTGTCCTTGTCATGTTTGGAGTAGATTGTTTAAGAACTGTTGGATTTGTTCTTGCGTGTCGTCTCGGGAAAGCGTTCTATCGAATAGCGAGAGTGGTCTGTTATGCTTGTAATTTACGGAATCGTAGTTGCCTAATGCTTTGACTAGATCATTGTGGTGTACGCGTAAGCTTTTGTAGATGTCGTAAGCTAGCTTTTTAACGAATTCTTCTACTGTGTGCATTTTAAGTTCCTCGTGGAGTAGATCGGATGGCGCTACGTACGGTACCTTAGCTACCATGCGCAATGTTTTGTTTTGAAATTGTTGTAGTTTTTTGATGTATGTTTTGGCGGCATACCCCCAGACAGGTGCAGCATAGGTAAATATTGGTCGTATTAGTGTTTTATATAACGTGAGACCCATGTTGAGATTCAGCTGGGTGTCCATGTTTATGAGCGGGTAGAGCTTGCCTAATTGGGCGTTTGCTTTTCCCCGTAATTGCGTGATGTGTTTCTTCCACGTTAGGCCTTGATCCATTTTGAGGCCAAGCCAGGTTACCGTGTCCTTCCACTTTATGTTTTCTCCGAATATGGTAAGCGGTGGAAGCTGGTGTTTCGGGAATCTGTGGTTGATTCGTTTTGTGAATATTATCGCTTGCGTTTTGGGGGCGTTTACTTTAATGCGCCAGTTTGTGAACCAGTCCTCCAAACCATTGAGGCTGTTTTGGAGTCTTCTGTGAATAAGTTCGGTTTTGCCCGATTGTGTCATAATTGCTGTGTCGTCCGCGTAAATGTATAAGTTTGTGTTAGCTGTTTTTGGAATGTCGTTGATATATATATTGAACAGTGTCGGCCCGAGCAAACTCCCTTGAGGGACTCCTGCTCTGATTGGTCGCTTTGTGGAAAGATGGTTGTTAACTTTCGATTGAAATTTTCTGTTGTTTAGATAATTCGCTATAAGTTTGATCAGCGAGTCATGAATGTTAAGCGTTTTAAGTTTCTTTAATATCCCGGCGTGCCATACTCTGTCGAACGCACGTTCAACGTCAAGAAACAGTGCGCCTGTGGATTTTCTTGTATTGAATCCATATGTGATATTTTCCGTTGCCCTGAGTAATTGTAGGGTAGTTGAATGTTTGGCGCGGAATCCAAACTGTTCTGGGATTAATGTATTTTGTTTAATTAAGTGAATGTTGAGGCGTTTGAGTATCACTTTTTCTAGTAGTTTGCCTATTGTGCTTAGTAGACTAATTGGTCTGTAGTTGTGCGGGTTGGACAGATCTTTCCCTTTCTTGGGGAAGTGGGCCACTGTGGCCAGTTTCCATCTGTCTGGAAAGTGCCCGCTTGTTAGCACGAAGTTAAAGATTTTCGAGAGTAGTTTTATTGCATCCTCAGGCAAATTCATGAGCACTGAGGTGGGAATGCTGTCTGGGCCAGGGGCTTTTCTCTTCTTGAGATGCCTGATTAGCCATTTAATTTCGCTTGGGCATGTCTTACGTATCATGTTATGTGTTTCTTGTTCTTTGTAGTTTTCTGTTTCTGCCTCCGTGACTGCCGTGAAAAGTGGGCAAGATGGAGTGGGATTGGGAGTTAGTGTTTCTTGTAGCGCATCCGCTAGCGTGTTCGCTTTTTGTTGGTCAGTTGATGCGATCTTTTGGTTGTGATGTAATGGGGGAATGTGGACCTTATCTTGAGTTAGATAACGGGCTATTCGCCACACCGAGTCTCTCTCATAGTTGAGGTTGTCGAGTGTGTTTTGCCATTGCTGGGATATGAACTGTGTAGTTCGTTCCCTGACGAGTGCGTTGAGGTGTCTGAAGTATTCTTGGTCTACCAGATGCCTCGATTTCTGCCATTTGCGCCTGGCACGGTTTCTTTCTTGCGCTAACATGTGTATGTCTTGCGGAAGTTGCGAGTTATTTGACTTCGGTTTGGTTACCGGTACCGCTTCTGTTGTTGCGGTTTGGATAGCTTTTTCTAGTTGTTCAACAGCTATGTTCAGATTTTCAATGGTGTTAGGTTCTGCTGTAGGGAGGTTTTCGCTCACAATCATTGCGAACTTGTCCCAGTCCGCTTTGTTGTAGTTGCGGCGCTGAGCAGGGGGTTCTTGAGTTATAGAACCCTCCAGAGTTATCATAACCGGTAAGTGGTCAGAGGATAGCTCATTTTTGACCTGGGGGTTTATTCTGCGCGTTAAGTTGCGTGTGATTGCTATGTCCAGGATTTCTGGGCGCTGGTTTCTGCTGAAAGGAATGTACGTTTGTTCGGTTGGTGTGTGAATTATATAGTCCGAGTTGTTTTCTAGGTTTAGGAGGGCCGACCCTTCGCGGTTGGTCTCGTTGCAATCCCAAATTTGGTTTTGCGTTGAGGTCGCCTGCAATTATTGCCCTGTTGTTTAGCTGCATGAGCGCATCTATGTCTGCTGTGTCCAGTGTGCCTGGTGGAGCATATGCCGCCGTTACTAATACGCGATTTTTATCTATGGTGGTGTATATACTTGTGGCTTCAAGTGTTCTTAGCTGAGGTAGTGGTGCTAAATCGTGAGCAATGTTTTGTTTTATTATTATTGCGGTTCCTCCTCCGCGCCTGTTCCTGTCATTTCGGTGTATTGTATATCCTTTTAGGTTGAATCTGTCGCGATCACAGAGATGGGTTTCGGTAATTAGCGCTATGTGTGTATTGTGTTGCGAGAGAAAGTCTTTTAGTTCGGTCTTTCGTCTGCGCACTCCTCGGGCATTCCAGTTAGTGATATTTAGGATGGGTGTGTGATTCATAGGAAGCCTGGAGAGGTAAGGAGCTGGAAGAAGTCACGATACGAGGCAAGGATGGAGCGGGTCTCCGACGGTCCCGACGTTGCCAGAAGTTCTAGGATCTGCATGCTGGACTCTCGAAGGTCATCAGAATCCCAGCCTGTGCGGAGGATGTGGTGGTAGGTGTTTCGCTGGTGCTGGAGTCTCGGATCTGCGAGGGTCTCTTCTCTCGTCGGCGCCTCCCTCGCAGATTGACGTGGCTTACCTGGAGGTTGGTTCGGTTTCTGAGCCCTAGGCCTTTCCACCCGAGCGGTCGCTTCTGCCGGCCGCACCGACACACTGGAGGAGGGAGGCACCCGCGCCGGAGCCGCCCCTCGCGCACAGCCCACCACTTTCCGCTCGCCCGAGCGACCACCATTCCCCGAAAGGTTGCGCGCCGCTGCCACCTGTCTCTGATACTCGGGACAAGCCCGGTACCTGGCCCCGTGGCCCGAAGTGAGACACAGTGCGCACTTCCTTTCGGGGATGGAGACGTCGCAGGTCCGCGAATCGTGGGGAGCCGTGCACTTAGAGCAGACCACCGCGCTCGCCGTGCACTTCTCCTCCGTGTGTCGAAGCTGCTGGCATCTGCTACACTGCACCGGGATAACCGGTCTACGGTACTGCTCCACCTTCACTAGAAAGTGAAGCACGTACTCGCGATGCCGCAAACGGTCTAGGGCGTCCGCCGTCGCCAGGTCCACCAGGTAGAACGGAAGAGGCGTTCGGGCCCGGTCGAACCGTCGTAGTTGCACGACCCGAAGCACTGAAAAGTGCTCGGCACGCAACTCTGCCTTGATCGCCTCCTCCGCGCCGTCAAAGTAGACGTGCTTCACCACAGCACGGAAGGTCTGGCGGTCGTTCCTCGTCGTCATGGTGAAGGTTACCCTGCGCTCCCTCAGAAAGGCAGTCAACAGCGCGTAGTCCCCGGCGGACCTGGTGCGCACGAGGAAGTCCCGAGAAATCGGGGCCCTCGAAATGACATACCCATCGTTGGGGTGCAGGGCGTCGAAGTCTTGCAGCGTCTGGAACAGAGTGACGTGGGTCTTGGACACATAGATGGGAGGTTGGAGACGGGAGGAGAGGGCTTGGGCGTAAGAGGAAGGAGGGTGCCTGGGGACTGGGTTGGGGGTTGGAGCGGGTTGAGAAGGGGACGGAATTGGAAGGAAGCCAGGAGGAGGGTTGACGGGATGGGCAAGAAGGGCAGGGATGGGAGAGGACGGGCCGGGGATGGGGGAGACAGGACGAGGGGGAGGGGTGGGCTGAGGGACACAGGAGCGGACGGAAGAGGACGAGGATGAACGGGAGGCAGGGAGTGGAGAGTCGAGGGCAGCCGGGGTGATGGACAGGCATGGAATCGCAGCCGGGCTGCTATCCATACCAGCAGGGTTAGGGGTGGAGCGAGGAGAGGGACCAGAAGAACGAGGAGTGGATGCAGAGGATCGAGGAGTAGGAGCAGAGGAGCGAGGAGCAGGAGCAGAGGAACGAGTGGTGGGTGCGGAGGATCGAGGAGTGGGAGCAGAGGAGCGGGGAGAGGGTCCAGAGGAGCGAGGAGTGGGTGCAGCGGATCGAGGAGTGGGTGCAGCGGATCGAGGAGTTGGTGCAGAGGATCGAGGAGTAGGAGCAGAAGGAACAGCGGAAGCACCAAACTGAAGCTGGGTCTTGGCAACCGCTTGCCTAGTGACCCGCAACTCCGACGGGGAGCCCTTCTTGGTCTTACGCTGCTTGGTCATGGAGAAAAATGGAGGATAATACAAAAAGGCAAGTATGTAAAATGAAAAAGTGGAAAGAAGGAAGAGTAGAAAAAGCTTACGCTACCTAACAGGGGGCTTAAAAACTATAAAAAGAGGAAAAGATAGGACAGTGGAAGAGAAAGAGCAGCTAGTGGGCGCTAAAAAGCCCGAAAAGCAGAGGTCCTACCCGAAGGTGCCGAGATTCCAGTCAAGAGACTGTTAGCAGCGGACGTGCTTTTCTACCCAGTTAGACTGTTGGATGCTTTTGCTAGCCCAGGTGGACCAACAAAAGGTGGCGGACCGTGTAGAGAACGGCCGCCGCTGCGAAGGTTGATGTTGCCGGCGGTTGCTGGCTGGCTCGCCGAGGGGGTCGCTAGGAGGCTTGCGCTGGCTGTCTGCTCTGCGTCAGCCAAAAAAGGCTGGAAGAGCGGAAGCTGGCTGCTCTGCTTCAGGCCAAAAGGCTGGAAGAGCGCCTCTCGTTGATCTCTTGTAGAATTGTAGACTTCCTCTCTCGGCGAACTCTCGAAGATCTCGACTGCTGGCCATCGGCTAATGTGCTCAGTGTATGTGTTGTCATGGCAGCGGGCACGGACTGCGTAGAAAACTTTTTTTTTCGAGTGGAGGAGAAAATGATTTAATCACTTACCTCAGCCCCGATGGGAGTCGGAACTGAGAGTGTGGGACTCACCGAGGCGTCGGCATACCCACTAAAAACGCCTGCACCGGATTGAAACGAAAGGTTTGCTGCGGTACCGCCTAAAGCACCCGCACAGTCCAAGGTGATGGTTAATACTGGGCCGCAGTGCGGTGGCCAGTGGAGTAAGGTTGTTTGCTAGGAGACCGGCTTGACCAAGGCCCAGCTGCCCCCTTAGCGAAGTAAAGAAGAAGATGTTTGGGAGTCCAGGTGTTAATATGGGTTAACGGCGTTTGGATTTTCGGTGATTTGGATGGGAAGAGGATTGGGAGGGGTGTGGCATCACATGGGATTCAAGGAAGTTCCGGATTAGGATGTAGCCTTCTTGTAGGTGATCGTAGTGCACGTTGAGTGTCTTGAAATTCTCGGTGATTGAGGTGTTGATGTTGGTATGTAGCTCTCGAATCCCCGCAACTGAAGCGCCGAGGGCGCCTAGTCGCGTGGACCGGTCGTCGCTGCCGTCGGTGTAGGGTTCGACGAGGTGACACTCGATTCTTTCCAGCTTACGCTGGGCAGACGCAAGAGCCCCATCTTCGTCCTGGAGCTTGTATATTCTGTTGGTCAGTGCAGTGATCACCGTGGCCGAAGTTCGCTGCTTGGCCTCCACGGACGAATGGCGCGTGAATGTTGCAGGGCTCAGCTCAGCCAGTTGTGAGGAAAGGTCATGTATTCCTGCCTGTATGCCTGACAGGAGACGTTGAAGTCCATGGTGCATTTCATCTGTGATGCCGCTGGTCAGGTGCTGAGCCCGTTTTTTCGAGTGGAGGAGAAAATGATTTATAACACTAACCCCAGCCCGGATGGGAGTCGGGACTGAGAGTGTGGGACTCACCGAGCGTCGGCATACGCACTAAAACTCCTCCACCGGTTAGGTCGTGGGTTTGAAAGGAAGTTCGAGGGAAAGGTAGCACGGTCCCGCATAGCACCCGTGTTAGTCAAGCGAAAGATTTTATGCTGCCACCCAATGGGCGGGAGCGGCGTGAAGTGCGGTCCTAGCCTACAGCCATGACAAATTACCCTGACTGCAGCCTAGGGGTTAGGAAGTGGTAATAGAAAAGGGGGTTCAAAAGGAGATAATACGAAGGGATGGTGATGAAGGTGGACTTACTGTGGCGCTGGAGGCCGTCGTCGTTTGGACTTGTCTTGCACAAGTGCACGGCATTGTGCAAGAATTCGCTGCTGGCTCTCGGAGATGACCAGCGGTTATTGTGATGGTGGTGAAGGTCTTCCTTCCTCGAAGCTGGTCTCCAGGTTTTGCAGCCGTGCAGAGATGAGGTGCAGTTTGGCCAACAGGTCAGCGGCGGTGGTTTGTTGCTGAGTAGTACCAGCAGTGGTGGCGGACTGCAATTCCTGGAGCTTCTCGGTGGTGGTGGTGGTGGTGGTGATGAAGTCGTCCAGAGCCGCGATGCGCACACCAATCTCCAGGACCTCCGCGTGGAGATCCTGAACGGCGTCGCGCAAACCCTGGATTTCCTCGTGGATCTGCGTTGAGGATGCTGTTGTCGGCGCTGGTGATGGTTCTGGTGTCTGTGGAGGTGATGATGACTGCGATGTTGGTGCTGGTGGCTTCGGCGGTGCCTTCCTGCGGGGATGCAGGGGGCAGAGCGCCTGGCCGGTGAAGTGGGTCGTTCCTTCACAAGTTGCGCAGTAACGGCGTCGGTGGCGCAGGTCGTGCTGCTGGCACGAAGCAGTGGTGCTGGAGGCGCCACAATAGTGGCACCTTGGCTGTGCTGTGCAGGACGTCTCGCAGTGCCCGTAGGCACAGCAGCGTCTGCAGGGAGCCTGGCGTTCCACTCGGCTGGCCTCGATGCGTAAGCACCGCCCTAACAAGGGCAGGCCCGCCCTCAAGGCAGCTTCGTAGTCGCCAGGGTCTGCAAACTCCATCCTAACTAGTGACGTGGGTCCCCGTGCTCCGATGATCCTAGTGGCCTTCAGATCTGAAGGCCACTGCTGGTGGGCTGCGGCGATGAGGAACCTGGGTGGCAGGTCCCTCGGGACCCCTCTGATGACTGCACTGCACCTCCCTTGAGGCACAGGCTGGCTCTGCGGAGGCTGGGAAGTACCCAGAATCGGCAGCGTGGATGCCGGTGAGTGACGCGGCGACTGCCGAGGCAGTAGCGGCGAAGCTGCGTTGGCTGGCGGCGAAGCGGCGGTTGCGGCATAGGTTGCCCTAGGCTGCGGCGGCTGCGGCGAAATCTCCTCGGCGGGTGCCGGAGGAGATGAAGAGGTTCCTGCCTTAGCAGGAGCGGCGACAAAGCGACCCTTCTTCCTCGCCATCTCAGAGCTGAGTGTGTCATCCCTGAGCCCTCTTTTCTTTGCGGTCCCGCATAGCACCCGCGTTAGTACGTGAAAGCTGGATGTCTCCGCCCTATGGGCTGGAGCGGGATAGGTGGTTACTAGGTTGCAGCCATGAAACCTGACTGCAACCCTAGTGGAAAAATGGCGTCGGTTTAAGGAAGTGAATAGAAGTTAGGATCTAGGATGGTGCTGACGATGATGTTCCTGTTGCTGATTGAACTCCCTGCATTGGTGTAAGAAGCTCGCGACTCTGGCCGGGTCTGGCTTCGGCCGGTGACCGAGCGATGAAACCCGGATGGCTTCTGTGATGGCTGTGAGTCTGGAAGATGTGCTGTCGAACTGCCCAGCCAAGAAAACCTGTTGGGCAGCTGATGATGCTTGTAGTTCCCGGATGAGTTCCTCCAGGGCTGTCAGCTTCGTCGTCTTGTTCAGGAACTCCGCGTGGAGATCCTGAACGGCGTCGCGTAGGCCCTGAACTTCCTCGTTGAACTGCGAGGGTGAAGGTGCTGGTGTCGGCGTTGGTACTGGTGTCGGCGTTGGTACTGGTGTCGGCGCTGGTGATGGTGTTCGAGGCGGTGACTGTGGAGATGTCACAATCTGCGGCGTAGGTGCTGGCGGCGTCGGCGATGCTTTCCTGCGGGGATGCAGGGGGCAGAGCGCCTGGCCGGCAAAGTGGGATGACCCTCCACAGGTCGCACAGTAGCGGCGTCGGCGTCGAAGGTCGTGCTGGGTGCACGATGCGGTGGTGCAGGCTGCTCCACAGTAGTGGCACCTGGGTTGAGCTGCGCAGGTCGTCTCATTGTGCCCGTAGGCACAGCAGCGTCTGCAGGGAGCCTGGCGTTCCACTCGGCTGGCCTCGATGCGTAAGCACCGCCCTAACAAGGACAGGCCCGCCCTCAAGGCAGCTTCGTAGTCGGCAGGATCTGCAAACTCCAACCTGACGAGCGAAGTGGGTCCCTGAGCTCCGTGAATCCTGGTGGCCTTCAAGGCTGAAGGCCACTGCTGGTGGGCTGCGGTGACGAGGAACTTGGCTGGCAGGTCCCTCGGGACCCCACGGACGACGGCGCTGTACCTCCCATGAGGCACAGGCTGGATCTGCAGTGGCTGGGAAGGGCCCAGAATCGGCAGCGTGGGTGCCGGTGAGTGACGCGGTGACTGCCGAGGCAGTCGCGGCGAAGCGGCGCGGCTGGCGGCGAAGCGTGGTTGCGGCATAGGTTACCCTAGGCAGCGGTGGCTGCGGCGAGATCTCCTCGGCGGGTGCTGGAGAAGACGAAGAGGTTCCTGCCTTAGCAGGAGCGGCGGCAGAGCGGACCTTCTTCTTCGCCATCTCGGAGCTGATCCCATCCCTGAGCCCTCTTTTTTTTGGAATAGGAAGGATTAGGCGTGAAGTAGATAGGAGAAGTAAGGTAAGGTATTGAGGTTCCGCTGCCGCACCCCCGTTAGTACGTGGAAAAATGGGTGGCTGCCAGCTTATTGCACTGGCAGCGGAGTAAGGAAGTGTCTGGGAGACGACCATGACCGAGGCCCTGGCCGGCCCCCGGGTAAGTACGTGGAAAGGAGTAGGAAAGGTTTTGTAGCGTTGTTGTACGTTGTTTTTTTTATTGTATCATCCGTTAATTTTGGCGCGGTCCTCGAAAGGAGCCCGCTGGTGGACTGAAGTGGCTTGGAAAGAAGCGTGCCGCTTCTAGCGACATTAGGTAGCCGTTTGTGCGCTCCTGTTCATTCTTCATGGCCGAGAGGGCGGATGTCCACTCGTCCATCGTCGTGAGCAGGGTTGACGTCGTGTGCCTAACCTCCTCTAGGCATTCTGTCGGAGGTGGCTGTGCTGATGGTGGTGGCAGGTTGGCGATTGATTCCCCCAGGCTTCGGATGGCTGTGTCGGCTCTTTCGAACCGGCGTAGGCAGCGTGCGGTGAAGCTGTGGAAAGCGGTGGTGAAGTCTGTGACGTCGGTGTGAAGGTCCTGGATTGCGCTTTCCAAAGCGTCAAGTCGATCAAGTTGTGGTTCCAGGTTGGTAGCATGAGCGGCGGTGGCAAGTGAAGCGAGTGCTTCGTCCTGTTGCGAGATGCTGGATCCGATGTTCAGGACCTCTGAATGTAGATCCTGGATTGCATCTCGCAATGTGGTGTCTAGTGCTGCGGGTGGTGGCGGTGCTGGTGTCGGAGATGTGGGTGTTGGTACTGAAGCCGGAGTGAATCGACGGCTTCTCGGATACATAGGGCACTGTGCCTGCCCGGTAAAATGGCCGTGACCATTGCAGGAGGCACAGTACCGGCGTCGGCGGTGTAGATCGTGACTGGTGCACTGCGCTGTCAAACACGGTGCTCCACAGTAGTGGCACTTGGGTTGTGCAGCGCAGGTGTTGGAATCGTGGCCGAAGCAGCAGCATCTGCGACATGGCTGGTGAGCTTCCGTTCGGCTGGCCTCAACGCGAAGAACCTGCCCTAATAAGGGCAGGCCGGACCTGAAGGCAGCCTCTCGGTCGGACGGATCAGCCAGTGCCAGGCGGACGAAGGTGGTTGCTCCTCGAGACGTGATGATGCGAGTGGCCTTCAAGGTAGAAGGCCACCGGTGTTGAGCTGCGGCGAGGACGTATCTGTAGGCAGGTCTCGAGGAACTCCTGAAATCACTGCGCTGCAGCGCAGTGGTGTAGGATGTTGTGGTGGCTGCTGCGATGGAGGTGCTGTTGGCGACTGTTGTGGATGAAGGTGAGGTGTGGTGCTGACTGGCGGAGAACGGTGAGGTCGCTGGCTCCGTGGCGATGCAGTGACCGCTGCCCATGAAGGCCCGGTCACCGGTGGCGGAGTGGCAGGACTCCCGGCAGATGCCGGGGGAACGGCCGGCGGAACGGCGGCGGCGAGGCTCGGTGCAGCTTCTTCAATAGATGGCTCGGCGATGGCCTCTTCGGCGGGTGCCAAAGGGGCTGCGGCGGGTACCTCAGCGGCTGTCCGGCGTGTGCGTCTTCCCATCTCCGGCGAAATAGAAAAGCCCCCCCAAGAAAACACGTTTCTTCGGAGGGTAGCTAATGTGTCGGTGTTTTGTGTTTTCTCTGTCGTTTGAGCCTGTCAATTTCGATACTGGTAGCCGGTTTCCAGGAGGAACTGAGCTGTAGACCAGCATCCCGGTTGAGCGTGCCCTTCTCTGAGGCAATGGCCAGCGCCTCCTTGACCCTGCGCTCCCAGTAGCCGTTGCACCGAGCAACGATGGTGGTCTCGCGGAAGTTGGCTCTGTGGTCCATATCAAAGCAGTGTTCAGTCGACCCAGATTTTTCTGGCTGCATTAGCCGGATAGACTTCTCATGCTCCTTGACCCTGGCAGTAATGGTCCTGCCTGTTTGTCCTATGTACGGGGCATCACATTCACAAGGAATGCGATAGACTCCCGGTACTTGGAGGCCTAGCTGGTCTTTCACTGGCCTGATTAGGTGTTTTATCTTCGGAGGAGGTTTGTGTACGGTCCTGATGTTGTGTTTGGCCAGTATTCTGCTGATTTTGCCGGATAGGTTCCCGGTGTATGGAATGCAGGCTGTGGCGGTGGGTTTCTCTGGTGCTGGCTGTGTGGTAGGCTTTGATTTCTTGGCTTTGGTGAGTGCAGCAATGACGTCATGATCGGAGTAGCCGTTTTGTCGGAGAGTATTTTAAATGCCGCAGCTCTTGTGTTAGATGGCTCGGATTCAAGACGCCGACTGCTCTGTGGGCCAAAATGTTTACTACGTCGATCTTTTGTGATTTGTGGTGAAAACTGTTAGCCTTAAGGTAGAGGTCTGTATTGTGGGCTTGCGGTAAACAGCGTGCCCAAGTGTACCGTAGCTGTTCTTAGATATTAGGATGTCTAAGAATGGCAGAGTTCCGTTCTTTTCAACTTCCATGGTGAACTGGATCTGAGGCCGGAGACTATTGATGTGTGTGAGGAAGTCCTGTAGTGTGTCAGGGCCATGCAGCCAAACAACGAAAGTGTCGTCGACATATCTGAAGAAGTGAGAAGGTTTCAGTCGAGAGGTGGCCAGAATTTCGTGTTCTAGGTGCTCCATGTAGAAGTTGGCTATGGCTGGTGACAGTGGAGAGCCCATGGCTATGCCGTCTACCTGATCGCAGAAGTTGCCGTTGTACAGGAAGAAGGTGGAAGACAGGGTGTTTCGGAACAGTTCAGTGATGTCGGTCGGAAAATGTTCAATTAAAAGTTTTATGCTTTCTGGAAGCGGAACTCTGGTGAAGACAGCAACTACGTCAAAACTTACCAGAAGATCAGTTGGCGCAACGGTGATGGCGTTAAGTGTATGAACAAACTCAGCGGAATTGCTGACATGATGTGGGCAACTCCCGACTAAAGACTGCAGCAAGTTGGCTAGTTGGCGTGCTAGTCTGCATGTAGGACTGCCTATGGCATTCACAATGGGTCGGAGAGGGATCTCAGCTTTGTGAACCTTGGAAAGCCCATACATTCTGGGCGTTCTGGAGCCTGAGGGTGATAGAAACTGCTTAGAATCCGGAGTGAGGCTGGAATTCTTGATGAGAAGTTCTAAATAACCGTTAACAATATTGGAACAATGGTATAATTTAACAAAATTGCAAATAACAGCTCACTAGTTAAATTATATAAGTTGAAAATGAAATACGAATATGAAGAGGAATCCCATTTTAAAATATAGAAATGAAAATATTAAACAAAAAACCAAAATTCCTTGAAATCTTTGTAGATGAAAAACTAAATTTTAGCAAACATGTGCAATATGTAAGAATAAAATTTGAAAACGAAATGTTAAAAATAGCAAGATCGTTCAATTTAATTTCAGAATCACATTAAACACTATAACAATGTACCACTAGACAATTATTGCAGATATAATTACTTATGGGGAAGGTGTATGGGCTGCGAGGATGAATAGCGTACAAATTAGGAACCAACTTAGAAAAAAAATCATTTTAAGATACACTGGAACAGTGCGCAACACTGCTACTATCATATTGTTAGTAGTAACCGGAATTTGGCCAATTTACTTATTATTTAAATTAAGACGTGCAATTTTTTTTACTAAAAATAGTATTTAAACAAAGCAGAACAAATAATGGGAAGGAGATACAATTCGACAAAGGACATAAAAAGAAAGCTAAAACAACATTGCCAACAAGAATGGGAAAACAAACGAGGAAGAAGAGTTTATGAATTATTTACCAATATAAGTGAAGGACTTAAAATTAAATACCTAAAACAAACAAAAGAAACTGTTCATTATTTGACTGCACGCGGACCGTATGGAAATTTTTGGTACCAAATTAATAAACGCTAGAATGATTTATGTGACATATTTAAAAAACACACACATCTGAACATGTACTTTTTGAGTGTGAACGCTACAAATATAAGCAACAGAAGAGAGACAAGAATTAGGAAGACAACAAATCGCATTTATTTTAAGAAATACAAGCTTTTACAACACCCTAGTTAAATTAGCTATTACAATAAGTACTCCACCTAGGGAAAAAATTATAACACCATATAAAGTAAGTAGTATAGAAAGAATGGAGACAACAATTGGAATATAAAAACACGAATAAGACACAGAGAGACTAACAATCAAAACATAAATGATAATATACATAATACCAATAATGATAACCAAACAGATATACAAGGAGGTGGAGGAGAAGAAGTGAGAATTTAGATAAAAGGCGGAAAGAAAAAGTTCATGACCTAAAAGAAGACCATATGAAGAATCCAAAGACTATAAAATAAGAGTGAAGGGGGTGAGGAGAAGAAGAGGAGGAAATTAATAACGGAAACGATGATCCAGAAGGAGACCAAACCAAGATGGATGTTGGCGCAGAGAGCGACAAGGATGGATGTAGTCAGCGAACGAGGCAGAGAAGGAGTGAATTCAGAGCGGGAAGATAGACAGTGTTGCTGCCATAAACACGTTGATTGGATGGACAGGGCAGGGAGCGACTACGAGGGATGGTATAAAGTCGGAATTGGAATCTGGACAAGATGGTGAATTATAACTGAAGGAGGAGCTTTACCTTATATGGAAATTAAGTGTAGTATTTAGAGTGGACGAAATTCCCGCCAAGGGATAAGTGAAGTGAATTGTAGTGAAAAGTAAAACTTTTTCGTTTAATTTCATTCTTTGTGGAGTGAAGAACAGTTGTGTAAAAATAATAAAAAGTAAAACAGAAGTGATAAGTACGGAAGATTAGTAAAAGTTAAAAAAAAACAGAAGAAAGTTATTGGTAAGGTGTATAAGTAAGAAGAAAATATGTATTTCTCATAAATATAATGATATAAAATCAATAACATTAAAGCACTAACCATAATTAAAGCTAGAATAATTAAAATAAATCAATTAATTTAATAAACTCATAATAAATATCATTACATTATTCAGAATCATAGAACAATAACCTAACTAACACAAAACATTTAATTATAAATATCTTCAGTATTAAAGTTATATAAATAAAATAAATAAAAAAATAAATCATAAAATAGGAAAATTTGTACTGGGTCCAGTATTTAATTTACCGGATGCCGGTAAAGTTTAAAGTAAAGGGATTTTAAATGTTTTAGTTTTAAGATTTTGTTTTTATTTTCATTAATTCGTTTTGTAAACCTTGTATAGTTTAGAGTAGATTGTTACCTGGATGTTTTAGTAGTTAGTAGATACAATAAGTGTGTTTCTTTTTCGTGTTTTATTTTATTATTTTCTTTTGCTTTTTTATGGTATATCTGAGACATAATATTTTGTAAAATGTTTTTGATGAATTTTAATAAATTATAAGAGTACGGAATGTAGGGCCGGTGTAGGAATCTAGATAACGTTGTAGTATTTCCCATTTTTATTCATTTATTTATTAGTTAGTAGTGAATTTCTTGTAAGTAATGGTCCCTACAGAAAAGGTTTTGGGGAAAGGTATAAAACAAATATGATTATAATTTTTCTTGGTTATCGTGTTTCAGGCCAAATTAGTTGGCGAAATTGTATGCCGGAGTGTGAATATCATCAGTTGTTAGAAAAAAAACCTTTCCTTAATAATTATGTCGTTCCAGCTTCTCTCCATTTTCATTGTCAAACAGCCACTTGGTCCCATTGGTCCTTTTGAGACATTGCCAGTGTTCACCCTTCGTTACTGAGTCTTTCTTGGTATACTGAATTTTATAGATATATCTGTCGAAATACCGCGAACACTGCCTCGCTTTCTTCTGTATTTTGCAGGCATCTGAAAAGCATAAGAAAGACGTGTAATTGTGGAAAGAATTTAAATTATCCACAACCTGGTCAGTAGGAAGAACATTGCGGAACCAGCGCACATAGGAAGATGCCGCCTATTGATAAGGGTGTATTCCAGTTAACTGTGTAATGTGACATCCCTTTGTTCCATGACGCCGGCCGCGCCCCCCTCTTTGTGTGCTACTGACATGCCGCCCGGTAGAGAAGTGCGACAATGAGCTATTGTCCTTGTACAGAAAAATGGGGTATTGTTCCCTACGCTGACCACCCCCTTCTTTGTGGGCTGGTCTGAATGCCGCCTTGTAGAAAACTGGAACAATGGGGTATTGTTCTCGTCGCTAATGGAGGTGTCTCTTTGTGTGCTACTGATACTGGCAGCCGGAGACCGCCGAACAATGGGCTATTGTTCAAAAGGAGAGGTGTGAAAACACTTAACACTCCAGGCCGCAAATAGATGCCGCAGGTCTGAGAGCTGGGACAATGGGGCGTTATTCTCGTCACGCATCGGCACCGCCCCCGTAAATCGATGTAAGAGGTAAAGTTTTAAATATCTGTGTCAATCAATCAGGTAATGTTCGTCCATGCATAACATCATCTAACATCATTGAAAAAACCAGGGGTTTATACTGCTAACAACAGTTATATTGCGTTCTAACGTCCGGGTATCACGATCCTAAAGAGCTGGACGCAGGCCGTCAATCTAAGTAACCCCGCCCCATGTGTTTTGATTGATTAATATAATTAAACACTGGTCGTTGATCGATGAATGCAATTATTCCAATTAAGTATTTTTTTATTGTTACAGTATAAAGACTCGTTATCGACAAGGTACTCCGTTCACACACGCAAGGACGCGTGCACCCACGCAAATCTGTTTTGTAAAACTTTACTAGACGATTATTACGGCTGTATAATTATTATGACTAAAACATTTGTCTAATTCTGCTCTGAGGGAATTCTGCTTTTGGGCTTATAAGGATATTACATCACTTATATGAATTAAAAATGCATGACTAAAGGACAGAGTTAGCGTAATTAGCTAACTGAAAAAACGAGAGACCCTATCGTATTTTAAAAGCCATATTTATGGATGCCAAAGCGTCTACTCTCTCTCTCTAGCCGGCGCTCTCACACGCAATTAAGCACTTCCTACCGCTGCGTCTCTGTTATTCCTCAACTCCACCAGGCGCCAAGCAGTTTCGCTCACTTCTTTTCCGCTCTCTGGCTGCCGCTGAGGGAAGGTGCGCTCTGCTTGACCGCTTCCTGTCTGTGAGGTAAAGGACGGAAGTCACCATGATGGATTTTTAACACACGAAGGCCGACATCATAGATCTTTAATGTTCCAAAAAAACGAGCATAAATCATTTGAAAGGGCAATGAAGAACTTTGCGCTTCAAGATTTGTTTTATTTCTAAGGGTCATATACACGTGAAATAAATAAAATAAAATAATAAATCAATATTTAAACTACCAGACAACAAGCCATTCCATTTCTTGTTCTTTTAATTAACAGCTATTAAAGAGCACTGATAAATAAAACACATTTTTTTGTATTCCCGCAACAAAATGAAAAGCCACCTGTAACAGATCCGTAATTGTTTAGACATGCACTGAAAAGTGGTATTGAAAACCAGTGGGAAATCGAACCATGAACTCAAGCTAAAAAGCACAGGAGCTTTCAAATCAGGCATTCCCCTCTCATAAAATATATAATAACACTCAAGGTAAAATACAGGGAATCTTCATGCATGCAGTCTTCGATAAGTAAAATAATACAACCTGCAAGAGAGAACTTAAAAAAAGAACACGGTGTGAATGTAAATAACATGCGGGTAGGGAATCACGGAACGTTACAGTTGGCTTTTCATTTTGTTCCGGGAATACAAAAATATTGAGTTTTATTTATTAATGCTCTTTAATAGGTGTTAATTAAAAGACAACAAATGGAATGGCTTGTTGTCCTGGTAGTTTAATTTTTTTCAGAGCCAACCCTATAGTAAATAACACTTAATAATAAAGAAAGTCTTGAAGCGCGAAGTTCCTTATCGCCCTTTCAAATTATTTACGCTCGTTATTTCTTTCTTGGAACATTAAAGACCTATCATGGCCGCCTTCGTGTGTTAAAATCCCATCATGGCGACTTCCGTCTCTTACCTCAAAGACAGGAAGCGGTCAAGCAGAGTGCACCTTCCCTCAGCGGCCGCCAGAGAGCATAAAAGAAGTGGGGAACTGGTTGGCGCCTGGTGGGGTGGAAGAATAATAGAGACGCAGCGGTAGGAAGTACTTCATTGCGTTTGAGAGTGCGGGCTAGTGGGGAAGTATACGCTCTGGCATCCATAAATATCACTTTTAAAATACCTTAGCATCTCGCGTATTTTTTTTGTGTTAGCTAATTGCGCTAACTCTGTCTTTTAGTCATGCATTTTTAATTCATATAAGTAACGTAATATCCTTATAAGCCCAAATCATTTTCCCTCAAAGGAGAGTTAAACAAGTGTTATTAATCGTAATAATTATACAGTCATAATAGTCGTCTAGTTAAGGTTTAGAAAAAGGTTTTGCGTGGGTACACGTGCGCTTGTGTGAGTGAGCGGGTTCGTTTATCGACAATGAGTACTTATACTGTAACAATAAAGAAATACTTAATTGGAATAATTGTATTCATCGATCGACGGCCAGCGTTTAATTATGTTAGTCAATCAAAATACATGGGGCGGACGTACTTTGATCGACTTGCCTGCATCCACCCCTTTAGGGTCTTGATATCCGGACGTTAGAATGCAATATAGCTTTTGTTAGCAGTGTAAACCCTTGATTATTTTCAATGATGTTAGATGATGTTATGCATGGACGAACTTTACGTGATTTATTGACACAGATAGTTATAACCTTACCTCTTACATCGATTTACGGGGACGGTGGCCACACGCGACGAGAACAATACACCGTTGTCTCAGCTCTCGGACCTGCGGCATCTATTTGCGGCCTGGAGTGTTAAGTGTTTTCACACCTCTCCTTTTGAGCAATAACCCATTGTTCAGCGGTCTCCGGCTGCCGGTATCAGTAGCGCACAAAGAGACACTTCCATTAGCAACGAGAACAATACCCCAATGTACCAGTTCTCTACAGGGCGGCATTCAGACCAGCCCATAAAGAAGTGGCGTGCCCAGCGTAGGGAACAATACAGCATTGTCCTATACAGGGACAATAGCCCACTGTTCCATTTCTTTGCTGGGCGGCATGTCAGTAGTACACAAAGAGGGGGCATGGCTGTTGGCGTGGAACAAAGGGATATCACATTACACAGTTAATTGGATTACACCCTTATCAATAGGCGGCATCTTCCTTTGTGCGCTGGTTCCGCTATGTCCTTTCTACTCTAGTCATAAACCAGTGATCAAAATTAGTCATGATGGCGAAGCGGTGTATCAAAATAGAAAAACAGATCTAATGGAGAATATGCATATAAAACTAGAAAACAAAGAAAATGTGCCTCTGTAAAGGCTGGCCAACTCTCCCGGAAGATTGTAAGACATTTCTCCTATTTGTGAGTGTGAGATGGCTACAAGCCGTAACCAAACTAGGAGAGCGTTATAATAATAATGTAAGCAATGTCAGTAAAATACCCAATACGCACTTACCGTATACACAATATTTCCAACTACTGTCTTGAAAAGACGTTGGGTTTTCGCTTCCTTCATTTAACAGCGGAAAAATAAATAACTACGTGGAAAGTAACAACAGAAATAACCTGGCAGAAATGCGACCATAAACAGTTCATGTGATCAGCAATCGATAATAAGGACTGGAAGCTTGCTGCCAGCCGAATTTCAAAACCTTCACACCACAGCTGCGATAATGAGAGCCATTGGCCATCTCTGCCGTATTGCCGTCTCTACCGGAATTACCCTATTTTGGCGCGAGGAATTACTAAGGAAATTAAATCCGGTGGCGGGGATCTGGTGCCCAGGTCCAAGTCACAGATGTGTCGGAACCGGAACAAGGCGTAAAGCAGTAAAGCAAACACTCGGTAGTCGGGGCGACATCGGAAAAATTTAAATATTACGGCAGTGCGGCAAATATTGTGGCGAGCGAGAATTGGCATCCAAAATGAATAAAGTCACCGTTAAACATTAAAGTTGTCATCATTCATACCAGATGAAAAAGATGACTGTAATCACCGTGCCCTTGAACCCTATCCAAGACTCTAATGCTCACAAACGTAACCCAATTCTATAGAGAGGAGCAACAACGACGGACTCAGTAATCCACCTTATTCTTCCCCTACAATAGTCCACATCACCAAAATGTACACATCCGTTATGTTTTACTTTCTCTGCAACATATCTAGTAGATAGAAAAGGTATTGCGTTCCCTCCAAAAATTGAATATTGAGATTTTAACAGAAACACATGTTTTGAGGCCCCCTGAATCTAAAGAAAGGATTTTAGAAACAGGTCCACCTGTGTGTGTGTGGGTAGGTGGGTAAATAGGTGTCTGTGAACAGCAATATCAAAATGAAAACTCCGTTAAATACCACACTTATTATTTAATTCAGTATCTTTCAAAAATGCGACACGAAACTTTTCAAGAAAATTCCCCCCAAAACTACCAATTACATAGATGAGTTTTAGAGCTGTTCTGTTTTCTCAAAAATGCTTACAACGATTTAGGTAGAGGTGCCACATATTAAAGATATTTACATCACATATATCATGTACATCTTGAATTTTCTGGGAATAGCCTGTGGAGCCCTCTTCATTCCGAAGGAAGTTTGTATAAGTTTGCATAAAGGATAGACCATGAAAGATAGACAAAAAGGTCTGAACAAAGAAAAGACATATCTCATTTAAACAAACAGTTTATTTCAAATAACGTTTCTTGTGACATTAGCCTTTTCTGAGATTCGCTGTCATTAGTTTGAATTTTTCGATACTTCTGTCTTTTTTCAAGCGCTATCAGCATTCAGCTATTACTCGCAATGTAATGGAAACAGCGTTCCCCATTTAAACATTTGGCCATCGCTTCGGTTCCCTACACCTCCTTTATACCTATAACGAAATGTGTAACGAAACTAATTCTGCAAACGATTATCTCGATAATATGAAGCAGACCGAAAAATAAGGTTTTGTAAGAATAGTTGTAGAAACCATATAAAAATAAATATAGTGGGTAGAAAAGGTGATGTGAATATGACACATGAGATGTTTACTTTCTGTACCACGTACATAGCAGACATAGAAGGTATTGCATTCCACCCAAAAATCCGATACCGAGAATTCACCGGAAATACATGGTTTCAGGCCCCTTAATCCAAAAAAAGCATTTAAAAAAGGTCCGCTCTCGCGCTTGTGTGCATGTGTCTGTGCACAGCATGACTCAAAAATGAAAAGTCGCATCTTCCGAAGATGAGGCACGAAGGTTTTCAAGAAAATCTCCCGCTCGACTACCCTTTACAAGAAACATTTTTCGAAATGTTTTATTTTCTAAAATGGTTCTAACGATTTTGGATAAAATGCATTATTAAAGATACTTACATGGCATATAAAATGCATATCTTGAATTTTCTGTGAATAATCCACGAAGTGCTGTTCATTTGGAAGGACTTTGTATAATCTTGCATAACTCGTATACTTAAGCGATAAACGTAAACGTACTACACAAAAATGTAGGTATCTCTAAAACATATAATTTATTTCACATAACCTTTTTGTGGCATAAGCCATTTCTGAGAGATGCGTTATTAATGGTTTGAATTGCTCGATACTTTTGTCATTCCTTTAAAGTCCTGTGTCTTTCAGTTGTTTCTCGCGATTGAAAAGAGTATGCAGTTTTAGGGCCAGTATACGGCATCTGTAGTTAAACATTTGACTGTCGCTGTTCCTTTTGTGTCTATAAGAAAATGTGTGATGTAGCTCTTTTTTAAAGGATTATCTAGATTAAAATGAACTAGAAAAATTAGCTTTCTTCAGAATAGTTAGTATACACATTAATTAACAGATAACAGAGAAATTCATGTGAATATAACAAATCAGATTTTCTCATCTTAGAGCTGAACTTATAAATAATAATGTTTATGATCTAAACAAAGGTGATTATAATGTCGTCAGAAAACGTTTATGCAGATTCTTCAGCTTCCTTTTCCAGCTGATCATCATTAGGAGAAGCCAAAAAGAAGGGCCCTATATGTGAATTACTCTATGGGTATCTACTACTAACTCCATGCCCTTGAACCAATTGTAATGTTGTTAGCATATAGTATTAATCATGGGATAATATGAAGCTAGAAGCGTGTAAGGTAGAGCCATCGGCGGTGCATGCACATTGTGGTCGGAAAAGTATCCCAGCAGAATAACCAGTGCATAAACATACTGTGAATCTCCCTCTCACTCAGCCATTATCCCGCCAGTATACTTATTTCAGTTTTCGAAATAATTCCTTCACATTGCAGCAATAAAATGGAATACAATTATTATTAAATATTCCTTTTACGTACAATTTGCTGCACAACCTCTCACTATGAGATAGCCTCAAAATATATTTCCACAGGAACCCTTTATTTGGGTCGGCAGGGGTCCTCGTTTGTGACCCCTAACTTTGGTGCCCCTGGTGTGGTGCACCGGTTCCACCAATCTAGCATTCCGGCATTTTTATTTAACTTGATTTGCTTTCTCTTGATTTGCTTGCAAAGCTAAAGTATAATTTATAATTTTAATGATCACATAATGATACATAGCAGAAGACTAACTTTATATATAACAGGCCGGAATTTCCCATCACGATAAACCTTAATTATGACCTAGGACTCAGCCTTTGAAAGGGGCGCAATTCAGCTATTAGGTAAAATAAAGAACAGAACACAGGGAAGAGTTGCCATAAATCTTGACAAAATTATACGTTCTTTTGGTATTTTAATGGATAAATTTACATGTGGAGAAGAATACCAACAAATTGGTAGGTTTAGGTAGTCAGTGAATATGACAAGAATCTTTCAAATTAGAAATCCTGGCAAATCCACAGTTTTCCTTCCTACTGTCTTAAAACTGGCCTTTAATAGTGGCAGTTATCCTGTATCTTTATAGCTTTTTTTTAAAATGTCATTCTATAGTGCAATAAATAATACCTAATGTTTCGAAAAGGGATATAAGGTGTTTAACTGTCAGAATAAAACAAAACTTAGGTTAGAATAAAGCTGAAAGTCTGAAATATTTGCAGAACATATCCTCAAGTACCGGCATGCATTTGTGAGATAAAATAAACTCGTGAAGTATTTAGCTCTCTTTATCCCAGTTAAATAGATATTACATCGTAGAGCATAATATCCTTCATACTATTTAAAACCTCTATCACATTTCATAAGGTTTTGAAAATATTATAGGTGGCGTTGAAAGTGGTGGGTAAGGTAGTGGTGACGGTAGTGGTAAACCTTTAATCAATACTCTCGTCGTCATTAACCACATTTAAAACTTCTGTAACCAGCACTTAGTCTATAATTTTTGGCCAGCAAAAATAATTGCTCAAACGGCGAAGGGATATAAGTGAAATCGCTTGAATGCTTAATGAGCAAAGTGTATCAAGGGATATCTTACAATAAAAAACTTCCTTGTATTTAATTTCACTAATTCATGTTATATTTGCAATAATGGCTACATTTCAGTGATCTCACTACCTATAAAACAATAGTAAATATCACAAATCAAGTACAATTAGTATTCTGGCCCTCTTGGTCCCCAACCTTTAGAAGTTTTGGAAATGCCATAAGTAGGATAGAAAAGAGAGAGTGAGGCACCTTTAGGTTTATATGTGAGAGATAGGGAAAACGAGGGTAGGTACTAGGTTGGGAGTGCATTCAATAAGGAAAATGCGTTTATATGGGAGAGATAGGTAAAACAAGGAGAGATCCTAAGTAAAGCAGTACCTCAAAGAGGGGGAATGCATTTTATGTGAGAGAGGTAGGAAATACGCGGAGAGGTGCTAGGCTAGACGGAGGTTGAGGACTAAAGTATGGTTTATATGAGAAAGATAGGGAAAACGGGGAGAGATGTTAGGCTATACAGGGCTGAAGGAAGAGGAACGTGCCTTATACAAGAGAGGCAGAGAATACGCGGAGAGGTGATAGTCTAGACAGAGGTTGAGGAGTAGAGTATGCGTTTATGTGGTAGACATAGAAAACGTAGAGAGATGCTAGGCAGACCGAGTTGAAGGGTAGAATATGTCTTTCATATGGGATAGATAGGGAAAACTGGTAGATAGGCTATGATAGGAAAGGGTTGAAGGAGACGAAATGCGGTTATATGAAAGAGTTTGGGAAAACAAGGAGAGAGGCTAAATGGAGCAGGGGCTGAAGGAAGGAAATGCATTTATATGTGAAAGATAGGGAGAACGAGGAAAGGTTCTAGGGAGGATAGGGTTGCTGCATGTTCAATATCAACGTCTCCTCCAGGATAGCACCATCTAGCATTCAGGAGGTGAATAGATTCCATGGATTGGATGTAGCATATTTCTATGTTTTCACAGATAGTTCAGGAGGTATGGCAGGCATTTAGGGTAATTCGGCTAGCATCACAGGCAGACAGATTCCAGCACATTTCCGTAGGATTTCATATCTAGCTCAACTATTATCGTAGGTATATAGGCTAATTCAGCAAGTATCACAGGGGGACAGATTCCATGATTTAGGTGTGTATAGTGCCGTATGATTTTACAGCTAATTCAGGTAGTATCGTAGGTATTTAGAATAATTCAGCTAGTATCATAGGCAGGAAATTTTAAGGGTTGTGTGTAGCATAGTTCCGTATGATTTCACAGGTAATTTAGGTGGTATCGTTGGTATTTAGGGTAATCAGTGTAGTATCAGGTGTTCGTAATAATTTTGATCAGTGATTTGTATCAAGGCAATTTAAGGCAATTTCAGGTGATTCAGGTAGTATCAAAGATATTTGAGTGTTTTTAACAGGTAATTCAGCTAGTATCATTGATATTTAGTGCAATCCGTGTAGTATCACAGGTGTTCGGAGTAACTTCGAACAGTGATTCGTACCAGAGTTATTGAAGGTAATTTCGCAGATTCGTGTAGCCTCATAAGTATTTAAATCAATTTTAACAGGCAATTCGGATAGTATCTCAGGTATTTATGGGAATATAGAGAGTAAATCAATTCTTTATAAACATTTCTTTTCCAATGTTACAACACTTTTATATACTTTTTTGTAAATATTACAAACTTTTATATGCTAAACATGTAACGTGTGAGACCGAGAAGGTTAAACTTTGTATAAGTTTACAGTGAGGGTATATAGAAGTAGTATAAATTAACCCATCAGCTAGGTAGAGGAGATATTATAACGTTTTAGTCAGCTTTATTGTTTTTATGGTCACACTTGTTGCCCAAGTGTACCAGCTTTAGCAGTTAATCATTGTTTCATTAGATAGGGATTGTAAGGGTTGACGTCTCTCCCCTTTATCTAGGCTTGAGACTAGTACTAGGATTTGCTCCTAATGGATGGGTTAACGCTTGCCCTTCCATATTCTTCTTCTTTCTTCACCAGGTGCCTGCTAGGTGTATACGCAGCACATGGGTGAACTTCCATTCTTTTAAATTCTACACTCGCGGAGAAAATCTTCATCTTGAGATCCAGGTTACATTCTTTTAAGCGCTGCTTGTAATACTGTAATAACCATATGCATATATTGTGATCCTATCCTATCGTCAAAAGGAGTCAATGTGATTTTATTCACTTGTACTGTGGTAACAGCTTGCTCTCTTGACAGGGTCAGATTCATATGTGTTCTTGTTATTTCTCGGGTTTTAAGACAATCTGTATAGTTGTCAAATGTAATGTACTGCTTAATAGTGCTACGTTTTCTTTCATGTTTTTTATCATTGAATCTTGGATATCTAGTGCATCCATCTTAGGTCGTAGTCCGACAAAGTGTAGGATGATTTTGCCATTAGGCTCATTTGAAATTTTCCCAGCACATTTTTGTTCTGAGTGGAGTGGCATATATTGTTGACAGGTAAACAGCTGTGTCTATAAGTTCAAGAAAACGTAGCTTATCCTGCTACACATCTTCAGTTGTGTGCCGATGAATGAATGAATCGGCGTCCATATACATAAGCCTCAGGTTTTCAGCTCCATAATACGGCAACAACACATCGTAATGATACGATACATTAATGTCTTAAAGATATTCAAAACACTCATTCCAATGTATATAGGCTTGTTTAAAACAATCTGTCGAGGGACCATATGCACAGCAGCTAGATTAGTAGCATATAGTGTCCTATCGATAAATGTAGGCTTAGAGATCAACCTTCCGGTATCTTCTCGTTTGTAGCCAGCCGTCCATACGATTAACCAGGTTCTCCATAGTTTTTCCACAATGGCGTTGTTAAAGGGTTTGTAGAGGTTTCCTCGAAATCATTTGCAACCTGTTATCATAGTTTGTTGTGAAATTCCACATAAGATTTTAACCACTGAGACTGTGAGAATTGTAGCACACAATGGATTTTATTCAAACGTAGTCCATGATTAAGAGCTTGCTTCAAAGTCATGTAATGTACTACATACTTCTTTCTAGGTCCAGGATGGGGTATCAGTTTCTTTGTACATGACTCCTTGGGCTTCATACACTCAGGCAGGGAAAGTAGATCGTTGTGTAGATTGTGAAGTTCTGCAGGGTACTCAATTCCCACTTCTAATATATATCTATGAGGAGCATTTTCTTGTAGTGTTTCTAAGTTGATTTCATTAGGAGAAACCCACTCAACTCCACCATAAGGGAGGGCATCACAGATTGCCTAATCATATTGGTTATTTGAATCCTCATAAGTGATAAATTGGGTTGGTCTCGACGGATCCTACTTATCCATGTAGGTGTTGTTTGCTTTGACATACCGGTGGGAAAGATCACATAAACCTCCTCTTCTACCGGATTGTATCACGAGTAGTTGATCATAATTCGGTAGCAATTCAAGCTGAATTCCAGTATACAGGAACATGGCGTCTCAGGTGGGTCCTGGAGAGGTGAAATAATGAGCGGGGTCGACTTTATGAGTTTTCAGGATCTGAACTCTAAATGTCTCGAAATATCAGCTAGAAAAAGAACACCTGAAGTTAGGAGCAGGTCACTGTACTAGCACAGGTTTCTCACACTAAACAGTTCCCATTCATTACTGGCATGATTGTGGTCAGCATCCTTAATTTATTCTTCATATAACCTATTGTAGCAGGAGTCCTTAGGAGGCAGGCAGGCATCGTTCAAGACACTCCATGAAGTGAGGTAATCACATAGAAACACTCCTTTACGAGTCAAGAACTTCAACGTGTCTCCTTCGAAGTACTTCGGGGTTTCAGGATATGATGTTAGATTTTTCACCCACTTATCCAAGCTTGTACTCAGGAACCGAAAGCTATCCACTAACCAAGTTTTATATCCCCTACATATATGGAAAATTATATAATCATTTCTTCAGAGATAGGATTTACACCCACACGCTCACAAGTACATCCCAGCTCCTTAACAATGAAATGTGAGGCATACCCCCTTAGCTTATGCAGGAAGATTGGAATATATTAGGTGTTTGCAAGATAAATTACATTTATAATAAATACTTCCACGATATTCACCGCTGATATGATCATGATCAGGAACTTTGTCGTTCTCTTCTGTAAAGAGTTTTCCACACAAGTAGCATAGTGTAAAAGACTCAAAATCTTTTTGCTGCTGATCCATAGGTTTCACAGGCTTTGTAGATTTGTATATATTATCAATCTTCTTTGAATGTCAAACATACCATAAACTCCTGAGGAGCATCATAACCACGATATACACAGGACTGATTAGGAAGACCAGTTTGGACGTATTCATCTCCGGATGACGGTTTAACGTAAACACAGAAGTTCGGTGTGTATCATCTTGTTAAGGGCTTTACAGGAAGTTTAAGGATTGAATATACACGTATGATACGGAGTGAGAATGCCCTCAAAATACGTATAGATGACAAGGTTCTTTCAACAACCTCTCAACATTTTTAAACTGTACGATTGAATTCTCCTTGGTAGATATAGCTACCCCTGCAACATCATGTTGATTATAGATGGCTGCATGCTGTTCTAGTTATTTCAGTCCACTTCGTCCATGCTGATCACCAAAATGTGTAAAGCCGCGCTTATAGGTATAAAAGTCCATTAAGTTTAGTTTTCTGACGTCGAACCACCTTCTCCAAATTCTTTATTTACAGGCAAATCACCTAAAACCTTCAGAGCACATATTTCGGAAATGAAAAGTGCTACTGATTTGCAGTCTTCACAGCACTGATTGGTAGACAGGGGCTCGTACATTTAGCCTATAAACAGATCTTAATAATACTGATAAACTGTATTTTTTAGCAAACATACAAGCTTTTAAATTGAACAATGCCTAGTTACATCAACAAAATAAAGGTAAAGTAATTTAGAATGTCATTGGCGTTTATTGCAAGATTCTGGTGCAAGTGGTTTACGAGAAATCTTATTTTGAATCTTTTACGCACCGACAGTTGTACAACCTTAGGTAGCACAAACTAAAGAAAAACAAAAGGGATTTTTAGTTTCCCTGAGGTTCTGACAACTAAAGAGAACATAGCCCTTCAAAGGTTATATTCAAAAGAAACACCTGCAGCTTCAATACACGCTTCCAGTCTGCTATGGAAAGACTGCAGCACACGTTCTAGCATTTCAGACGAAAATTCAGAGCAGGCAGCTGTAATATGTCGTTTTATATCGTTTGGTGTAGTTGGTACATCCTTGTAGACAGTGTCTTTCAGCCTTCCCCACAGAATAAAGTCTAAAGGGGTCAGATCCGGTGAACGGGCCGGCCAAGGTACATATCCTCTTCATTCAATACAACGATTTGGAAACAATCCGTTAAGACAAGCTGTAGTACTTCTTGCACTATGGGCTGGACAGCCATCATGTTGGTACCACAGGTTCCTCCTAGTCTGCAAAGGAATGCTTTCTAGCTTCGTGGCAGATGATCTGTCAGGAGGCTGTGATACTTGTGCGAGTTTATTGCTTCTTTTATGAACAAAGGGCCTATGGACTGATGGTTCATTATCCCACACCACACGTTTAAACTCCACGGACGCTGATGTTCCACCTGACGAAGCCAACGGGGATTGTCAACAGACCAATAGTGCATGTTTCTGCGGTTTATCTAGTCATGATTAGTAAATGTTGCCTCATCACTAAACAAGATACGTGATGGATCTGGAGTATCATGTCCTGATGCCGATGTACAAAGGTTAACACGGTTGTCAAAATAGCTTCCATGCAGTTCTTGATGGATGGAGAAGTGATAGGGATGGAACCTACGTCGATGGAGAATGCGCAGTACACTTGCCTGGCTTATGTCACTTCCAGTGCGATTGTGCGGGAACTAATTTGCGGATATACTGCAACGGCAGCCAAAGCATTAATTTCTATCTCTTCTCCAGTCACTTCTTTGTTTCTGTTACGTTTTTAGGTGTTACAGCACTACTTTCACGTAGTTGGTTGAAGAGGTTGATTAATAACTGCCGAGATGTTTGACGTTTATTGGGATACGTTTCCGCATACACCGTATAAAAACGAACTGCATCCTTCCTACTCCCCATAGACCACGAGCATGTCGGGTTTTTCTCCATTAGCAAACTCCATCTTCCATTCACGACCTACTGCTTGAACTGTCGCAAACTAACTGACCAGAAAGTCGCAATGCAATCAATGAACAGAAAACATAATGCAAACGTATATAACAACATCGTACCTACCAACTAAGCAGGTGGAATGGGACAAACAATTTTCGGGGTGGAAGCTCTTCAAAATACGACTTCTCGTAAACCACTTGCACTAGAATCCTGCAACAAAGAACATTGACATTCTGATTTAGCCTACCTTAATTCTGTAGATGTAACTAGGCATTGTTCTATTAAAAAATGTATGTTTGCTCAAAAATTACAATTTCACTATATTATTAAATTCTGTTTATAGGCTAAATGTACGAGCCACTGACTACCAATCAATGCTGTGAAAACTGCACCACAATAGCACTTTGCATTTACGAAATATTTGCGGTGCAAGTTTTAGGTGATTCACGTTGTATACGTAGTGATGTTTTCCACTACTGTCACTCAATAGTAACAGTTCACAATGCTCAGGTAGCTCAGTCTCAGAAACGTTTATTGGATACACCTCATGCTTCTCATCCAGTCCGTACACGTTGATAGACATGCTGTTAATCTTCTCAAACTAAGATATTCGAGATAGTGGAGTAGGGTAACATTTTTTTCAGCTTTTTGGCTGAAGTCGTACTTATGTTGAAGTTGCTCGTATTTTCTCACACGCTGTGCATTCTTCCCTATGAATGTGACTAATACAGAACACATGAAGCATTTCTCGTCGAATAGTTCTGGATATTTATATAAGCTTCTTTAACTCCAACAGATGGCGGTAGTGGTATGTAGCTACTTCCTCGTAACGGGTTCTACTTGTTGATACGAAGTCGAACTCCTTCCACAGCAAGCAAGACCCAGTTGCTACCCTTAAGCTGCGACTCCTCCGTGGCCAATTTCTTGAATTTCGCTTCCAACGCTGAGTTTAGATCTGTTTCTAGAAACATAGACTGATTCCGTGTTTTAAATGTGTGCACAAATCGACACTCAACCAACAGATTAATTTTCACTCTCTTGTGAATATCAAGCTCTTTATGCGCTACCTGGATTATCCGTTGTTCTGCCTTATGCGTGTACATATTCAGAGCCTTAGATGATTCGTATGGTATAATATAAGATTTCAATCGTCCGTCGAATGCAGTTTCATATTCTTTCACGTCACAGTGATCCATTGTAGACAATAACTGCTGTTTATTGGGCTCAAATCTACTTTTCCTCTCAGGTATGCGTATTTCACATACATCTTCATATCGCTGTTGCTTATAACCATCATTGAAAGTTAGGCTACAATGTTTACGTTTGAAGAGCCCTTTGCAGCGCATCTCATGCCTTCTCTTATCATAACCTTGCAGGAATTTTTTCCGCGTTTACTTCAAGCGTATCCAGTAGCGCTTGAAATGATATCCTTATATGCAGAATTATTCATCTTTATTCTTGATGCAAAATCGTATTGATCCTTCTTCAAGGAAATGTAGACCTCTTCACCTTGATAACACTTTCGAAAGCTGATTAATCTTGGAGAGAACATGATGTTAACACCTCAAGACTAATTAACAAAATGAAGTCCATCGCCCAAGGTCATCCTATTTATAGATGCAGCACGGAACATTTCGATCAATCATACACTGAGTTTTAATAAAAAACGGCGATTAAGCGTGCAAACGCTTACATTTCAATACGTGTTACACAGGTGTTCGAGTGTGTCCGTAGGTCTTCGTGCAGGTTCGTGTTCTTGGAGGATGTGTTAGAAATGTGTTCGAATGTGTTCGTAGATCTTCGTACAGCTTCGTATTCTTGGAGGAAGTGTTAGAATATGTTGAGCATGTATATCTATGTGTTCGGAGGTTTTCGTGGGTCTTGGTGCATGTTCACGTGTTTAGTGGTGTTCGGAGGTGTTTATGTATATTTATGTGTGATTGTGTATGTGTACGCGTGCGCGCGTGTGTAATTTATTGCGTATATGTATGTGCGCGCGTGTGTAAGTGTGAGGGTATGTATTGGTACGCGCGTGCGTGTGATTGTGCGTGCACGTGCATGCCTGTGCTGTGGTTGTGTGTGTAAGTGCGCGGTTGTATGTGTGTGTGCGAGCCTGTGTGCGCCCGCGTGTGATGTGTGTGCGCGTGTGTGTTCGTTCGTGTGCCTTGTGTGTGAGTGCGTCTGCGTTGTGTGTGTAAGTGCGATGTGTGTATGAGTGTGTGGGCATGTGAGTGAGACTGTATGTATGTGTCTACGTGTGCATGCGTCTGAAGGAACCTTATAAACATGGTCATGGTTTGGAGTCCTAGTTTGTAAAAACGCAAATATCTCCAAATCTATCAGCGCTAAGGAGCTGAAACAAAACATGATATGCCTGCAATTACCTATAAGCAATGCCGTAATTTTTTGGAGGTCAATTGTCCTTAGTTGAATCCCGATCCTTCAATTACTTCTTTAATTATCCTCTATACTCTGATGGCTATAGAGAAGATGATAAAATCATTTACTTTCTTCATGGATGTTTTTACCATGGTTGCTTAAAGTGTTTTACAGATAGATCCTCATACGTTTAAGGTTCGCACTATGAAACTATGAATTCTAGATACTAATAAACCGAGAGAATTCAAATCAAGTAAAATAAGCTTCGTATAGTGTTATGGAATTATGGGAATGTGAATTAAAATCCATGATTGAAACTGACAAAGATCTCGAAAATTATGTAAATAATTTTTCTCCTACTTTTCCTGAACCTTTCGTACCGAGACATGCGTTTTACGGTGGCCGAACAAACTGCATAAAGTTATATTATGATGTACAAGAAAATGAAAGGATATTTTACTATGACGTATGTAGTTCTTGTTTGTCATCCAACAATATAATAAGAGGAAAATAAGCTTCCGGATTTACATCTCATCAAAGGAGGACTTATAAAATGTATGATTTTACCACCTTCCGGCCTCTATCACCCGCTACTACCTTTACGCGTGAATGGAAAATTGATGTTTCCTTTACGTAATAGTTGTGCGCAAGTAGAAAATCAAGCAATGTGCAACCATACCGATGAAGAGAGATGTTTAAATGGTACGTGGGTTTTGGACGAGGTTAAAGTCGTAATCGATGAAAGCTACAAAATTTAAAAAATTTATGAAGTTTGGGAATAACAAATGGCACAATACGATTCTAAAAAGAACGAACATAAACTTTTTAAAAATATGTTAATGATTTTTTAAAAATAAAAAATGAAGCGTCAGGGTGACCGTCAGAGTGTAATACTGAGGAGAAAAAGGAGTTTATTACAAGTTTTGAAGAAAAGGAAGGAAATAATTAGATACTAATAATATATCTTTCAATCCAGATAGACGTGAATTAAGTGAATTAATGCTTAACTCGTTTTGGGGAAAATATGGACAAACAGATAATTTGCCGACTACCAAATTGATGACAGAATATTCTCGTCTTGTTGAGCTTTTAAGCAATCCGAGTGTAGAGGTTCACACATATCTTCCAGCAACAGACGACTTAATTTATGATGTTTGGAGCCACGATAAGGAAACTCCTAAAAAATCCTACTACTAACGTAGTTATTGCTGCTTACACTACGGTCCATGCTCGTATTGAGCTTTGCTCCTATCCTAAGAATTTAAACGAGCACGTACTGTATTTTGATACGGATACTGTAATAGTATCACATAGACCAGGAAACTGGTTACCACCTACAAGATCTTTTCTTGAATGCATGACCAACGAATTAGAAGAATATGGCAGGGATGCTTATACAGATATATTTGTTTCAAGCATTTCTAAAAGCTATGCATTCAGAATAATATTTGGAGAAAATATAACAATAATATGTAAAACTAAAGGCGTTTTGCTAAATTCCGAAAATCTAGAAAGAACTAACGAAAGTGTAATGACAGATATTGTATTAAATGATAACAGTGTGAAGATTACACTACGTAGTACTCAGATTTCTAGAAAAGCGTTATGGACTTTAGTGACAGAGCCGTTCATTAAAACCTTTCGTTTAGTAGTAAATAAACGAAACATAGTTTCAAACTTTGATACAGTACCCTATGAATATGAAAAAAGAACACGCAGGTAAGTTTTTAATTAAATTGCGGTGACGAAGTTGTAGTAAAATCAGTAATGGAAAAAATGGCTTCAGAATCAGACGATGATTCCGCAGGTTATATCTTAGACACCTTATCTAACGTGGTACCTCTACATTTACCTTCTAAGCGCCAATCCGAACAAGAAACCTCATTTTTTTAAAACAAGTACCTAATTTAGCTATTTTAAATCAACCAAGCAAACGTAATATGGATTCAAAATATTCTTTGTTTTAATAATGTCTCTAAATTATCAATATTAAGCAAAACAAACAAAATTCGAAGAAGTGATGGAGATGAAATATCAGGCTGTAAACTGTTTAAACCAAATGCATCCGATTTGATTAACCTTCTCTTTGATTCAAGTTCTCAAGATAACAGTGAACCACTGCATAGAAAAGATTTAAAAAGAAACACTAAACGTACTTTTGATAATCAAAAAATAAAACATATAAATTAAACAAGAAACAAGTTGTTGTAACACCAAATTTAGAATTAAATATGACTTATCAACTGCGTCATCCTGAATTAGAAAAGTCAAAAACAATAGTAAAACAAAGATATAAACCTTATAAATCAAATAATTTTTTCAACACAACTAGATTGACAAAAATTTTAAAAGAAGTAAAAGCCCACTTTAGGAATAAGATGAAACCGTCGATGCACATTTTAAAAAATTTAAAAAAGTTAATGTCAACAAGAAAGATATATCTCGAGGAAAAAGTTGTAGATGAAAATTTTAAAAAAATTTAAAAAGTTAATACTGGACACACCGTAGAAATGAAAGATCTATCTCAAGGTGAAGCCCTAGATGAAAATTTTAAAAAATTTAAAAAAGTTAATCCAGGTCAAACCATAGAAACGAAACATCTATCTGAAGGAAAAATCGTTGATGAAAATTTTAAAAAAATTAAAAATGTCAATGCTGGTAAAGAAGCGGAAATGAGCGACTTATCGACCTCTAATTTAGATGATCTAGGAAAAATAAATATCTTCGGAAACAGTTGTTCTTAAAATAACCAAGTTTAAATTTCCTAGCACGATGCAAGTTGCAGGTCACTCGCGTAGCGGTAATTCTACGTTTGTTAGAAATTTATTTAAAAATGCTGATAAATTATTTAGCGAGCCTATAAAAGGATGCTTATGGAGCCATCCTTCCGAATATCTACCTCCCAGCACTGAACGTGAATTTAGTAATTGTACATTTAATGTACGAATGCATGATGGAGTGCAAGATTTAGAATCGGTGAAAACGATGACATAGTAGTATTAGACGATCCAGTGTATGAAGCAGAAAATACGTATCGAATTTTTTTACCAATGATTCATTTAATAAAAGGTTTTGTGTAATTTATATACTACAAAACGTTTTTCTACAAGATAAAAATTTAGGACTGTGTCGCTTAATTCAAATGATATTGTGGTGTTTAAAAACAATAGAAATAGTTAGAAGTAGATATATTATTTCAGGAGCTTGAGGCGAGAATTTCGAAACTTTTGTTAGAAGCATTTGAAAAGACTACCGAAAAACCACACGGATATCTAGTGTTAGACTGTACACAACAAACGCGTGACAAATTTCGTTACAGAACAGGAGTATTACCTAACGAAGTGTTGTCGTGTCTTATATCTAAAATGAAAAATGACACCTAAATTATCTCCAAAAGTTTTTTAAAAAGTTTGAAAATTATCTTACCCCACACTTGCGAGGCCAATGCGAATTAATAAAAGCTATTTCCGAAGGTGTATTAAACATTAGTAACGGTAAGGTACCGTTTTCTAACTAGTGTAAAAATCGCTTAAAAACCATAAAAAGATTGTGGAGAAGGTTAGTAGACAAAACCTTCTTTAAAAACACAAAAATATAATTATACAAAAAGGTAGATTTCTACCTTCGTTCACACTGCCAGTATTAGGTGCATTAGGAAGTGCTCTAATATCCAAGTTTGTTTAAAATCATGAAATACGGAAAACAAATCATGTTACTCTACCCACAACCTTAAAGTTTGAAAAAATTAATGTAATTGACAGAACCTTAGAAAATTCATCTAGCGACATAGAAGCTATACAAAACTGAGCTATGTCGCCCGATGAAAAATGGAAATTGTTTAAATATAAAATAATAAATAATCACGATTTTGTTTCAAAATTTCGAAACCCTTACATACAATCACAAGAAGAATTATGGAAAGAATCTAACAAAAAAGAAGAGGAAGCAGATAATTTCGAAAGCGACTGGGAAACCGACCAATCTAAAACGAAAATTTAAAAAAAGAACTATAAAGGAAATAAAAAAGATAAGCACCAAAAAATAAAAACTGAGCCCGTTTAATGATATAAGACATAAACCTTATAACTTAGATTCCACTAAATCAAAATGGCAGAAGCTTTAACTGAAAGAGATAACAATAATTAATAAATACTATTCTAAACCTGATCATTATGCGGGTCTTGAGAGTATTAATAAACTTCGCAATGCTACCTGGTATTTCTATGCAAAAAATAAACAAATATTTACAAGGAGAAGATAGCTACACATTTCATAACTACGTAAGAAAACGGTTTATTACTAAAACATTATCACGTTACCAACATCGATGATTTGTGGAAAAGCGACTTAAATGTGCTGAATATCGTTAAAAACTACAATAAACATTATATTTATGTTTAACCATTATCTATGTATTTTTAAATTTGCATGGACACTACCTTTAAAATCTAAATCGGGGACTGAAATTGTTAAAGCTATGAGTATGTATTTAAACAGTATAAACGTGTTCCAAAAATTGTACAGGATGTTGCTAATAAAGCCTTTGCTAGAGGCTGAACCTCACAAAACTGCATTGAACTTTCTGCAGGGTTAAAATGTCTTTGAACGCTCTAAGGGCGGCTATGATGATATTTCTAATGCATTATAATACACTGATACCCTTGAGTTTCTGCTATAGACAATCAGAAGCGTCTACCCTCATTACTCACAGAAATGTGAAAAACCGAAGCACACGGAAGGAGAAAAACTGCTCCAAAAAGTACATTATTTCGACTGCTGCTAATCTCGTATAAGATAGATTTCTGAAAAACATTTTTCTATATCAAAAATGGCTAATGTAACCTTACAGCGAAACATTTGGCGTCTTTAACCCAATATAAATACCTTACAATTCTATCCAATATACACAATCCAATAGCAATACCTTACTATAAACCAATTTTCGCAGTGTACATGCCGCTAACTTACGTCACTATTAATAAAAACCGCCTTATAGGGCAACATGCTAGAAGCAGGGTAGTAAAGTACATATATTAAAGATAACATTTTTGATAAGTAGGTTCCCTACTCACCCCAATTAGAGCTATAGCGCTGATGCTACTTTTATAATCTCCATTGTGTGTATGTAATATTTACCTTCCTAATAGTAATGAATTAGACTACACTGACCTACAACAACTGCTAAACCAGCTTCCTCAACCCTTCCTTCTCTTAGCCATTTTAATAGCCATGATAGTCTATGAGGATGCTCCAACACCAATGTTAGGGGCAATATGATAATCTCATTATTCAAAATGACTTAATTATTTTGAATTCTCTACAACCTACTCACCATACCACAACAACAGGAACTTTCAGTAGTATACACAAACAATTCCTAGTTTTGCAATAGCAACCAAGGTAGACTGGTCAGTGTACTCCTCTCCTCAAGGAAGCGATCACCTTCTTATCATCATTTCCATAGACAGTCCTTCTGCTTCCTACTTTTAAACCCAAAATGGAAGTTCAATAAAGCTGATTGGCCACTATATCAAAAGCACACTTTTGATGGTATTCAAAAATTACCAGCTACTAACAGCCGCAATACCAAAGAAATTGATAACATCGCTTCCGAACTGGCTGGCCTAGTGTCGTCATCTGCGGAGGCAAGCATTCCGAAAATGATATACGCTGCCACCCTAAATTATTCCTAGGTGGAATGATAGTTGTAAAGCTGCCGTAAAATATAATCACAAAGCCTCCCATTATAACAGACACTCGTCTTTGTAAACTAAAATAACTTTCCAAAAGCTTCGTGCTCAAACTCGCAAGGTAATCAAGAAAAGTAAACGCCACTGCTGGATATCCTATGATATCTTTAAAGTGCAACATTTCTTCCTATACAGATTGGAATAGAATTAACAGAATAATCGGTAACTTTAAGTCCATACATATTGCTTGTTTACTACAAATAGCAGCTGAAAACAAAATTATAAGCTCATCTAAACCAATAACCAAACCAATTGCTAACACTTTTGTCCAAACGTCTAGCAACTTCAACCACGGCCAAACATTACAACAGCCCAAAGCGTCTTGGCAGTAAGCCGACCTCAGTACTACGTTTCATACTTCTGAAGAAATCTACAATAAAGAACGTAACTATGGAAGAGCTTCTCTCCGAACTAAAATCACGTAAATCGAATGCTCCAGGGCCGGATGATATTCCTTATGAATCAATTAAGATGCCAGCCCTCGTAGCCGAGGTTACTGGAGCGTTTGGCTTTGGCACTCCGCCAAGCTGAGGGCCGCAGGTTCGAGTCTCACCATGGACATGGGTGTTTGTGTGCTTGTGTGGCGTATGTGTAAGAATAATTGCGGTAATAAGCGTTAAACAGTAAGACAGAGAATGCATGGTGATAATAAACCGGACAAAATAGGGAACATTCAAAAAAATAAAGCAACTACCTCACAGAGACTTGCATACATTAATGAGATATATATATATTCTCCGGTGAAGTGTCCTTTGTTTGCTGACGACTTGAATATACAGGATGTTAGGGTTATGAGCACAAATTTCGCGTGCTGATGGATTCAAATATGACGATTAAAAACGTGCATAGGAAAAATTCAGCTACCGTGAAAGGTAAAGAGATATTTGAACATTATCGAATGCATAATCTGCACAACGTGGCTACAGAGTTGGACTAAAGAGACAATGTTTTCTTTAGTAGTGTTTCCTCCGCTACCATACATGTGTTCATACCTACGACTTTTTACTAGTATGGCTAGAGGTCTGCACATGAAAACCGGTTTCTCCACCTGTCTGTTTTCCTATCAGCTACTGCAAGTAAGAAGGGGAGGTCTAGCTTTCTTTCATACTATCCGTGCAGTGTTCGAGAAAGTTGAGGTAATACTCGTGTGAGCGGGCTTTGTGAAACGATCTACACACAAGAACAGTATTTAGTTTGAAGAACAGAAAAAGAATACGCAAATACCAGTTTTAAGTAACACATACAGGTGTAACGTGAATATTAACGCAAAGTCAACATCTTTAATGTTCAATAAATTTGTTATGAAGAACTATTGAGCAACATATACATGATGGTATTTTTATTTAGAGAAGGTGCTCAAAATGTGCGCCGTTAGTACCGCGGGTACTAGAACCTGGATCATCTTCTATCAAATGAAAAATTACTTCCACCGCCTACAGTACCGCATTGGAGCGCTTTGGACCTTGGTTTCAGGGTGCGCAATTGCACTTCTCAACTCTCGTAATCGCTGAGCTACTGCAGTAGATGATCTTAGCAGTGGCGGCTCGTGGATAATATGACAAGGGTGGTCACTCATTGAATCTACTTTGATAGTAATATTTGCATAAATTAAACCTACATGTGTACATAATACACAGGTACCATATAAGTTTTGTACAGCAATTCCGCTGTCCTCTGCTAAGCTCTGGAGAATTCCTATACCATTCTTATTAATACCTGAAATACTGCACACCACCCTTTTCACTAGGGAGAACATAGCAAGAGCGGTCAATCTCTCTGTTCCCATCGTATTTCTCAGAAAAGTCTTTATTCTTTTTAATGTTGAAAAACACCGTTCATTTTCCACTGCTGTCATTGGGAAGGTACTGATTATTTCCTGTACACTGACACATTCCGAGAAGATACGCTTCAGATTGTTCTCCAAGAAAAAGGTTAACAGAGGGCAGGTACCAGCCGCAACACGCAGATCTTCTCGACAATACAAAACCAGGAACTCGATTTTCAATGTTTGCGCGTTCACATTAGGGTATGCTTTGATAAAGTCTTGAAAATCATTTTATGGAATATTAAGTCGTACTTTTTGAAGTTGCTCACGGCAAACAATTTTGAAGCACTCAAATGGACAGAAAACGTAAGCCTCTCTTTAAAATTGATGATTATATCACAGACTTCCAGAGCTGCAACAGGATTATTTGTCGTATGCTCACATAGTCACCACATTTTCTCTTGTGGGTAGATTCCCCTGCAACAGTTTCTTGTTCATAGTCTTTCCGAACATGAGACACACTATCATCGAACTTATCTAAAAGATCTCTAACTGCTTTCGCAACAATGTTTCTTTGCTGGATAGAGTTAAAGAAAATGGCCATATGCGACACGATTTTGTGGTAAAATTCTAGGACGAAACAAAAAGTGTGGATCCTTCAAAGTTCGCACAAATCCTATTGCCTGAGCAATGGCATTATTATCATTCAATTAATTGTCTTGTATATGCTGAAGGCACTCTATCAAACTCTCTTTTATGTTCACATATAGTGTTAACAGTTCTGTGTTGAAAATGCCACCTAGTAAGGGAACAGACACAATTGTTTTATGCACAAACTGATCAAAAGAATCCATCCCTAAAATCTCTTCACAATTTTATCACTAATTTCATATCTTAAAATAATGTCTGTCTGAGTTTTACAGGAATTGTCTGTGGATTCGTCTGCTTGCAAATAAAAATAATCTACATTACTGACCTCGTCTTTTATGTACTCTTGACAGACAGAATGCATCGCATCTATCAAATCATTTTGTATAGTTTTAGATTTCGCTTTTAATACTGTCACGCTCTCCAGGTCATCTTTTAACACGGTATCAATTTTAGCAGTGTAATGTATTAAGGCCTTTAAATACACCCGGTTTGCTAAATTCCTCTGATTCGTTATAACCTCGGAAAGAAAGTTCTAATTCTTCACAGAATTTAGCTGCATCAACAATGCGAGACAAAATATATCTATTCCTGTCCACCCGCTCATTGTGTTTACAAAGAGCAAGTCTATAGCCCTCGTCAAGATGTTGCCTAATACTGACTTTTCCAAACAAAGATAAGTTCATTTCATTGTTTAAATGTGTTTTAGATTGTACATGCTTTTTTACTTTCTCGCTGACATGTTTCAAATCTTTAACACCTGTTTTTGTCCACCATGTATCATCGCCACCGAAAAGAACGCAAGGGAAACAAAAAAAATGCATTGTTCCCTGCACAGCCACAAATCCAGTCACACTTCTCATATAGTGATTTGCTGTACTTTGTAGTGTAAGGTCTATTCTAATTACAAGATTCGTGTTTAATGCACAGTTCTGGTCTTGGGAGTACTACTATAACCGTTTGGCTGAAATTTTGTCCCCGCAAGTCAAAAGTTTACCTCGCAAATACTGTATTTCATTCATAATGAACACAGAATCACTATAAAAGTCACTGTATACTATTAGTTTGAAACGAAAGCTCTAAATAAAACTTACTCAACGTTCACTATTACACTGGAATTCAAGAAATGACCATTTCAGTTTGTTTCTTGCAGAAAATGAGGAAAGGGAAGGTCATAAAATCCCGACCAGATGATGTGAAGGGGTGTGTGTGCATTCCTGCCAGTTTCTTTCCGTCTCGTCTGTCCTTGAGTTAACAGATGGGCACTTCTCTCTGTGAGCTTTACATCTCTTAACAGCTTTACATGTTTTTCGTAGAACTCGGGTCAAACAGCAGAAACAAAAAACGCAGTGACGAGTTTCACTTTTATTTGCAAATTAAAATGCTCCATAAAGTGCGGTATTTCATTTTTTTGCAGTGACATTTACGTTTTAAGGGATAAATTAAATCGCTTTATTTCATAACGTTATATGCACAAAAGTTGAAAAATCTACTATAAAATATACGAGATACAGAGTAAGAGGAGTTCACGTGCCCTTGTGCCCTAATATGCCGGCCGCCACTGGATTTGGAACTCTCCTGTTAGGAAGCTTCTCCCGATACAAGCGTTGGGCTTCTCGCGCGTTGCACTCAGCTTTGCCATATGTAAGTGGCATTTCCGGTGATTTGAAAACACTGCCATAGCTCTGAATTCTCTGTACGAATCGCATAGGCATTCAACGCATTTGAATTACTCCAGACACACTTGGTGCAGGTAGGTTGTGTCAGCATGCCTGGCCTCCTTTTCTAAACAGACTCTAATGTCGCGCAGTTGCCAAGCGTAATCTCACGAATTTATTTCAACGGACACATGGAAAACTAATTATCTAACATAAATTTGTGACTAAACCAATCGTTTTAACAGTAAACGGTAAAGACATTAACCATTCATCCTTTAAAGCTCTGTATGCTAATTTTCGGAGTGAAAGAGAAAGAAATATTGACATAGTGACATTCAAACTGTTGACACAGTTTAGCTTTATTTATAAAATAGAGAGAAAAATGGAAGATGAACTAATTTTACAGTTTAACATGAAGAAGCCGCCCTTTAAGTTTGTACACTCATACCCTTAACACCTTGTATACTACACTCGTAAAAATGTTCTGTGTAGCCAAAAAATACTTCAAATACCATAAAACCCACTTAAGAAATTGTTCAACAATTACTAGAATTGAATTTTCCACTTTAAAAGCGAAATGCATTGCCTTACAGAGGAACATAATTGCTCCAAAAGACTTAGACCATCACTTCAACGAAAACCAACTGGAGTACGTTAATACAGTGAAAATATTAAGAGTAACATTTAGTAGTTAACTTTTCTGGATACCTCACCTAAAAATTCTGATAAATGAGTGCATAAAGCGACTAAACCTGCTGAAAATCTTGGCAGCATAAAATTGGGGTGCAGACCTAAAAATAATACTAAATACCTTCAGAGCCATAATCTATTCTTAGATTATGGAGCTACTGTGTGCAGTTCTGCCTCTAACGAAGCTCTTAAAAATGTTGTATGTTATTTAGTCCACCTCCCTCTTGGAGCATTTCCCACCAGACCGATCTCAAGTCTTCAAATAGAGGCAAAAGAGCCTTCCTTATGTGTGCGCCTAAAGATATTTCAGCCTGTCATATGCCATAAACACTGCATCTAGGCTTTCATCGTGTTCTCTGAAACAGGAACGCAACATAAGAAATATAGCTGTTTCTTCTGTCACCGCATCTCAAACACTGTATTGAAATAAACATCAAAATTCCTGTTTATCCATCGTCAGTAATATATTACTACCACAGCGCCATGGCATCTCTAACATCCTGTAATTTACATCCAAATCTGTGCAGTTGCAACACCCCAGACATGTGCATTCATCCTAGACATGCGCTCAGTGCCATTAGAGACTCTTATTCTGACTCTGTTCGCATCTACACTGATGGATAAGGTACCTCCGATGGCCGTGGTTATTTTGTAGTCTACCCCAACTACACTATGCTGTATGTACTTTCGCTCCAGTTTACAACATTCACTGTGAATGTTTTGCTTTCAACAAAGCCCTGGAGCATATAACACAAGCTGCAGAAACTGAATATTTGAGCTTCACTGACTCCTTAAGTTTGCTACAGGCTACCAAAATAGTAACCACAACCAACCTATCATGCAGGATATTCTCTCTGCTTATACAAAAATCCGTAAGTCTGGAAAGCATGTCATATTAACATGGATGCCTTTTCACATTGGCATTAAGGGAAATGAGAAAGCCTACAAGGCTGCTAAGAAACCACCAGACATTCTTCTAGTGACCTTACAACAGTATCACCACATCAACACGTAATAACCAGGGCCAGCTTCAAGGGTAGTGCCTCTGTGCCATGGCACTACCTGAATAAAATTAAGAAACACGTATTTTAAATTGTTTGTGTACTTAATGATAATATCAAGAATGTCGTCATACTTATTATTTTTCAATGCGTGACAATACAGAACCTTAGAAGCTAATGGAAGCTACCGAAAGTCACAAGTTTGCAACATTATTGTTGTTGTTGTTGATGTTATATGGATCCGTGCAAATCTGCCCAGAGACGGAGTCATAGCATTCTGAGTTTTCAGTCTAGAGTCTAGCGGGGATTGCAAGGGCAAGAGGATAGGCCACATTTCTGAGAGTACCTGTCACGGCTTATCGCTGACAGCATATGCGAATTACAAGTACCAGCATTATCGTACACCTCTAAGATAAATCAGATATTGAGCAGGAGAAATAGGGTACAAATTCATACTTTGCAGCGTAAAGGGTACCAAAAAATTGGGCTTTTTATCACAGTCATCATTCATTTTCCATGTTCACACTTAAACCTAATTAATAATTATTTTCTAATGTACTGCTAGCAGTCCAACCAAAACGACTGAAAGAGAAGCGTGCTAGGAAAATTCAAATCTGATGAGTTCGTTGTGCTCAGTGTGCGGTGTGCTGTTTTCTTTATTTAAGTAACATGAATAAATTCAGTTCTTTACTAGGCAGCCCACTTATGCATTATCGTTAGAAGTTAAAGTGAAATATATGGAAAGACTTACTCCTCATGTGTACATAAATATAGAACAAAACGTTCAAAGGTTAACCACGTTAGAAAATTCAAGATTGACATTTACCAAAAAATCAAATTAAATTTAAAAATTAGATGATTTTGTCGATGTGAACTCAAATACTTTATTCTTCTTTCCATGCGTTGTGTTTGGTGATAACAACCACTGATGTGTAGTAGATTTAGTTCTAGTGTTTGAAAAATTAAGGAACACGAGTACCAACATTGATATGCTGCTTGTATATTTGTAAAATTTACTGCAACTCGGAAATTTTATCTGTTTGAGAAAGCCATTCCTGATAGTACATGTTGCATCACACAAGAAACAATTTCAGGGAAGTAATGCTGGGATTTACTTACTTTTTACTTTTATCGACGTTTCCACTTGTAAGCAGTTGCCTCTTGTTACCTGGTTCCAGCTTTGTCTATCCGACCAGAGGTTGATGTTTCTTTGTTGCATGGCTCGTGGAACTCCTACCCTCCATGTGGTTTGAGGTATACACGTTTCCTCTTTCCTTTGGGAGACCATTTCAACATATTATTTGGCTATCTTATATTGGACATTCTCCGAAAGAAGTGACCATACAATTGGAGAATCCTTCTATCTAGTCTATCAATCTGGCACACCAGTGCATTCATGCTTCAGCCTCCACTGGGCATAACATACGCTAAAATACGGCTTATAGAAAACTGAAAGACAGAATGGCTAGCAGTGAACACCAAACTCCACGATGTCCGTTGCGGCTCCACAAGTACTTATAAACCTCTGAAGTCTCCGACGACGAAACTAGATAGTTCTTTCTCCTCTTAGAATTGGACACTGTAAAATGACTCATCCCCATCTGTTTGCCAATGATCAATGTTGCATTGATGTATATTTGTAATACGAATCGTTATGTCATTGCTATTGTGTATTGCACTTGTATGGTTGCGATGAGACTTGAATTGTTAAAGCGATCAAAATATTTAATAAAAACATGGCTGAGATCATAATTGGGACTGAAAAGACTAGTGACCAGTGGCGGCTTCTCAGAGAAGGTAAAGGAGGCCGTCGGGCCTCCTCACTGTGTAGCAGAAGAAGTAGTAGTAGCAGTAGTAGTAGAAATAGTAGTATTAGTAATAGCAGCAGCAGCAGTAGTAGTAGTAGTAGTAGTAGTAGTAGTAGTAGTAGTAGTAGTAGTAGTAGTAGTAGTAGTAGTAGTAGTAGTAGTAGTAGTAGTAGTAGTAGTAGTAGTAGTAGTAGTAGTAGTGTTGTGAGGGTAGTGGCCAGCAAGGGAACGCTGAATTGAAGTCAAAGAGTGAATGCAGCCCGAAAGTTGGATACATGTCGGGACACCTGAAATGGTTGCCACGGTAACCATTACGACTCTGCCAGAAGCATTAAAGCGGATACATGTCTTGTCCGTGCAGTCCGGGCTTTCTGTTCGTGTGAAGCCAGTTACTGCTGAGATGACTGGATAATTAATGTAATTGAGGTGCCGCCTCTCGCTAGACTTCCCTTAGTTATCCCGTGTGCAGTAAATGCAGATGAAATATCACCTGATATTAGCACTAATAATTATAGTACTTTCGAATGATGGCGTGATTCCTTCCTTGCAGGTAGTTTTGCTTTTGATTTTTCTTCTTCTCCTTGTTTTTCATTGTATGTTCATAAAGTCCTCCATTTCTTACCAACATTCTTCAGAAAAAAGAACAATCCCACAGAGTTGTGCAGCATTGTTGTCTCCAAATGCGTAACTTACATGAACAACTTAGGAAGTGAGGATAAGTTGATTAAGGTTTTGAAGTCCACGAAAATCTCGACTAATTTGCAACCTGAAATTTTCATGAATAGATCTGAAGTAATAAATGACTACAGCAGCATTCCACTGGTATCAAAACACAAATAAATCCACTTTATAATATATATACATATATATTGCACATCATATTAATATTAGATAATATATAGGGTGGACATTTAAGTTGAGACTGTACAATATCTCCAAATGTAAGCGTTGTAGAAAGAAATATCTTGAATAAAGGTTTGTTGATATTATGGGGCAAGTAAATGTCATTAGTCGTGTTTATTTGGAGGAAGTTGTGGTGTTCATTTTAGGGTGAATTTAAATTGACTCTAATTGTTGGTTCCCATTTAACAAATTAAATTGGCCTTAAAATTACCATCATAACGTCCGGCAAACAAAGCACGACTAATGGCATTTACTTTCCCCATAATATCAAGCAACTTCTATTAAGGACATTTCTCTTTACAGGTTTAACTTTGGAGATATTTTACAGTCTCAACTTAAATTGTTCACCCTGTATATTATATATAATATTTAGTATTTTGTGTTACATTAATATTGCATAATGTTATAACACAGCTGGAAACAACATTTTCAGATCGTGATAAACTGCTTTTTCTTAAATTAGGTGATGCTACACGGTTCACCAATTATGCTCAGCATTTCCCTATATATGGTGTAGATTCATTATTAGAAAGGTACAATGGATCCTTCAACCTCTCGCAATTGCGTGCAGAACTTCTTCCCAGCATAAAAAAGCATTCCACTCTTTCAGCTTGGGAGACTTAATTCTAAAAATTACTGAGAATGAAACGGACCAAGTATTTACACAAGCTTTCTAACTATTTTTCCTAATTGCTGCATCTCTGAAACCAGTTCTTCAGTTGAAAGGACTTTTTTCCTTTCTCATCGTAAAAACGTGTTTGAGAAACAGTACAGCCCAGGATCGCTTATCAGCTCTTGCTTGTGCTTCAATTGGAAAACCAGTGACAAAAGTTTACAACCAATATACGTGGTACGAGGATGTCATCGAACAATTCGGAAGAAGAAAGATCGCAGAGAGAACTTGTTTTACAAGTAACAACCTTCCAACGCTCAAACCACACGGTCGTTTGAAAACAAAAACGATTGCCTCCGTTATTATTATTATTATTATTATTATTATTATTATTATAATTACCTAGTAGTAGTAGTAGTAGTAGTAGTAGTAGTAGTAGTAGTAGTAGTAGTAGTAGTAGTAGTAGTAGTAGTAGTAGTAGTAGTATTGATAGTAGTGGTCGTAGGAAAGTCTGCTTACATTGAAATGAACGGAATAGGGATTTTCCAGTTTTAAGTTTCTGGTTTACCCAGAATTTAAGCACGTGATCGGCCACTACCAGTAAGAGTGTATTTCTCGCCCAATTTCCACTGGAGTCTTGCTCTGGTGTTCCTAGTTTGACTCCTTCGTACAACTAAAATACTGGCTTTCGCATAAGATGATCTCTTTCCCTGCTTCGATCTATCAATAGATCCCTTATCCGGCAATAATAGAACAGGCTCTTCTGCTGGCGAAGCCTGGGAATACCTCACTCCCGGTATCACCAAAGCGAAGAATCAATTGTTCAATTCTAACTCACGAAATTTATCACGAGTAAACTCAACATTTCTGCGCCTATGTTTTGGATTGGAACACGCCTAAAACCCAACGCTTTACTTATACTTCTACAAGTCAATTTTAGTATGCTATTGAGTGGTCCACAACAAATTCAAGCTCACGAGGACATTGAGGGTAAGAAATATTTAAGTGATATGGGCGTTCCACAACAAATTCTATTTCTCGAGGACATTAATGGTAGGAACGAACTAAGTCACATAGGCGCTCCATAAGAAATTCACGGCAATGAGCATTAAGGGTAGGACTGGCAGAAGTGACGCCTATGTTCTGTAACAAATACAAGGACAAGTGGTGTTTAGAACAAGGGGAACCTCAATGACATGAGGCATCTGTGACACTTTCACAGGCAAGTGATCTTTTTAAAGCAATGGCGACCTAAGTGCCACTTATGTCTTGTATCAAATTCAAAGACAAGTGGTGCCTAGAGCAAGGGCTACCCGAGTGCCGCCTATGTTGTGTACCAAATTCAGGGACAGTGGGATGGGAGATAATGAATTAATTTAAGGGTTTTTGTTTAAAATAGCTAGGGTGAATCATCCTAGATTTCCTACCTCTTGAAAAATACAGATGTGACCGGATAATGTGAGCAGTGGATACATAAGGATCCCATATAGGGGCCTTCCTACGTGGTAGAAGTTCATGGAGCAATTCCTGTCGTATTCGAAACAATTGTTGATTATAAATTTGTGACATTCGGCATAGCTACATGCTAACCTTCAAATATGTTACTGAAGCATATCTGGGAAAGCCCTTAGCCATCGTGGATGCAGCTGTTCCAGCCCAAAGCCCCTCCTTCGAACGCCATGTATGCGTCTGCGTTGCCCCTCTCTTCTGCAATCGCCACTCAATTATAGTATTAGTATATAAGGATCCAGACTCAGGGTCCTGAAAATATTAGTTGAACGGCAGTCTTAGAGAGAGTTTACTCAAGCTAAAGAATGGCTATGCCAGGACTAGAAGATATTTGGGGCGAGTGTGGAGTGGAGTCGCATCATTACACGTACTGCAACAAAGAGGCATGCAATGGCTTCATGCATTCAATTGTATGTAACATGCGCTCATATCACGACCAGATGTCAATGCAGAGATTATTGCAGTCTACAGCAGGAAGTTCTTGTAAGTAGAGCATCTTTTAGTCCATTCTCGTGAATATTATTCTATAGATTATGTTAAAAGTAAATAATAAATTTGAAACAAGTTCATTCTTTCAGAAGAGTTGTTACAGATGAGTAAGAACATAGGGATATGCATGATGTAAATGTCTTTGTTTCAAGACACGCTATACAGTGGCATTTTGAATGTTGTAAAGATTATACCCATGCAACCCTATGCGACAAACCAGAGCTGCATGATCAAATTATGTCGTACTTCCTGTGCAATGAAAATCTTAGTTTATTCCGACTCAGGCAGAGAAACAAGTAGCATGATAAAATAATTGTATGTACTTATCCTTTGCGGAATCATTGAATACCTAATGTTTCGAGACACTATCTTGTTACAGAAATCCCCTGTCAACGCCTATGACTAAACGGGACTGAGATACCCGAAGTAAAGTTGCGGATGAGGTAGATCTCTCCGCTGTACCGCAGCTTTTGGTGGCTTTAGATGAGCGAGAGAGGCCAACCAATTTCCAAGTAAATGAAAATCTACTGCAGGTGACTCCTAAGCATTCACTCAGGAAAGAATCAATCACGCAAAACATTACTGTGAGTGTTATTATCATACCTATGAAAGAACCTTCATGCTAAAAAGTGTAACTACTACATCATTCCCACTATGTTATCTAAAAATGCAATTCTTTTCAGCAGGCCTGTTATTCCACTGTCAAGACTTGACTTTTAACATTTAATGTTTCAGGTGCGCCAGTAAGATGCCCTTGAGGAGGAAGGACAAGATTACCTTCGCAGATCTCCATAGAAGGTTGAGGCTACAGGAAGAACGAGTTACCCGCGCTGACACCCAAGAAAGATGCAAGCAACAGCAGCAGCACTCCTGCTCCAAGGCGTCTGCATCTCAGAAAACAGCAGTGCCACTATGGGACTATTTTATGATATCCCAGTGCTCTTCATAAAAACGAACAGTAATAATTATGTGTACATGACATCATATGACTGGCCGATAATTCAAAAGTCTCCCAGTATTCGAAACATATCTTAAAGTGATAAAGTGCTCGTGCATTGAATACAGTGGACATATTGTGTTCCCATATAATATCATTGCGTTTGGAGAATGCGGAAACACTGGGCTTTTGAATACTACTTTAAATTATGGTGAAATACATTTAAATTACGACGGAATATCACGAATAAAAAGACTTGAATTTTATATAGCTAGACACTTTTGGAACCTAGCCATTGTAAATCAAGTGACTTAATAGGGATAAAGAGCTCGAGAAGGACGTTTACTGGAAATGTGTGATAAGAAAACAAATAAATTAGTATCTACTTTATACATGTAAAAAATTATTACATCTCCTTATAATCATCATGAAATCCGTACATTACAGTGAAACATTTTAAATTAAACACTGCGTCATATGGGTCAAGGGTTTGTATATAGATACCTTGTCATAAATTATGGGGCGGTATAAAGAGGTCTGTGCAGGAATATGTATACTGACTTGAATTTCAAGTCTAATATTGATAGCTCCATTCTCCTCAGGCTAATATGAGCAGCTTATGATTTATACCGCGTAAGCCTTCTCATCCTGCAAATTGGTAACTAGGCAAGCCTGCATTTTACAGGCGATGCCAAATGAGGGTACTCACACCGCATTCACCAGCCTGCTAATTGGGGATACGGTAGTGCTCTATGTTAACGTACTCTAGTAGCGCAATAGTTAATATGCTGCAAAGCCATGTGAAAATTCGGAAGTTCAAGTCCCGCCTGCATATAAATGAGTTCTTTATCCATTTCTTTTCATGTTACGAGAAGATTCTAGCAAATCATGCCTTCCTTCCGAATGCATTTGAAAGTAGATTTGCCTATAAATACGAAGTTCCAGCCATTCGTGCTCACTGTGAAACAATGTTTTCGAATGGAGAGTACCTGGGCATGCTGTTTGTATACGGGGAAGTGCAGCAGAATGCAACAGAGCTTTCTGCAGAGAACACTTCCTACAGTTTTTGCGAGTTGCGGACCGCCTTCTGGAATCAGGAACAGTGCACAAGACACCACATCAACGAAGAGATCACCTTGTCTGTGATCAAGCAACGACGGACCTTGTGACAGACAATGTCATTCAGCATCCACATTGTAGGGCAAGGGACATTCAAGGCCATTTCAATATTAGTCAGCCTTCCGCTTGTAGAATACTACATCCTGTAAATCTTCACCCTTAAGTCCTTCTACTACTCCAGGAGCTACTGAAGCCGGATCATGAACGGAGAATGGCGTTCGCTAGGTGGATAATACCACAAACTGAACGAGATTTTTTTTTCGGCAACTGTGTTATTTACAGACGAACCAGGCTTCCACAACACAGGCCATGTAAATCGCCACAACATGCATCACTGGATCACTGTAAACCCACATTAGATGTGAGAGGCGGCCTTACAAGTCCTATGGGTTTTCAACGTTTGGGCTGGTACACTCGGCAATCATCTGATAGGACCGTATTTTTATGATGGCCAACTCACCAGGAATCGCTATATCCACTTCCTACAACACCAGATGTATACACTAGATGAAGTGCCGTTGCATAACAACTAACTATGTGGTACCAACATTTTGGGGTGCCAGCTCATTTGGTCCGTCGTGTAACGGCTTATCTCGATGCAACCTACCCTGAGCAATGGGTTGGACGGCATGGACAAATAGGGGGCCAGCACGCTCACCAGATCTAACCCCCTGAGATCTTGCATCCGCCGGCATGGTGGAAAGTTCGAAAACATATTACAACCACATGGAGGAAACAGGTAAATTGTAAATAAAGTTTTATCAGTGTGATGGTCCAGCATGATCTCATAGTCACTGTTAAATGCATACTTTGGAAACCAGAGAGGTTCACAAAGAACATAATATGGGCCAGCAAACCTTATGTAGTTTTAATGTACGTACTGCATTCTTAAGCCCTCAGAACAATTTATTGGCTCTCTTTTGTACGAAAGAATAGCTTTAAGCAGTAAAACATTATTTAATGATGCCTTAGGTTTGTAAGATATAATTATGTATAATGTTACATGCATTTATTTAGTAGGTTCATTAAAGCATATTCTAACGGGTAACAATTTGTGTTGTAATGAAATTTACATAATTAGACTAATTAAGTGAAACGACACTTCCATGACAAACTATCAGTGCACGTTAAATTTACTACACTTAAAAAGTACCTTCAAGTTGGAATATTTGTACCTGGGACCTTCACCACTAAAGGCCAAAGCGCAGACCGTGCGCTACGAGTGAAGTCGCTGCATGCGTACCGGTGCAAAGCAGTCATTTGGGCCGAAATTGATACAACGCGATGCAATGGACAGTGTCTATGGCATAGACTGTACAACGCTGAGAATGCATAACCCCTCAATCCGCAGGCTGAGAACACTCACCCGGTATATGTATGTATGTATGTATGTGTATGTATGTATGTATACAAACAAGATGAATCACCTAAAACTTACACCGCAAATATTTCGTAAATGGAAAGTGCTGTTGATGTGCAGTTTTCACAGCATTGACTGGTAGTAAGGCTCGTACATTTAGCCTATAAACAGAATTTAATAGTCTGAGAAAGTGTATCTTTGAGCAAACATAAAATTTTTAAATGGAACAATGCCTAGTTACATCAACAGAATAATGGTAAGATAAATTAAAATTTCAATGGTCTTTGTTGCAGGATTGCAGCGCAAGTGGTTTACGAGAAATCGTATTTTGAAAAGTTTTCACCCCGAGAATTGTTTGTCCCATTCAACCTGCTTATTTGGAAGGTACGATGTTGTTAGGTTCGTTTTCTGTTCATTGATTGCATTGCGACTTTATAGTCAGTTAGTTTGTGACAGTTCAAGCAGTAAGTCGTGGGTGGAAGATGGGGATTACTAATGCAGAAAAAGCCGACATGCTCATGGTGTATGGAGAGTGTAGGAAGAATGCAGTTCGTTCCTGTACGGTTTATGCGGAAACGTATCCCAATAGATGTCAATCATCTCGGCAATTATTTATCAACCGCTTCAACGAATTACGTGAAAGTGGTACTGTAACACCTAGAAAACGTAACAGAGACAAACAAGTGACTGGAGAAGAGGCAGAAATTAATGTTTTGGCTACCGTTGCAGTAGATCCGCAAATTAGTTCCCGCACAATCGCACTGGAAGTGGCATAAGTCAGGCAATTGTACTGCACATTCTCCATCGACATAGATTCCATCCCTAATACATCTCTCTCCATCAAGAGCTGTATGGAAACGATTTTGAGAATCGTGTTCACTTTTGTACATGGGCATTAAGACATGATACTCCAGATTCATCATGTATCTTGTTTAGTGATGAGGCAACATTTACTAATCATGGCCAGGTAAACCGCAGATACATGCACTATCGGTCTGTTGACAATCCCCGTTGGCTTCGTCAGGTGGAACGTCAGGGTCTATGGAGTTTAAACGTGTGGTGTGGTATAGTGAATCATCAGCTCATAGGCGCTTCGTTCATTGAAGGAACAATGAAGTCGCACAGGTATCCATCTTCCTGACAGACCATCTGCCACAGATGCTAGAAGACATTCCCTTTGCAGATTAGGAGGAACCTGTGGTACCAACATGTGGCTTATAGTGCACGAAGTACTACAGCCTGTCGGAACGTATTGTTTCCAAATCGTTGGGTTGGACGAAGAGGATCTGTAACTTGGCCAGCCCATTCACCGGATCTGACCCCTTTAGACTTGTTTCTGTGCGAAAGGCTGAAAAACACTGTCTACAAGGATGCACCAACTACACCAGACGATATGAAACGACGTATTACTGCTGCCATCTCTGAAATTTCCGCTGAAATGCTAGAACGCGTACAGCAGTGTTACCATAGCATACTGGAAACGTGTATTGAAGCTACCGGTGGTAATTTTCAAGACAACCTTTGAAGGGCTATGTTCTCTTTACTTGTAAGAATTCACAGATGTATTGTAATTACCCTTGTATAAGTGTCGGTGTGTAAGAGTTTGAAAATAAGATTTCTCGTAAACCACTGGCACTAGAATCTTTCAACAAACGCCACTGATATTCTAATTTACCCTAGGTTTATTCTTATGATGCAACTAGGCATTTTACCATTGACAACATTGTATGTTTGCTAAAAATAGTTTCTCAGTATTATTAAAATCTGTTTATAGGATAAATATATGAGCCCTTGACTACCAATCAATGCTGTGAAAACTGCACATCAATAGCACTTTCCATTTCCGAAATATTTGCAGTCCAAATTTTAGGTGATTCACTCTGTATGTATATCAGTGCATGTTTAAGAAAATCCTTTCTCTTCAATAAGAAGCAATTACATTTCGAATAATTATTCCTATCATAATAGGAGCCTTGGAATTCCGAATACGTTTCATATAATGGGCAAAGCTGGAGTTTCCAAAGTCCAAGTTAATAATATCCAATAGGGATAACATTCCCTATTAAGTCGCAAACCTGTTATGTTGCAATTATCAATCTCGGAGCAGTCTTTGGTTTCGTTATTCACTCTTGAAATCCTTGCACTCAGAATAACCAATTTTGATTTCTCTGGTTTCGATGTGGTTGCAACCTGGCGTGTAAAGGATCTAGTTTCGGTACAGCAGGTTGTGTATGTAGATTCATGGTTCAAAAGGCGATATGTAGCGGTCCGTCTGACTTGACAATCTTAAGGATCTCCACCTTTCCAGTATCAAAAATGCGTATTAAAGGCATACACCACTCAATAGTGTAAGTTTAACAGTAACATTATATTTTCCTTCAGGCACAAGAATACAGCCCTTGGAGTTCTTGGATCGAATGAGGACCAATTCAAACTTGCTGTTGAGTATAAGGTTCTTGAGATCATCTCCAAACCACAGAAGCATTGACAGCGCTACCTTAACGTTTCTTGTTCTATCTATAGACCATGCACTGGCTTATTATATCCTCGCTTGTGTCTTCTGCTAAACTCTATTAACATTTCGACGTATGTAAAGCCTTGTGCTTATATTCTCGTTTCTAAAGTTAATGGTACAGTCGTTCTTGTGAACTACTGGAAGAGTGATTAGTTCAATGAAGTTGTTGTCTATGATAGGCAGGTGAATGGGATTTGAAGCGTCTTGCGAAATGTGATACCCAGGCAGAACAGAAAGAAAAATCCCTTAGGTTGAGTGTCCACATTTACCGTTGATGAAAGAGCCTTTTGCAATAGTGCACTCGATTCGTATGATTCTCACCTTAAATATGATTACTAGGAAATCAGATTCAGTGAGCTGATTAGCAGGGATGACATTATTTTCATTGAAGCCTAAAAGAAGTCCAACAGAGCACTCTTTAGAAAAATCGGTAGGAAAGGGACATTTAATACCAGGCTTAAGTATTATTATTAAGTAGAATAAAGAAGACATTCTCATTCAAGCTTATCGTTTATGTATGCATTAATATCAGGAATCTCATAAGTTCCATGGAGTACATCAATGACCCTATGCTCCTCATTGTAAATGAAATGAAGCTGCTCATTGCTTTCATCAATGTTTGGATTAGAACAGATGGCTTCAGAATTCAATAGAGCAATCTCATAATATCCTTTAGGATAAATTCTCAAGGGAGGATTCAGATGCGTGGTAAGAATGTATTCATTACTGCAGCAGTAACATTGTAACTCATTGTTAATGTCGGCAGATGACTGGGCTATAATTCTTAAACCTTCTGGTATTATACATTAACCTAATACCTTTAAGATGCCTATCTGTTTTGGATGCTTCAAGTTCCCAAAGCTATCGAAATAAAATGCACTGTTGCCATCCTTCTTTACACCAACCCAATGGGTACCTTTATTATATGAAGAATCAAGATTGGTGACGATTCTCTCATGGTAATGGGGCTTTGAAGGCAACGCGTCGGGTATATATATATATATATATATATATATGCACTTCTGAAATGAGGAATGTTTAAACTTCGAGCATACAAGTCGAGATCAATGTTCCTCAGGACTTTTTCCGGGACCCCTGCCAGAGGTTTCTGAAGTCCAGTTGTTCCTCCGGTCATTGCTCCTCTTGTTGTTCCTTGCCTTCAGACCATTTACTTTAACCCCATTATTTCTTTTTCAGGTTCTGGTAGTTTTAGAAGACTCTGCCAAAGGTACAGCCAGTCGTAACATTGGTAGAAAACCTCCACTACTGCTGCTATTATTTCTCTGACGAAGTTGCCTTCTCTGCTAACATTTTATCAGCAATATTTCTCGAAGCAGAGTCCTTGTGCTCAGCGTAGACGATGTCGAGCTGATTACAGGCTCTGTTTAAGAGGTCAATTCCAGTGTCTCCTCCCTTTAAGCGTTTTTCTAGCTTTATTCCATGTCCAGGATATCTGTTAGCAGGAAAATATGCTTCAAAGAGCAGCCAAATAATGAGGGAGTTAATCAACCGCAAGACTTTTGAGATCCTAATCCTCTTTGCTCACATGATATACCAATTGACTTTAAGAGTTTATTCGCCATTTATACTTTCTTTCTACCCCAACCACACACTCAAAGCATTACACCCCTCCTTAAACACAGCAAAAGGAAATCCATGCGACATGATATATACAGGTGGGCGATTTAAGTTGAGACTGTACTGCATAAAAAGTTAGTTTCCCATTTAGAAATAATAAATTAACCCTAAAGTGGCCATCATAATGTCCTCCAAACAAAACACGAACCAATGGCATTTACTTTCCCCCATAATATCAGGAAAATTTTATTCTAGACATTTTTTCTACCATGCTTAGTTTTTGAGATCTTGTACTGTCTCAATGGTCCACCGTGTATATGTACAATATTTATTGCGTATTCGTTTTATAATTTAGTCATTAAGATGCTGCTCGTGAAGCAAGATTTCTTTCTACCTATCCAGGTGCTAGACTTTCAAAGTGATTTTAGACGTGATTGCCATGATCTTAATCTAGGAAGCTCAAGCGCAGGAGAAACAAATGTTTTACTGAATATGCTGCTTTATGAGAATGCTTTGCGCTTTGAAAACTTGTAAATCTATTCAAAGTCCATTTATCAACTTAAGTATCAATATTTCATTAAGCTATTCTAAAACATTGGCGAAATAGAGTTGAATACTTATGTGGATGGAGAAAGTGTCGTGCATCCCTCTGAGTAAAAGAAACTCCTAGTTTTATTTGATGACGTGACCACTCAAAAGCAGGACGAGATCACCTCCTTTTACAGCATGGGTAGACTTCGCAATATAGACTACATATATTTAGCACAGTTTATGCTAAAGGACCGATAAATCTAATCTGTGATAATGCAAATACGATTATTCTATTCAGGGAAGATAATTTAAACTTGAAACATATTAATGAAAATTATGTAAACGCTATCATGCCCTACACTGAATTTAAAGACACGTTCAAGAGTGTTTATGAGAGTGGTTCGGAAGGAAGGCCTTTTGTGGTGATAGTTCCCGAATTCCCAATGAATGAGGGTCGATATAAGAATGGTTTTCACGTATATATTAAAGTAGAAAATAAAGAAACGGATCATTTATCGTTCCAGATAGGTATCCACTGGTTCGGGTCACAGAGGACTGCTTCAGTTAAAAGAGCAATTCATTAGTTCATTATAAACCGAGATGGAGAAGGAAATTACCAATTCAATAACAAGAGACCGTCCATTTTTCAGGACCCTGAGGAAGACAATGATCAACCACTAAACGTATCTTGATACGGTTACAGCTTCTACTGAAAATCGACTGCAACATTTCACCGAGAAAGCGGCATATCAGAGCATGGATGAACTTGAAACTATCTTTAGGAGTCACATCCAGAAGTCCCTAGATGGGTAATATGAGGCTCTAATGAAATACCTGGGCAAACATGCACTTAAACGAGATGCTGGAAACAATATTATTCTGGATACAATAAAAATGACAATATTATTATCACATTAGGAGGACCACGATGTGCCAATAAGAAATATATGTTGGACTATATAAATGTAAGAATACCACCGCTTGATTCAGATTGAACGTTTCCTTTCAAAAAAGAAGGATACGAGAGATAGCAGATCTGATCAAGACAGTGTTGCAGCAACTGAAACTTTGTTAAACATATTGCTGGAAAGAAACTAAATGAAGCACAGCAAGATCTAATTAGGAGACTAGTCTCTGTTGGAAATGAAGCAGTGGGGAAACATGTGGAAACTATGGCGAACTGCCAGAGTTACCTTCATAAACGCTTGATGACAATTATGAATAATATCAATACTCTTATATCACAGCGAATGTCATAATCGCAATATTAGAGCAAATGAAATGACGCGCATTGCTTCACTGCAGAAGAAACCTTTTTGGAGAGATTCGCTAACATATGGTACCATCGCTACTCGAGTATTACTAAATCACCTGTAAACGGAGAGATCATCGATTGCCATATAACATCACCAACATCGCCTTTTTGTAAGAGTAGAAACTTATTTGCTATAAACAATTATATAGTCGGGGCCTTCCCTGTTCCTAATGCAAATAGAGATACTTTAGGCCTCTGACGTGAAAACGTTTGCGGGATATTCTGCTCTTCGGAGGAGTGAGGAGGACAGTACCACGTGGCAGCTCACAATGTCATAAATAGATCTACTATCTGCATTAAAATCATCACGCAACGTTACTATTCCAGCGTGTTCACTTGGAGCAGTGTGTAAGTGTTTGGTTGTGACTATTAAATTAATTAAAATGCCCAGTAAGTAAGGAAGTACAACGTAATGCAAAGTAACCTCCGTTCATTCGTTCGCCTTATGGATATTCAATTGTATTCAGCATTACTAGCACAAGAACGTGTGTTTTCTGAAAGATCTTGTTCGTATGTTGAAAGTAGAGCCGTAAGGTTTCTCAGATATCGTTAGAATTGTTTATGTCAACACATTCCTTACAACATTATTCACATCAGAGAAACTCAGTACATTAGGCTTCACTGCTCCAGTCAGTCGAGCAAAAGACGGAGAATTTCTAAATACCGAATTGAAAATTACATATAAGCTGACATCAACGGAATAATAGAACTATATATTGACACGCAAAACATAACTCAATGCCATTCCAATGATGAAAGCGAGAGCATCAGACTTAAAGAATCTGTAGCCAGACATTCAAAGGCTACAAAGGAAAAGTTACGTGCACTAAAAGGCTAATATTTTGAGACCCGCGGAGTAATGTGTGAAGCTCTTCAACCAATAACAGAACCGCTTCATGATACACTGGAAATACAGAAAAGTAATACTGCTACCTCAAGCGAATAGGAAATTCAAAAAAGGAATGTTCCACCTAAAGAGTAAAAAGATGATAAGATCTTAATCTTTCGACAGAAAGTTCGAAATAAGGACAGAAATGAAACTGATACTGCATATGGGGTGAGATACGAAGATGGAAGCTACATGCTTGGAAAAAGATCATTGACTTCATCGACAATAAAGTTTGAGTAGCTGACGAAACGTATGAATCTACACTTGGATTGATTGAACTCATCTACAAAAGGGTACTTTAAATGCATGCCTATACAGAAGAGGATCTGCATACATACAGCAAAATACTGAAAGCAGCACATCTTCATTATGAAACTACAGCAGACACGGCCAACTGTGATTGGGCAATTCCTAAAGGTATAAAAGCATTATACGTCCTTTAGTGAAGAAACACAAGAGCTTAGGCTTGTAGTGGAAAGAACATCGCTCTGACGCGAGGAAGGCTACATCTACTGGAATGATCCCAACGAGTTGGTGAGTCACCTGAGAGTTCTCGTTGCATCCAGAGACACTTTGAAATAACAATCACACCCGAGAAACTGAAGAAATTACTCAAGAATCGGCAAGGACTATAGCACGATGACAGTGAAGCAAAATATAGCAAGAGAGCTTCATGCCCTTGCTCGAAAAAGTTCTTACGTCGAGAGATTGTCATCGACTTGGTTGAGATGATCGCCTTAGCAAGGACCAACAAGAATTTCGAGTACATCCAGGCCGCAGTCAGCTTCTACTCTAAAATGGCATATGTAAGACCATAAAGTAAAAGATATGACTACAAGTTTCAACGGTCATGAAAGGTATACTACAAAACATGGAAACACCGCCCGAGAATATACAGAGTGATAATCGAAACGAATTTTATAAGAAGGACTGAAAAATTTAATTGCAAAGTATAATAATTATCTTTAACTACAGCAACTACAGAAATGTGATGGGTGCAATTTTGGAGTATTTAGAAACGACCTTAAAGAATATGATGTATCGCGAATTTCTAGCTCAAGGATCATACAGGCGGCTAGATCTTTTACCTAGAATCGTTGCAAAATACAACAATACTTAACACTCAACCATCAAAATGAAGCCTATTTAAGTGAGGAACAATGACCCTTTTCGGACCGTTTACAAGTGTAAAAAGCTCCAAAGATAAACTAGGGATGCAAGGAGGTTTAGTGTTGGTGATTATGTGACGATATTCAAGAATAAAGGACACTTCGAAAAAGGATATGAACCCAACTGGAATGTTGAAGTCTTCCAAGTTGCATGTGTAAAACGAACCAATCCTCTTACTTATATCCTATATGATAAGTTTGGCGAGTAGATAAGGGGAACATTCTATGGACAAGAACTGCATTCTACAATATTTCCTAACAGCTATTTGGTGGAGAAGATTTAGCGCCAGCAAGGAAACAGGATTCTTGTTAAATCACGTGAATTCTGTAATAGTCAGTGGATGCACAGGAGGAACTTATTGTAGGAAAATATTACTGAAATTAGGAGTCTTCACAATTAGAGCACTAATAAGTGTTTCATTTAAATTCTCTTCATTTAATTCACAAAATCGACAATAAATAAATTACTAAATAAACACCATGTAAAGGGTAGGCCATATAAGTTGAGTCTGTGCAATATCTCCGAAACTAAGCGTTTTAGAAAGAAATACCTTGAGTATACGTTGCTTTATATTATGGAGAAAAGTAAATGCCATTAGTCGTGTATTATTTGAAGGACGTTGTGATGGCCATTTTAGGGTCAATTTACTTTTTTAAATGGGAACCTACTTTTTATGCTGTTTTCTCACTCCTTATAAAAAACTAAACAACATTGGTATAAAACACTTTGTAATTGTACTTATTACAACGCAAATAACAACGAAAATTCTGAATGGCTGTGTACGAAGAGCGCAATGAATGTTTGGAACATCCATGGATGGTCATTTGAATGTCAAGTTACGTTTCGTAATTGGGAACCAGCATTTCTTGTTTTGTTTCCTTATTCCTCATTACAAAATAAACAGTTTCCTATAAACCATTTTCTAATGAGAAAACTGCATACAAAATATAGGTTCCCATTTAAAAAATCAAATTGACCGTAAAATGACCACCATAATGTCCTGTAAACATATCATGACTAATTGCATTCACCTTACCCCATAATATCAAGCAACCTTTATTGAAGACATTTCTTTCTACAACGCTTAGGTTTAGAGATATTCAACAGTCTCAACTTAAGGGGTTACGGAATGGGTTTTCGGTCAAAAAATTTAATTGATGAATTATCGTCTTATATGAAAGTATGAAGCTTTTTCTTCATTATGTCGTTTGAACTACCTCGATATCTATTCTAGAAGTAGGTGGATTATTAAAGTATGGGAATAATCGCAATCAATTTCGTCTGCTTGGCTTGAACAATGGTCGTCAGCTAGTTGTCAAGCTGTCATTCAATTTTAAATTTCATGCTTTTCAAATCTGCCGCTATTTCTAGGATATTTTAAGACCACGTGAAAGGATATTTAGCTGGTGCCCAGCCTATATTATGGGTTCTTGTTTCCTTGTTCCGAGTTCTTTGTTTTGTTTACTAGTGGAAGCATGCAATGTTTGTTTACCCTGTGATCAGGCTAGTTTTTCAATGGTAAAGAACTAGTTTGTAACTAAGATGCCTGGTTTTAGTAATATAATTACTAAAAAGTGTGTGTGTTGGAAACAACCGGTGAAAAACCATGATATAGACGCTGCTGGCGAACAAAATCACACTCCATGTGATGGAACTCCTGTGTGTTTTGGTAACAACAGTATTAATTCAGCACCGTATTCATCCCCGAAAAAGCTAGCAGATGGGAAAGAAAGATATAAGTACGTAAATAAGGGCTCTGAACAATTTTAAATTGTGGCTTTCTCCATCTTGGCAGAAATACTTTGAAATAATGTGCTATGTAAGCAATGTGCAAAAATAGGCATGGAGCTTACTGTAAATAGACATATTGGTGTAACAGCAGAATTGCAAGTAGTTTGCAAATCATGTCAGTATAAAGTAGGATTTGGTAGTTCTCTGAGTGTTGATAGACACAGAAAAAAGTGTTTTCTGTAAATATTGGGTTAGTGTACAGGCTGGGCTCCATTGGCAAGGGAAAGACCTCTGGAGATATGCTTTGTGGCGTAATGAATCCACTTCCGCCTCCTTTTACATTTAAAGGGCCTCAGGAGTGCAAAAAATAAGCTTTATAAACTCTTAAATCAAGCAAAACAGTTCAAAAGTTGTGCCAAAAGGAATATAGAATTGGAAAATGAAGAGGGTTCTGGTGAATCAAGCTATGGTGCAGGCATCTACTGGTGTTTCAATCTTGGAGCTCTTTTCCCCCAAGTTCGAATTTTCCTCACATAAGGAACATTTTCTCAGTTGTTAATTAGTATTTTGATCTGAAGTGTTTAGGAGTTTTTTGTGTTGGTGTTTTACATACACTGAAGTAAGGGTTTTGAAAATAATTAACATTTGGCAAAGTTTTAACAAATACGTACTCTAAAATGTGGGGGGGGGAGAAATTGTCACAAGAAAGAAAAATTAATGTTAAAAACTGTTGAATTTTTTAAAAAGCTGTCATTTAAGCTATTGTAAGCATATCACACCTCCAGACTGTAAACTTTCAGCTTTCTAGGTTGTATAGTTACTTAGAAAATGCTCCTTGCATATTACACATTTTAACATTGTCAAGATATGGCATCCCGTACTACCTTAAATAGTCCACCCTGTATAATATACACAAAAGATGGGGATGGGACTACCAAGGACGTCGCAATGGATTTACAAGACTCTAAGTGAATAATGGCACCATGTGAAATTTGCATGAGAGTCATCAAATATCTTGCGCTTCATATCTTCTCTATGCAACGCAATTTTATTAATTTCTACAGTCGAAAGTCGGTGTTTTGTGCTTCTTAAGCGAATTTCTTTGGCCAATTTTTTTTCTTCAAACCTGTAAGACATTCAAAATACTTCTCAGAGCTAACAGATCGCATTTCACCTTTGGCAATCCCCTTCGCCTTCAGGATGTGGTTGTTGTATTTAGAGCTGTAGAACTTTGCCCCAAGTCCAACATATTTGGTCGTCACCATGCCTCCCAACGCATCCTTCAACAACCCAATAAATTTTTGTTGGCCTTATTTATACCATATGCATTATCATGATCGTAATTCTAAGACCAAGATGTTGGGGATTGGTTTTAAGGAATTTACAAACAGAACTTGTTTCGAAAATGAATCAGTCTGCGTTCATTTAATTCAGGACCATGTCATTCCGCTGGGGTTCCATTACTTTATAAAAAATGTCATACATTATAAATTTTGCGTGGTCCATAAATGAATGAGCAATACAGATTGGTTTGTTCATGAGAATCTCCTCTCGAGCCAGCTCTATGCCAACCAAGTTTTCATAAAACTGATGCTGCATGCATATGTTGGACGAGTCATCAATTTCCGTGCTTGTTCCCAGGTAGACATCATACGGAAATCTCTGTAATTGCGCATACTTTGAATAAACTCACTTTTCACAGCGTTGTTCATTTTGTTCAGAGGTTTTGACCAAACTTAGAAGTTTCCCTAGCTCGCACAATACCACCCAATGAACATATTTCAATAACAACCATAGTTCTAAGCACTGCTGCAAGGTTTTATAATGCAAAACATTTGCTTTTATTTTCAAGACTGGCAATCAGTTTCTTGTATTGGTTGCCGGGTGGCATTTCGCTCCGGGGACAGTGAGGAAAATCAACGTGGGCGTCATGAGGATGGTGAGGATACTCTTAAATCTACCTCTAGAACGTATCCTGTCTTGGAATGCTCAGGGATTGTCATCCTTCGTGGTGTAGTGGTTACCATGCTAGCCTCTAGTTCCCGAGGTCGTGGGTTAAAGCCCGTCGGAGGACGATGGATCTTTTCGGGCTTAAAAATCCTTAACATGGCTTCCTTCGGAAGGGAAGTAAAGCCGCTGGTCCTGTTACGTAGATTTACGGCATGTAAAAGAACTTCAAGCCTGATAAAAAGACCTGTGAGGAAAATTACCCGTCTTTCACGCCCAATATAGAATGGGACGCTAAGGACCATAGTAGTTAAAGAGCATCCATAAATAAAACCTCAATTTAAGCGATGTCGATGGGGTCTGTCTCATCCCTCTCAAGCTAACTGAGGTTCTCGTACGGCACCGTCCCCGATGTGCCGTACCATGATGTTGCCGTACACGTTTTTGATGCCCCAGTATGACGGAAGCGTCAAGGGTCTTCATGATGAGATTGGGTTCAAGGGCGATAAACATCTAAGGTCATCAGTGGCAAGGATCTTCAGACATATTCTGTATTCTGACATATATTCGTGGATGGTTTTAGAGTTCCACTTTGATACTGTGTAAATCCCGCCGCGAACACTTCCTCGAAAGTTTTTATCATACTGAGGTCGTTAATTATTTGGAGTCCAGCTTTCGTTGCTTTGGGCATATCGTCGATGGCTAGTGACGGTAGAGTGTAGTACCAGCCGGGGTCCAGCGAGTACATCTGTAACGACAGATCCCTAAGTTTTTCAAATACTTCAGCTAAAAGTTGAGTATCGGTCTTTAGGTAAAGGTCAGTATATTCTTTGAGATTCTTTATGTTAAAGGTGCTCCATACTTTAAGAGCCTGAGCATACCCCTCTTCTGTGATACCGTCGAGAAGCTTGATCAGTGAGAGCTCCTCTTGGAGCATTTCGAAAGCATCCAGATATGAATAGAGGAATACGCCCTTGCACTTCATTGGCTCCAAGAGTTCTAGATACAAATACTCGACATTAGTGACCTTGAAGTCATCACAGCTTAGCATATCAACCAAGATAGGTAACTTGCCATCGAGAAACCTGTAGCTGTCGAGGAACCTGAAATTAATGCCCTTTTCTGAATGCCAAATAGCGTTCACATGATTGTGCTATACATTAGATAAGCCCGTTACCACAAGCCATGTGTCTGATCAGTTGCCTGATAATTTCTCAAGCAATGAAAGAAAATCGGAATAAATTTCGGCAAATTTCTATTCAAATTGCAAGCATTATCGTCGGTTCCAAGGTATACCCCGCTAATATGACTATGGTCCCTCACCCTAAGGTCATGTATAGCAAAATCTCTCTTGCATATGTTACAGTGATCAGCATTGTCGAAATCCAGCGCGTTTTGAGGTGACATATTCATAGGTTCTTTACGATCATCTACTTCAATGTCTTCATAAGCCATTTGTCTAAGTTCGCTGAAGAAGTCATTGAGCGCATTGTTATCTTTGAAGAGCTTGAATCTCGAAAAGGACTGATCGTGCCTACATATGACCTTTAACGCTATCGATATAACCCCATGTTCCTTCATGGTTCGGATCCAACTCTCTGCGTCAGAGGGTTCATACGAGAGGACCTTCCTCAAAACAGATTCGATATTTGCATAAACCAGAAGAAGGTACAGGGACAGACAATGATTATGCATTAAGATCCAGAACTTCACCCTGCTTTGGCATTTATTGTATTTCAGGTGATGTACTGTCAAGATATCCTCAAGAAACTTTGTCATGCATGCCTAGCATAGCCACATTTTTTCATTGTGTTTAGGTATGTGACTTCTAATAGGCTTCGACAAGTTGGCGATGAGGCAATAGTGAGACTTGTCGTCTCTTCAATCATTAAGAGGTTCGCTTGGCTACCCTTTCTCTCAGATGGCCTGAAAGTACACTCCAACGAGTTGTTGGCATTCACGACAAATACAGCTATAGATGCACCAGAATTGTCCTTCTCAAAATGTTCAGTTTAATCTAATGAAAACGAGAATGCAATTTCATCATAACTGAAGGTTTGGAATAACAAATTCTGTACGTAGGATGTAATTAAATTAGGGTTTTCTTTTTCAGGGTATCTGGAACGCATCGTGCACCAAGCAAAACAAAAATCATCGCGATTCTTAATGTTAATAACTGCATTCTTCCACATGATGCATGCAGGCAACTCGATATATCCTGAAGCCCGAAGCGGATTACATTATGCTACACTATTTACCGGCGAGTGGATTGCAAACAGCTTCTTTGAGCTCGCTTGGCCTTCAAAACGGGCTAGGTTTTCTACAATTTCAGGTTTCATTGCATGAAAGATTCTATTAAAGTTAGATGATCATTGGATCTTCTTTGTCTTGGAATTAAGATATATCGGTTCCACTTTTTCTTTATCATCAGGCATACTCTTCTTCAGAGTGGATTAGATTTTTTAATAACAAGATCCATGCATGCGTTAAGAAACTAGCTGGGGTCAATTATTCCAGTCGTATTTTCAATTTTGCGGTAGAAAGTAAGACTTTTGAATGCTGTCATTATTATCTTACATTCTAGGCCATCATAATGATTGTGGCATAAACTTTTTGCCAGTGATGGTGAGGAGGATTCTTCCACCTGGGATGCTGTGGGTAGACTTGCAGAGTTGGTAGTGATCACCATGGTCTTTGCTGCTGCTACCTTCTTCTGGTTCATGATGCTCGACGGTTCTTCGATAGCGACTAGCCTGAGGGGCTGTTCTCCTGTAGCGTACTGTACTCCTCTTCTGCTTCGTGAAAGCTCTTACACCCCCGTCGCAAAGTCTCATTTGTTTGAGGCTCTGACTGAAGAGACATAGATTCAGAAATTGTAACAATAGAAACAACACATTATTAACTATTGTTAAAATAGTATTCATTAATACGTGCTATGTAGCAGTAGAAAGTTTATAGAAAATATGTTTTAAACACGTACTTAAAGCTGTTATGACTACAGATTATAACTAAAGCTAGAATTGATTTCAGTGAAACAAGTAATGATAATAACAGTAATGATAATAATAATAATAATAATAATAATAATAATAATAATAATAATAATAATAATAATAATAATAAAGTGAGAGACTTGAAGCAAATCAACGAGTACGTTCTTGTACCCGCAGCTCGCGCAGGTACACAGTCCTTCAGACGGTATATCCCTCTAGTCACCAGATTGCGATTCGTATGCAGTTTCAACATCTTCAAAACCAGGGGAAGGGTGGATGATGTAGTCTGGAACAGGCGAATCGATTGTACCGAACCCATTCGTTATGGCGCCCTCCAGTAGTGGCGCTGGAATGGCGGGTTCTGCTATGGCTTGTACCTAAACATTGACACGGCGGGCACGTACGGCTAGACGGAGTTTGCTAGCAGACATCTTGATGGATATGTTCTGCAAGTAATAGTTTTAAGCACATAAACTGTAGGAAGAACAGGAAGAATCCATACTTTTCATATATTCTATAATGATTTCTACTTCAACTCTTTTTCTGGTTTTTCATTATATGTTAAGTTGTAAGTATGCAAAGCTATTTGCATGAATTAAGGGTAGTTTTCATATATTTTATAGACTATTTTCTAACCTATTGTCAAGTTTCAACAAAAATGTCTGAGTTTTAGTTAATGATTGTCAACTACTATCTTAATGGACTGTTTTCATAGATTAATTGCTTTAATATCATAATCCATACTACAAGTCCATTTGGAATATTTTTTTAAGATTTGCTGTGAGTCAGCATCCTTTTTGTATTTCTGAGGACTCGAGACTATTCAACTTACTACTACTTCTCTTTCTACAAAAATGTTTTTCTACGTTAATATTGCGTTTCCCACAAATACTTAGAACTTCGTCGTCTATATTTGTGTTTTAGTGTGGTTTAGGACCTAGATGTTGCTTTTATTCTTGGTTGGTGATGCCAAAATGTTAAACCTGTATTTATCCAATATAATTCACTTTAATATGTAGAAATCTTCTGAATAAACTTATTAAAAGCTTTCTATGATCTTTATTTATGCTAAAACATGGAATATTCACGTCCAAACTGGTTCAATTAGCTTGTTTAAGCTTTCTTTAATACTATATTTTATAGCTTTTCTCAATGTTTTGAAGCCTGTGGTAGCAGGTGTAATGATGCGACTCCTCTCCACGCTCGCTCCAAAGATCTTCCATTCCTGGCAGAGCAATATATTTTATCCTGGGTAAACTCTTAGTAAGATATCCTTCCAATTAATATTTTCAGGACCTTAAGTCTAGACACTTATATACTAATACTATAATGGAGGAGTGAATGCAGAAGGGTGGGGCAACGCATGTGCATACATGGAAATGGAGGGAGGGGCTTATGTTGGGAACAGCTGCATACATGATGGCTAATGGCTTTCCCAGATATGCTTCATTATTATATCTTAAGGATAGCATGCAGCTGTGCTGTATGCCATAAATTTATTACCAACAGTTGCTTCGAATAAGATAGGAAATGCTCCATGTTTTTCGAGTTAGAGGCGAGCCCTTATGGGAATTTTATGTATCCACTGCTCACACCATTTGGTTACAGCTGTTTCTTCCAAGTGGTAGAAATTCTAGCATGATTCACTTCAGCCTTTTTAAACAAAGAGCACTTAAATTAATTATTTTATTATCTTCCATCCAACTTGTCCTTGAATTTATACAGAACCTAAGTGGCAGTTAGGCAACCCTTGCTCTAAACGCCACTTGTCCTTGAATTTGATAAGAGCATAAGTGGCACTTAGGTTACCCTTGCTAAAAACATATCACTTCACCGTGAAGGTGTCAAAGAAGCCTCAAGTCGCTCAGGTTCCCCTTGTATTAAACATCACTTGTCCTTAAATTTGATACAGAACATATATGATACTTGTGCAACTCTTACGCTCAATGTCCTCGTGACTTGAATTTCTTGTGGATCGCCCATGTCATTTACATAGCTCTTGCCCTTAATGTTCTCGTGACATTGAATTTTTTTTAGGAACATATCACTTAGATCGTACCCCTCAATGTCCTCGTGAGCTTGAATTTGTTGTGGAAAGCTCAATAGTTCACTACTCCAATTTCAAGCTCTACATTTATATCAAGTTCCAATTTCATTCGTAGAACTGGTGCTCCCGTGTCTTAAAATTAAAACTTTACGTCTCTTAAGCTCACACTCTTTACTGGTCTTTATTTCATTATTAATATTCTTACAGACACAAATCATAATTTACACTAATAAATAAAATTAGCCGTGTTTTACAATCTTGAGACACGATTTATACTTCCCTGACAGAACAGACCGTTTCTACTAGTGGAAGCTCGTGGCCTAAGCGTTAGGTGAAGCCCTTTTCACACAAAACAAGATATGCAGATTGCCAATTGCTTTTATATTAAGTTGACTCTCCTATCTTTTCAGTCAGAGATATTAGTCTTTTTTGCGTCATTGAACTGTGGAGGTAAGTCTTTATGCATTGGAGTGGAAAACCTCTCTCCACTGAAACACTCGTTGTTGGCAGTGTGAAAAGTAGCAAAAGGGTTTGTATCCCTCTTGAATTATGCCTGCATTTTGCCGAATAATTTTCATTGTTTATGTAAATAGGATATTTTTTTTGCAACTCGTCGTTTATTTACAAAATAAAATCCCTAGCTCTAATTTAAAATGACTTATTTTGACATTTTTCGGATAGATGCTTTGAAGAATTGAAAAAGCATTACGAGAAATTCTGCTGCGTGCTGAAGAAATTAAGAAGAATCAACAAGGATGCAAAAATGAAGTTTTCCAATGTTAGGTTATGGGACTGTAATCTGCGTCAAAAATTTAATCTACTATTTCGAAATGCAGCAATTTCTATTTCTTGAAAACCTCATCACACAGCAGCTTGCCATATTTTCCACAGGAAAACTCAATAAGTGGTTTAGCTATCTCAAAGAAGGCAGAAAATATTTCATGGTCTGGTTTTTGCTGAATTAATTGGAAAGTATATCTCATCTGTTTGGCACAAAAAAAAACGGCAAGAGATTTCTTTTGGAGAATGTCGAAAAGAACAGTTGTAACCTGAAAGATTTCATTGAAGACAATAGCAGAAAATTCGAACTCAAAATCCTTCACGTTATTTAGAAAACCATTTTAGAGCCTGACTGCAAGCTGATCTCATTCAAAACCCTAGGATATTTTCTTAAACTCAATATCCATATCATCCCAATCTTCTGCGACTACCTTCAACAACCTTGAATGTGAGGTCCATCTGGTGCATATCGCAGTGGGTATACGTCTTCTGACGATGGTAACCATCGCATAACTTATCTTAGCCGAATGATGTAAAAACGAAGGGATCCCGCTAATATCAGCAACAAGGACATGTCATTGGGAAATACGTTTTAATGCACTTTCTAAGACTAAATTAAACCTATGTGCCAAACAGTGGATGATGATTTCCTAAGGTGCATTTTCCTTTACTTTCTTCTGCACAACCACTTAATTATCCAGCCATTACACTAGCACCATCATAACGTTGTCCTACAAGCTTTCACCTGTAACCAGGCGGCTCTAAATCCGTGTATAAGCAATGCTTCAAATCATCTCCAAAACACACATAAGAAACCCTAAAAGCGTCAACTAAGTCATCATTACTGTCCGCTAATCTTACAATAATGTGAAATCGCGATTTTTGGGCGATATCTGTGCGTCATCAATCTGGACAAAAAATAAGATACTGGAAGATATTTCTAATTTCATATATCCATAAATGTACCCTGAAATACGTTCTATTTCTTCATTTAGCACGGTTTTTGTATTTCCAGGAAGGACACTGATTTTGGTGTAGTGGTTCTGAAGTTTTACTAGACTGTTCAAAATTAATAACGTCGAAAGTTCATTAAAATGCCCACATTTCAATATAGAAGAGCTCTCTTTATAACCGCGAAAAGCCAGTAATTGCCTCCCAAATACGTTGTTGGTTTAATTATTATTGCTGTCTTAAGGAATAATCTGCTCAGCCCAATATTTTCATTATACCTTGCTAAATAAAGACGCACATTTTCTTTAAGAGCGCTAGGAATTGCATTCTGATTCTTCTCTAGCAGTTTTTATTGCAGCCACATTTGAGATGTTCAGCAGAATCTGAATGTTTATGCAATGGCCGATTGATATTCAGAATGTCACAAAAGTCATCAGAACTCCATACCGTTTTCTTTATTCCAAGTAATAAACAACGTCAGCAAAATAGTTCTTGCAAACATTACTACCGCATAACCAGTCGTACTCACTATACCAGGAACTTTTAGAATATCTGATGTAACACTTCGCAACCTTCCTTTCGACTTTATGTGTACATATACTAAAAAGCGACTAAGATCTGCCCGTAAACATCACGTCTCTATTACCGTCCTCAGTTTACCGCGAAGTATATTTTTGTAACACACTACGTCATTTTGCGGATTCATTGCAAATTGTCAGTGGTTTAAATTTTTTAAAGACATACACTTATTGTTGATACCTTAATTTACACTAGCGAAGCTCAAAAACCACACACTCACAAGACAACAATTATTACGCACCATGCCCGTACACAGAAAAAAAATTCGGATGGGGTTTCCATAACTAGACCTAAACTTAACAGTACCCTACACAGTTAGCATGTACCTACTCTGTGGTATATAGACGTTATGGGGGCAAGAAAATTATTTGGAGACATTATATAGACAGAAAAAAGGTCACCAGAATGAAGATATTCCACCTTAAAGCACAAAACCCTGAGACTGCTTCGAAAACCGGAACGTATGGTCACCTTGCCTATGTAAGGCGACAATATTAAGTTTCCTTTTCCTTGTAAATGTGCTACTAGCAGTAGACTTACTGTTATGTAAGGGAAATTCCCCATATTGCTTTGGTACGAATTTAACTAAACAAAACTGTCAGAAGTTTACGGGAGGTGGGTTGAACCCTAAAATCCCCCCTACAAATACGGCCCTGCTACACACAGACTGTTTTCGCACAGGAACTGAGCTGACACTGAAAGACCGGAGAATTGGAGGTTTGAAAAATAATTTGAGAGGAAAAACATTCCGTTACCCTATAGAGGGAGGTTCGCGAGTTAAAAAAAACTTCATAAGTGTCAATGGCCACCAAACGTCCTCTACAAGGGATCTCTATGCTCCAAAACTCCATTATTTTAACTTCACTTTAGCCTAGAAGCAGGTAGTTTGTGGGAAGTACACAGTAGTCGTACAGTCTACGCTTGAGATGGCAACCAGCCGCAAACAGTGCACCGAAAATCCCAGAGTTAAGAATAGCTGCACCAACAATTTATACCTGGTCATGGACATTGCGGGTTTCCCATTTTACTCGCTTAAAACCCATTTTCTTTATTGCTTATTACTGCTGAGGTAACACTTCGGAATGGGTGATTTTCGCTCTTGAAATAGTGATTCTTAAGCCTATATTTCTTTATGTGAGTAGTGGAATGTTTAAATATTAAAACGTTTAAAATAGAGACGAAAATTATATTCTAATTCACTTACTCAGAAAACAGCTGAAGTGGCACTTCACAACCTTCACCTGCAGAACCGACCGATTTCCATACATCATCTTAAACGACTTAAGGACACCAGAAAGTGATTGCACTTCTGCCATGGCCAGATTATGTGTACAATTCAATTTCAACTTTTGTTTCGAAAAATTCCTTGATTAAAACTAAACTTAGGAGTTTTAGAGAACACGTGTTTCTGGACTTAATTTGTGTGTAAAATTTAGGATAAGTTCGAAATATTTTATGGAAAAATGGCTAAGGCAATTCATGTTTTCTACAAACAGTTTCTACCTCATACTTCTGGTGCACTTTTCTCCCAAACTTTTGATTGTACATTCACCATGCTTACTTTTTCTACTACGTATAGTAAGTAGGGGACGTATTGCATTCTACCCAAAAATTCCATACCGAGATTTCACTGTAAATACATGTTTTGAGGCCCCCTGAAAAAGAAGCATTTTTAGAATAAGGTCCGTGTGTGTGTATCTGTGTGGATGTGTGTCTGTGAACAGCATAACTCCAAAACGAAAAATCGGATAAATACCAAACTTTTTATTTAGTTTCAGTATCTTTCAAATATGTGACACGAAGAGCTTCAAGAAAATCCTCCCACCCCAAACTAGCCTTTATATGGAACATTTTTCGAAAATTTTGATTTTCGCAAAAATGGCTCTAACGATTTTTTATTAAAAGATAATATATTTAAGATATTTTCATGGCAAATAAAATGTATATCTTGAAGTGTCTGTAAAAGTCCCCAAAAGTCCTCTTCATTCTGAATGGCTTTACCATAATAGATAGACAGAATTTTTCTACACCAAAAATTCTAGACCTCGTTAAAACACACAATTTGTGTCATATACGTTGTTTTTTTCGAGTGAACCATTTCCGAGATATTCCTTGTTATTTGTTTGAATTTTCCATTACTTATACTTTTTCTCAAATGGGAATTCGTTATTCGTTTTTTTATGTCCTGGACATGCAAACAGAATGGTATTCTCCGCAGCAACCAGCTCTTAAAAGATTTGACTATCGCTTAAAGCCTAGCATACTTCCCTTGCACCTATAAGAAAATTAGCAATAAGATCATTTTGCAAATTTTTATTTCGATTAACACCAAGTATATGCGTTCCATAAGTTTTTGCAAAAATAGTTTGTACAAGGATAGAGAAGGTCATATGAATGCAACACATCAAATTTATTTCTGTGGTACTTAACATATAATTTGAGATATGGAATTGAATTAAATTTAGATGCCACAAAAATTACAACGGGAGGAAAATGCTACAAACCTAATGACAAAAATGAATATTTTAATATGTTATTACTCTTTCTATCTACATTAAGCTTAATATTTCATACAAAGCTAGTTCACTAGCTAAATTAGGTAACCATAGGTAACCAGTAAAACTTCAATGACAAAAGTTTCAATAGTTGTGATAAACGTGCACTTGAAATGTTAAGAAGTGAAGTTACGGGAAATTGAGATGAAAGTTGAAAGGTAGTTTATGCTCATTTACAAACTTTTTCAGAACATGCCAGCTCCATATTCCTCAGCGTTGGGATTATTTTCAGCTTCTCCTTCCCTCTTCTTGGACCTAGTTTTGTCATCAATTATTTGAGTAGTTCTTTTTACCTCTGAGAAAACCAAGGATCGTGGGATTGAATCTCGATAAAATGCATATTCTGCATTCAAGAGAAAGCGTGGGGAAAGGATGGGGAAGGCCCAAAAAAGCAAGCGGTGTGGCGGCATGATTGGAGGTTAAAGGGTTTCAATCGAATGCAGACACATGCATTTTACACTTTTTTAAAATAATAATTCACTTACAACAAACTCAGTTAATCAGATCAGACAATGCTGCAAGTATCATGTATTCGCATGGTGGAGCAGATTAAAACATTGTGATATCATATTATGATCACGTGATGTGGACAGAGGCTCGCGTATTTAACCTCTTTATCGATATGGGCATGATATGACGTCCTGTGCAGCACATTTAAATACTGCTAACTGCTAAATAAATAGATGATACTTGGCTTCGACAGTTTTTGCCCATGCAGTCTAAGACACGATAGGAGGAGCTAACCTATCAAAATCAAAAATTTACTCAGAGGTTCGCGCCTCAAAGCAACAAAGTATTTATTTTATTTTATTGTTAATCATATACATATGTACGAGGTGTAATCAAAAAGTTTCCGGAATGACGCCATAAATACTACACAACAGTTTGTTTTGTCTAATCTGCACTGTCACCCTTGAAGTAGTCTCCTTGGGAGTTGATACACTTGTCCCAGCGCTTCTACCACGGCTGGAAGCACCTCTGGAAGCCCTCTTCTTTCAACATGTTCAGAGCCTTCTGCGATTCGCGATGGATGACATCAATGTCCTCAAAACGGTGTCTTCGGAGCCGCATTAAATGTCGCGGGAAAAGAAAAAGTCCGCTGGTGCCAATTCTGGAAAATAGGCGGGATGGGAAACAGTATTCATCCTATTTTTATCCAAAAATTGGCGAACAGAAAGGGCTTTGTGCGCGGGCGCATTGTCATGATGCAGGAACCAGTCACCACTCCCCCATTTCTCCGGCCGTTTGCGTCGCACACTCTCCCTTAATCTTTGCAGCACTTGATTCACTGTTTGACCCTGTGGCACAAATTCCTTATGCACAATGCCTTTAATGTCAAAAAACACAATAATCATTGTCTTCACTTTGGATCGAACTTGTCTGGCTCTTTTCGGGTGTGGAGGTGAAGGACTCTTCCATTGTGAAGATTGTTGCTTCGTTTCTGGATCGTACCCATAAATCCATGTTTCATCACCAGTAATAATTTTCTCCATAAATTGTGGGTCATTTTGTAACTGTTCTTTAAGAGCTGTGCAGGGAATCACACGGCTTTCCTTTTGGTCATTTGAAAGCAGGCGGGGCACGAATTTGGCGGCAATTCTTCTCATGTCCAAATTGTCTTTCAAAATGCTTTGAAAACTTCCAAAGGAGAGTCCTAATGTGTCAGAAAGTTCTCTTATTGTAATGCGCCTATCATTTAAGACCATTTCCCTCACCTGATTGATATTTTCATCAGTTTTGCTGGAACAGGGTCGCCCCGAACGATCTACATCTTTAACTGATGTCACACCACTTTTAAACTTCGGAAAGCACCCAAATGCTTGAGTTTTGCCCACAACGTCCTCCACATAAGCTGTTCTTAACATTCCATAGTCTACTGTTGCAGTTTTACCGAGTTTAAAGCAAAATTTGATGATCGTTCTTTGTTCTTCGTAAACTGACATTTTTGCTACGCGCACAAATCGCAGCAATTGCAAAACACGTGATCACTTCAGAGCGTCTACCTTGTCACTGCATGGTCACAGGAAATTACGTGACCTCTCATTTTCATCGGGCAGGAACGCTGCATGTACAGTCTGGGTAAGAATTAAAGAAATTTCAGCGTCAGCATTCTTGTGAAGCCATTCCGGAAACTTTTTGATCACACCTCGTATATATAATTTTAAAGCTAAGGAGTTGTACTTTTCTTTAGAATAGAAAACTAAAGATCGTACTTTCGTGGAAATTCACTTCCCGGTGTCCTTAAGCACTTCACACACTAATAGCTGTAATGCGTACTATTTACCAATTGAATATCACCACAAACAGGTACACAAGAATCCTGAGCAATACTATATATACCAACCGAGAAATCTTTTTGTTGCAGCACGGTTATTAAACCACACTACAGTTTGTATGATCACAAATTCAACAATTATTGCATTTGCTGCTTAGTTCACACCAACAAACACGAAAGTGCACCAATGACGGATCTTACTTTTGTTTCTAATCTTAAGAAGGGGACTTGCAATTTATTATTATTTCTAGTACCAATGCTATGAAAATCACACATCAGTAGAAATGCAGTTCTATTTTAGTGTTCTATATAGTAGAAGTTCCAAAATATTTAAACATGGTTAAAATTTGACATTCCTTGAATTGCAGTTTTTGGACAGGCAAAGCTAAAAAAAGTGCTTTTAATGCTAGATTATATTATTTATTTAAATGGGACAATTATGCCACTCAGTGGTATAAAATTATAAAACTCCAGGGTAACCAATTTTGATTTCCTGACAAATGCGAGGATTATTATCTAAGTATTCTTAATGTCAGATAAGTTGAATGCAGTAATTATGGAATATGAAGAACCAGTCAACATTTTACAAGCAGCAGAGAGGGTAATATAAGAACTACTGGCAAAAAAGTCAGGGAAACAGTACGAAATAACATTTAACACTGTTCTTCAATGATGCAAGATAAGAAACATAAAATTTAATTAGAGTGAAAATGTGCTCTTACTATATTTTGAAGAAAAAGCCAAAACATGGATGTCTTCAACGTTGTGGGCAAACTATTCTATGATCAAACTGTGTCTCAGTATCAAAGACAACAAAGATATTAGCAAATACTACAAACCAATAGCCTTCTTGAAACAGATGTGTGAAGGTTTAGAAGCCGAATATTCTCATGCTTTTTTCAGCTCATCTTGTTGTCAACACTGATGCTAACGCAGAAACAAGGGACCATCATAGCCGCACCGGGCATCACTGATATGAAATAAGTAAAAAGAATCTAATTCATAATCTATAATTTTTCTATAAATGTTAATGACTGTCTAAAAGCTAGTTTATGACGTGCACGTTCAAAGCAAGTTTATTCTGCTCAAAGGATTACTCAACTTGCCGCACTCATTTTGCAATGAGTCCTACTTGCAAAATAAAATCTCACTTTTAGCTCTTGTATCACAAATAACTATTACAATGCTCCCTAGAAGAGCTTTCTGTTAAAATTAAAATGGCCTTTGTCATCAGGATTAAAATTTATTTAGCTCAGTGCTGTTACCATACAACAAAAGTGTATATTTACAAAATCTTTCAAATAGTGCATGGTAAATTTGAGCCATGTAACATAAAGGAATTTTATTGTCCCCTTAACAAACTAAAACTCTTGCAAATATGTTACATGTGTAATCGACATGAGCATGCCTATTTAACTCAAAATATAAGAGCATATCTAACATATGTTCAACATATGTTGGATTTCTTTTACAATAAAGGTAAAATTTTTGTATTTTATCAACACTTAGTAGAAAATTATTATAGGAAAATCACATTTTTATAACATTAAAGACGGTTTCTTATGAATTATTGAAAGCACCGCGATTGCTATTTGTCATAACAAAAGTAAAATCATCTGCAAATAATAGTACTCACTTCACAGGTACATTTTTTATCAAGAATGGCAAAATATGTCATTTCTTTTTTAATTTATGGTTTTTCATTCAGTAAGTAGGTTATACTAAGATTTATAGGCTGGCAAGGTTTTATATGTTTAGGGTAAAAGAATGCAATAGTATTGGGCTTAATCAATTCTGGATAGGTGAAATAGTTCAGCTTTATAAGGTGGCATAATCTCATAAGTGCACATATGAGGTTTTGCCTGACATCTTGTAAAGTGGTATACACTGATATGTTGACATACCATATTTTGCCGGGTTATAATCAGAAACATTTTATCCCATTATGACAAGAACTGAATATTCTTTAACTGGAATTTACTATGCAGCCTCTAGTCCCGAGGTCGCGGATTCAAACGCGGCGGAGAACGATGGATTTTTTTCGGGCGTAAAAATCCTTAGTATGGCTTCCTTCGGAAGGGAAGTAAAGCCAGTAGTCCCGTGTCATAGATTTACGGACACGTAAAAGAACCTCAAGCCTGATAAAGAGGCCTCTGAGAAAAATTGGACGCTAAGGACCATAGTAGTTAAAGAGCGTCCATAAATAAAACTCAATTTCAATTTAACTGGAATATAGAAAATTATTGCACTAAATATAAAAAGAATTTAGTACATTGTCATTATTACATCTTATATTATTATCAACATTATTATATAGACTGAGGTATGCTTATATACACACCTCAGAGCATAATATTTATGCAGAGGTTATGATTAACCACAATGAAAATGCTGTAAATTACAGAATCAACCATGCAGAACATTGAGGAATAGAAAGGCTGAATGCATTTCTTATTATTGTATTAAGTTGACCTACTGTGCTGATAATGGTGTAAACATCTGCTTTTGCAAAGCTGCTTATGAAATCATAATTAATGCACCGTGAAATGTGTAATCCAAAATTTCAAACAAGGGGCTCTTAACTTATTCATAGATCTCTGCACGTTTGTGAGAAAATGAAGATGAGTATCTACGACTTTCTCCACCTGGTGTCTTCAGAAATAATTCAGTAGAATATATGACAGACATGGAGGTTGATCATTCTATAATGGTTTTAGAAGGAAGCTTGTTGGAGCCACAGGTACAAGAATCAACATTAGTTAGTACATGTGCAGGTAAAGAATTACATCAAGTGATTTCCCTATGGAAATTGTGTAAAACAATTATGAAAACTATAGTAATAATGTGCACGGGTAAATAACACCAACAGAAAACAATTCTACTCCAAAATCTAAACATTCAAAGGGAGAAGAACAAAATGAGAAAAGGATTTTGGGTTGGAATACATTACAAGAAAAGGTAAGGTTGTACCTGCAAAAGATTTTGTCTCTCCAATTGCATGCTGGAGGAAAATCTGCCATGAATCCATTTCCAAAGAAAAATGAATTGAAATATTTTTAGACTTTTTGAAAAAATGTGGCAAATATTAAAAAAAGAAATATTATCAAATCAAATCCTTCTATCTCAAAAGACGGTTGAAAGGAAAGGTAGGGGAAAAAAGAGTATCCAACATAAACGAGAAGTCACAGCCAATTATTTATTGACAATTGATAGCGATTAAACAACTGAAGCATGCAAGAAATTGTTTTCAACACACATGGCCAGGCTGCAGGCCAGGTTGACCATTTTATCTCCAAATATAAGTGATCTTCAACTAGCTTTATTGATCCTGACTGTAGAGGGAAGCATGCACCAAAGAATAAACACAATGAAGATAGAAATTGTATAAGACAGTTTAATGATGCATATCCAAAACGTGAAAGCCACTATATAAAGAAACACAGTAAAAAGATTTTCTTCCTAAGTCATCTAAATATCAAGAATATGTATGATGAATATAAAGATCTTAAAAATGGGGAAAGTAGCAATTCGCATATCACATGATATTTTTAAACAGGTGTTTAGAAGTACCGATTATGCATTTAAAGTTCCAAAGGTTGACAAATTTAGAACCTGTGATGTTTTTCCTTTTAAATTAAAGCAAAATGCTCCAGGAGAAAAATACAACTTAGAAAAGTAGTTAGAAAAACACAGAATAATGGTTGATCTTGCATATCATAAAGAGAATGAAGATAGGAGGCGTATTCCAAAACTAAGGTCCGGTGAACAGTATTTAACGGATGGTAGCCCTGAATGATGTTTCGCGCCTGCAGCGCTGTCTACCGACTCCTGAGCAACCTACCGCATTATTGGTGTGACGCAGTAGGCGTTTGCTAGTCAACTAGCCATTGCTAGATCACAATGGCCGCGACAATCGCAGATCCTGCCAATTGTGAAGTGCGCCGTGTAATTAGATTTTTGCTGGCAAAAGGATCGTCACCTGCGGACATCCATCATGAGTTATGCCTCGTACATGGGACCGGACATGAGTGACAAACAGGTTCGGCACTGGTGTCGAGAATTTCTAAATGGCCCTAGAACATATGCACAATGAACAGCGGAGTGGTAGGCCGAGTATTCGGAACGACGACATCGTTGAGCAAGTGAAACAAAAACTTCGAAGTGATCGGCGTTTGAGGATTAGTAGTCTGGCTGATGAATTCCAAGTGTTGCTCAAACCTCACTTTACAGGAAGGTCACTGAACATCTTAGATATAGGAAACTTCGTGAGAAGTGGGTTCCAAAACTGCTCACCGGTCAGCGCAAAGAGCAACGAATGCGTAGTGCACGATCGTTCTTGGAGCGCTATAGACAAGATGGAGATGATTTGTTTTCCCGCATTGTTACGGGTGACGAGACATGGATAGCGTACACCAACGTAGAATGGAAACAACAGTGAGTGCAGTGGCGTCGTTCTCGTTCACCCAAACCAAAAAAAGGGTAAGCAATCGCCGTACACGAATCGCAAAATGATGGCTATCGTGTTTTGGGAAGAAAAGGGCGTCTCTTTTATTGATTTCGTGGACCACGGGTCAACAATTACAGCTGACGTGTGTACTGTGCAACGCTTACAAAACTGAGACGTGCGATCCAAAATCGACACCGCGGGAAACTGTCGACTGGCATCATCCTCCTGCACGACAACGCACGCCCGCACACCGCTGCCAAAACCAAAGAGAAGATTCAAGAGTTTCGTTGGGAAATGTTTGACCACCCTCCGCACCAAGTGAGTATTTCCTCTTATTGCATTTGAAACGGTGGCTGGGTGGAAAACGATTTCAAACCGACGATGAACTCAAGACGAGCGTTACCAACTGGTTCAAGTCCCAGGCGGCAGACTTCTATGCCGAGGGGTTAAAGCAGCTGGTGCAGCATTACAGCAAGTGTATATATGTAAATGGCAATTATGTGGAAAAATAAATTCAACATGTAGGCTCATACTACTGTCAATAAAAACCTTGTCTCATGAGCAATATTGTTATTATGACCAAACGGACCATAGTTTTGAAATACGTCTCGTAATAAATTAGCTGCAGCAAGTAAATCAAAAAGGATAATTGTCTTTGACTTGCAGCATGTTTTGAACACACGCTGCTTCTCATCAAACTTTTCTTATTACAAAAGACTAATTTCAATATAACATTTTACTATCAGGATTGTTCATAAGATAGTCGCAGACAATGTTAAATATGTCATGAAGCTCTTGGAGAAATAGCATCTGACCAGATAGCAAGTTGCATCTTCCAAAAAATTAAAAGTTTGCCAGATATTGCTTACCATTTAATTAAATATTCATAATACTTGTGGTGGCCAGGTCCATAATATAAATGTGACAGTTATGTTTTCATTAGCTTGCTCCCAGAGTTTTTCTTTGCAAATCATTGACCAAAAATACTTGTTGCCAGGCCATACTCACTTAGAGTGTAAAAGTGACCATGCATAAATTGAGAAAGCTAAAAAATTAACCCTAGTTCCTAGAAATTGGCTTCAATTTGTTAGAACTGTCAAGGGGAAAATCCCTTTCAGCTTATGAAATGAACCAGGATAGTTTCAATTAATTTTCACAGTTGTACTCAGTAGACCGTCAATTGATAAAAAGAATGAATGAACAGATGGTAACAAAATACAGTGGTTAAACATGAAATGGATAAGGCATGAAAAGCAAGTTGGTGTGGTCAAGTTCAAATATTCTTTCGAAGGTAATGAACATTTCAAGACAATGTATTTGAGAAAAAGGATGAAAGGTCTACCATCTGTTCCAAAGGATCCCACTGTCTTAACCCTCAAACGGAGGTGTGAGCACTTTGTATCATAAATGATGTTGTAGGGTCCAAAAGGATACTGCTTTGTTTTAGCCAGGAAAGGTAGTTTACTTTCATCACAAATATCTCTTCATAATTTTAACAATTATGTATATATATTAGAACATAAAACATCAGTTTAACACCAACAAACTCAAAATGTAGCACAAAACGAAAATAAGTTTATGTAACCCTGCACAGCAGTGAAGTTAAATTGTACTAAAGTCAATCTCTGTTATTGGAGTAGAGGTAACACAGAACAATAACGGTAAGCTAGACTGTGAACATAGACGATGAAATATAGCAGTATATAATGAACCGCACATATGAAGTGCCGTTCATTATATACTGCTTTCACAAATGTTCAATGTTCACACCAAGTCATTGATAAGTGAATTTTGACAACATACAAAATAGAAACACTTGCAGTGTCATGGGGTCAATAATGGCACCACCCAAAGTCGTGCACAGAGAATGCAGACCATTTCACAATGCTTCTAGTTTGTCAGTAGATCCGTTTTCAACTATTGGCAAGTTACGTGGAACAGTCAACAAAAGGATGTTCAACAGAGGAAATGGTAGAGGTATACAGTTCACTGTTACTGTAAAGCCATTTGAGAGATGTCAGTGCACCCTTTCAATAAACTCTCTGAAGAAAAGGGATTTTGTAAGTCTTCTGCCACTCATTGATCAGGAATTTCATGAATTCCACCAAAATCTAAAGACTTTGCATACTACGGTCCGGTAGTTTTAAAGGGCCCATCTATTGAAGCTGCACTTATGCACTACAGTCATTGACTTATTGTGCTGTCCTATGAAATAATTAGCCCTCCCATTAATCCTGTATCCTTAATGAAGAGATACAGTTCAGTGAGGAGGAGAGCTTGCAAATTATCAGATTCACCAAAATAGAGTCCGAGATACCTGTGTCTTTTGTGAGCGAATACTTCACAGTTACTGATGATATGATGTTCTGTTTCACCGTCTTTGCCACAGAATCTGCAGTCCAGAGTCCCTTGACACAGTGGCATATTACTTAAGTGTTTCCTTACCGGTGCATGTCCTGTAAACTTTGCAAACTTGTCTTCTAGGCTATTTCACGTTTTTGATTGGTCCAATTTTTAACTCTCTCCCTCTCGCCAGAAACTTAGGCATGCCAAGAACCGGCTCTGGACCAATCAATGGTTGCGTTGCTCCTTGCTTTCCAAGTTCATCGGCTTTTTCATTGTCTTCAGCTCCACAGTGCTCCAGCACTCAGATGGCATACACCGCATACCTTGCCACAAGCACATATAGAGTCTTCATGCATTCTAATACCAATCTGGATGTTACCTTAAGATTAGACAAATCCCTAAGTGCACCCTGACTGCCAGAAAAATTAGAATTCGTTTATTACTATAAGCTTTTCTTAAGTAATCATATACACAATGCATTATTGCATTTATTTCTGTCTGAAACACTATAGCATGTCTATCTAGGCGCAGACTTATGTCCACCCTTGGTTAGTATACAAAGTATTCCAGAACCTGTGCCTGAGTCTGATTTTAATCCGTTTGTATACCAAATCATTGTTTCCTCAGGAAAGGTTCGCTCTTTATCTTCCCAGTAACTGGGATCCATAATAATTTTATATTGCCTCTGAAAATTGAACTCAGGATTGATATGATCTAATTTCATTTCCAAAATGTTCTCCTTCATTTCATCCCTTTGTGTAAGCAGTCCATAGTTCATTTTCAAAACATGGACATGCCTGTAATTTTTAGCCTGTGAAGTGCCATTCTTGCCTCTTCTCTAACTTGAATTTCTTGTGGCACCAGGTCTGATGGCACCACTAGAGCTGCAATAGAGGTTGTTCGCATTGAGCCTGTAATTGCTAGGTAAGTCATTCTTTATATCCTGCCTAGGAATTTTAAAGTGCCCACCTGCTTGACCTTGGTCCACCAGACCAAGGCCGCATAAAAGCGAGATGGTCGTATTATCCTAGTATATAGCCGGTGCAACATACTAGATCTCAGTCCCCAGCTATTACCATATAAGCGTCCTATCATTGAAAATTTTATATCTGCCTTTCTGATGACATTTTGCACTGGTGCTAACATCAAGTTTCGAATCCAAAGTAACAGCCAAATACCTCAATCCTACACGCATTTCTAAAGTTGTACGTTAGAGTTTTAGAGGATCAATCCCTTCTAAGTCTTTCCTCGTGGTGAATGAGATTATTACAATCTTTTGTGGGTTTTCCTTCAAACCCTATGTTGCTGTCCAGCTTCCCACAATATTGTGACGCCGCAACCATGGCCCAAGTTTATTGGAGGTCAGCACCAGGCAGTCGGAGATAACCAAAGGTATGATGCGCTCGTGCCCGGTGTAAACACTAAAGGTGCTATCGGTAGATAACCGGCACCTTTTGGAAGTTTCTTTCCGCCCTCCTCCAGAAGGTGTGCCTAGATAGTTCTAGAATGTTTTGTGGAAGATTCCATTGACTATATATGTGGGCATTCTTGTAGGAGACAGTCAGTTGAGTCCGTGAGTTATTAGGTTGCTGAGCGAGTTGGCGAGTGAGTTTCTGGTGGGACATCAAGTGTGGTTATACAAGTGAGTTTGTGACAACTGTGAGTGCAGTGAATGCACTCCGGGAGAGATTGAAGAAATCTTGTGTTAGACTCCCAAACTAGTGAACCGTCTGGATGAATTGGCTACGTCGTGCGTATTGCATTACGAGCTACGTCAAGAATGAAGCTGAAGTAACGGTGTGAAATAAGTGAGCTCCCAGGTAAATTAAACTCGATGAAACTGTGGATTGGCATTGAGAACTTAACTGACAGTTGAAAAAACTGGAAAAAGTCACACTAGTATCAGCAGTGGGAAAGCCAAGACGAAGGAAAAGCTTCAAATCCCTTGGTCGGAATGGAGAGGATGAAAACTGAAATAAAGGATGCAATTTCCATAATGGAGAAAATGGAGACGACAATAGAATCTGGAATGGAGAAGATAGGAACCGAAATAAACGGAGTTAAGAAAGAAATGAAGAATGAAAGGGAGAAAATGATATACGAACTTGGTTTTGACATTGAGAACGAAATAGAGGAAATGAAATCCGGAATGGAGGAGATGAAGCGAAATGAAGGGTGTAAAAACGCAAATGAATACTGAAACATAGAAAATACAATTCGGACTCATCTTTAATATAGACTCTCTAAAATCAGAGATAAACGCTAAGTTGAAACCATGAAAGACGACACTGCAAAAGACCTAAGTCTCACAGAAGATAAAATTAATGCGGTGGAAGAACGTCTAGATCAGCAAGAAGACCAGCTAGACAGAAAACGAAAGAAAACCAGGGGATGATGGAAGCCGCAATGGACGAGGGTTTGGACCAGCAGACGAAGGAAAATAAGAGGACGTTAAATGCCTCAGTGAAGGAGCTGTGCTGGGACCTGAAAGCCAAGATCCGTATAGGAGGTTTAGAGGGTCCCATGATAACGAGATCGGCTAATTGAAAAATGGTGAAGCCACCGAAATTCGACGGTTATACCGGAAGGCACCTGGATGCGAACAAGACCTTCAGGTAATCACGACGCCGGTTCTATTGCTTGCATCTTAGAAGCGACGTGGAAAGCTGGTGCCAGTAATGCGACATCCGGGCGACAGGCCCCGGGCTCCCGTCACGCCGTGGGTTCTGAGTGCCACGTGAAAATGTTGAGGCGCCAACGACATCCCAGGAGACAACTACCATCTTGCCAGGAGACATCTGAAGCTGGCTAGTGACCGGATGAGGGCGCACTACGACCGCCTGCACTAGTGTTGTGTTCCAGGAAGGTGATCTCATATGAAGACCCCAGGGGAAAAGGGAGGTAAGTCATGTTTTCCACATTTTACGCAATATCAAATTTAAAGTTTGAAGGCTAATAACGTTTATTCGTGGATAAATACTTATATGTTATTTATATTATAAAATAAGCATACATTCTTATTTCTTGTATTGAAAAATGAAGAAACTAGTGTTAAGGAAAACACAAAATTTACAATCAAACCGCCACAAATGACAACTTTTACTGCAGAAAAAGGAGGCAAGTGAATAAAATTGAATCTTTAACTTTTAACATGTAGGTATGATGTTCATATTGCTTTACAGTCAATCTTCTTTTCCTCTGCCTAGTTTCATGTGCTAAGTTTGTATAGTACATTTGAGCCTCTCTGGAGCAAAAAATCGTCAAATTCTGAAGATCCTTGAACTGTTTTTCCGATATGGATAGAAGTCCTTCATAAGCTCTTGGAGACTGCAGGAAATCGTGATGGTCCAGATGTGGTACAATGCTTCTGTCTGATTGCTTCCTACGCACAACTGTAGAAATCCATGCTGCATTATAGTGTTCTGGATGAATTATGAGGCGAGGATGGCCTGCTTCGACTTTCAACCCCCTTATTGGCCTAGTTATCTCCCCAATCTCTGATCATTCCATCATCTACTTCAATGACTCTGAAGGGTTCAGGTTTGGCTCTAGCACTTTGGAACACACCGATCCAGTCTGTAGGAACTTCGGTCACAGTTTTTGTTTTTATCAATCCCATATCCTTGTCACATTCCAGATATGAATGCCCTCTTATTGGGAATCTGACAGAAATTGACTGCAGACGTTTCGTTTCATGAACAATATAATGCAAATATTGGAAGAGGGTGTAATTTTTATTTTTTCCACCAGCTGAGTCACAGAAAATGTTTAAATGTTGGACTTCTGGACTAAGTGTGTGCGTAATGTATTCATTAACTAACGACGTTACTTCATTTGCTCCTTTTCTGCCACATATTTCAGGATAAACTTAGAAAATGGCCTTGTTGTCAGACGATTGGTGAATGTTGAAAGAAAACAAGCTTAACTGTCGCTTATGGTAAACGACAATTGCAGTAATATTAGGGAAGGGGAGATTTTTCTAAAAATTCACGGAAATAGATTTAGTCATATGATCCTTCCTACTTCTTTTTCTTGCTTCTCTCTTTCGGTTACAAAATGTTTAAGCTCTCAAAATATGCAGTTTGTTTTGAGTTTCTAGTTTTGTGATCTCCTTTTCTAGCTCTATTTTCCCCCTCTTCATCTGCAGTATGGATTTGGGATATAAGCAATTTCTTATTTGCAGCAAATTCATCACAGGTGCAACAGGAGTCACTTCTGGGATACCCAAAGGAAATGTTAAACTGCGTGTTAAAAATGGTACGGTAGGTTTCATATGACACTATGTTTTCAGGATAGTTTTATTTATACATATTATGCATTTTATTAATGTTAGTTCCTTGGGCAAATATATCTTATCTGTTTTCTTGCTACTATAATGACTTTTGCGACCTTGAAATGATGAGATGCGACCTACAACAAGCTGTTCAGTTTCTGTAGGTAATTTGTTATGCCTATTGTTGTGTTTTTCTTTAGAAATTTCTGGATATTTTCAAGTCTGTTTTTAGAAATACCATATAGACATATAAAATATTGTTGGCATACATTTATTTCCTATAAACCTTCAGTGGTCTCATCTGTAATTCTTACCTTGTATTTAAAGCTTTTTTCACAAAGGAGAGCATCTTCTTCGTCTTTACTTGGTCTCCTCTGTTTCATATCGTGGGATGTAATTAGAGCAGCTAAATGTAAAGTTTGTTTCTCCCAGCTTTGCAAAATACTAAAGTCACTGATTAATTCATTTTGCTGTTGTGCATTAATAATGATGAAACACTTTAACTTAAAGTTTCAATGATCTCCAATTTCATGTGTTTGGACTCTGAGTGTTTTATTAGCATCCTTCATACAGACAAATTTTTTCCTCTTCTTACAATTTTGATACGGAGCACACCATTCTTTATCACATTCCATCACTACAAATTAGAATTTAGATTCACATATTAAAGTTAGCTTCTAAACACCGTTTCTCGTAACACAACAGCTATATTGCACAATAAACACAACAATGTGCTACCTCCAATAATAAAACAGCAGACAGTGTTGCCACACACAGTACTAAACTTCTAACACTGTGTTTTGCTTTTATAAAATGACTTGCCTCTCTTTTCCATGTAAACAAGTGACTTACCCCCTTCTTTCTCTGTAGGTGAAATCTTTAAGAGTAAATTTCTCATTAACTAACACCCCCTTTGCTTTGCTATTTAGTCTGTGCAGTGTACATCACTCACGCTACATGAATGCGTTGTTAACTCATTTTGGCCAATTTACTAACTTACCTCCCTTTTCCCCTGTGGTCTTCATATGGATCAATCGTCCCACCAAAACTAAAGAAAAGTCATCGAAGCTGCAACGTTACTGCATTTACAGTGAGGTATATGGCATCCGGTATCAATCCCGAGGAAAGACGATGGTGGTCCATCTTAATCGTTTGCCCCATATCACGGAGCTGTTCGGGACGACCAGCTCTGAGGAGGGAATGCAGCGGCAATGGTCCAAGGTTATCTGGAGATCGACGCAACGGACTCGGAAGTAAACAAAGTTAAGTCACGCTCGCGTCCTGCGCGAACACCAAAAGCGCTTTCAGCAGATAACCGGAATCATCTGGAAGTTTCTACCACCTCTCCTCCAGAATGTGTGCCTAGAGAGTTCTATAATGTTCTTTAGAAGCCTACATTGACTATATAAGTGAGCGTTCTCGCGAGAATCAGTTATTTTATTCCGTGACCTAGCTAGTGAGCTACGACAGGGGAGCGTTTCTGTTGCGACATCAAGTGCGTTTCTGTTGGGACATCATAGCGGTTGTACAAGTGAGTTTATGACAACTATGACATGCAGTTGTGACAACAACTGTGCTGCTGCAGGAGACATTGAAGAAGTCTTGTGTTAAACCCCAGCGAATTAACCGTCTCAAAGAAACGGCTACGCCGTGCGTATTATATTACGCCGCTATGTCAAAAAGGAACGTGAAGTGACGGGAAAATCGAACTAGTTCACATTAGTGGAGTGACCATGTAAACTAAGTGAACTCCCTTTGGAGCTGAACTAGATAAAAACAGTTAAGAACATTCAGTACTTAGAGAAGTGTCAGTTGAAACACTGGACAAAGTCACGATATTTAGGGCTCATTGCATAAGTTTCCTAATTCTCCTGCAGAATTTTCCTTGGGCAAGGATAACAATGTCATTCGAGTAATCCAGCACTTTTAGACCATGAGTACTAAACCTTTACCAGCAATCCGCCTAAAACCAAATTCAGTAATAATGGAGATAAATCCCCACCTTGTGGATATCCTCCCATAACTTTTGCTGTCACTGGGACATCCAGCAGCATGGCATGCACCAATCTGCTGTTGAGCATGGAATCAATCCATCTGCAATAGATTTCATCTAGTCTACACCCCCGGACAACATATATTATTGATTTGAGGTGTTATCAAATGAACCCTCTATATCTAGAAATGAGTAACAGCCACTCCCTGAAATTCCAGCGTTTTTTCCAGTCTATGAGCAATTTGAAAATGTGCTGTCTCTGTTGAGAATCACGCTCTCTAAGCACACTGATTCTGATACAGTGGCTTGTCATTCAAGACACTGCCTCTTATATGTCAATCAAGCACTTTCTCTAAAGTTCTTAACATAGACATGAGACTGGTTATCCTTAGGGACTTGGTCCGTGTAATACTTCTCCCGGGCTTTGGTATACTATTGTGTGTCTCCAGCTCATTGTATACAGCCAAGAGCCAATCTTGCCCATATTGACTTTATAAGTGTGGTTTCCAGCACAATGAAACCTCGCTGGAGCATGTTGGATGAAAATTGCATCTGGTCTATGGGATTTGTATAGTTGTAATCAGAATACCGTCCATTTCAATGTTTCATAATTAATGAGCCTTTTTGCAGTCTCTAAGCCTCTCTGTGGGTTTTCGCATCAGGAAATTTCAGTCCGAGATATTCTCAGTACCTTTAGGTTCATTTATTGCTCTCGGCACATGGAAGTGCACCCGATACAACTCCTTCAAGTTCTGCTTCTCTGTTCTAGCATATTCTCCGTTATGGAGTTAGAGAGAGCCAATAGCACACTTGTCTGTTTTTGACAGACTTCTATGGAGTCTGGAACATACTGGCGTCTCTTCCATCTCCGAGCAGTACCTCCTCCAGGTTTCCTGCTTGGTCTTACGTAGTGCCTCATTATATTATTTTAAGGCTTTGCAGTAATCAATCCAATTTCCCACGTTTTGCTAAGTTGAATTTCCTTTCTCACGATAAAAAAGTAATTATTACACCACGAAATGCTCCTTTTACACTGCCTGAGCTCAAGATGACAGTTTTTCCTTAATAGGCTGAAATTACTTCTTCCTGTCTAGTAGTAGCAAGGATTTCCATGTCTTCACAGAACCTTATTTATCCTACTACGCAATCCCTGTGCAAGATATGTCTCTAAAAGGCCCTAGTTGGTTTTGCGTGGATCCCTGTATCTCTATCCATGGTTATAATCCTGCTATTTTGTATTTTGTGTACCTATGATTTGATAAACTCACATCATCAGATTCATTTTAAGTCTCAGCATACTCTCCAACATAGATTATGCTGAGTGTTAAGTCGATTAATTCCTCCCTGATTGAAGTAACAAATGTAGTCTTTTTTCCAAAGTTCATTATGTTCAAATTATTGGCCATTCAGTAGTCAATTGCCTACGTGATTGTCGTCCTTGCTGCCCCAAACCATATGACGTGAGTTGGCATCACAGTGTATAATCAGACACGAGCCCTCTGCTATGCAAGTGTCCACAAGCTTTTCCATTACTCTTGTAAGTGAGAGTTCTGTAGCATCATATGGGATGTACGTCGATTCGAGAATAATCTCCTTCGGCGCCCTTTAACATGGCGTTTTGATATTCACTACAGTCTGATTTCTAGAGCAATGCTCATTCTTCTTAACTATAATGCAGTTTCAAGGAAAAAAGTTTGAATCTGTTGTATATCAATTCTCTGCCTTTTTTCTCCAAGACCATGAAATCTTTCCTTCTCTATCCAAGGTTCTTGTATGAGGCACACATCACAGTTTCTCTCTCTCTCTATCTCTCTCTCTCACACACACACACACAAACACACACAGAAAGGCCGAGACCGCCTTACTGTGATGTAGGTTGACCTGCAGAACCCTCATTCCCATTTTCTTCTTCTTATCCTTCAGGGTCTTGAAGGTAACTCTACTTAATCCCCAGAGGCCTTTGAAATTGCTCTTTTCAAGGAGCTGATAGAATGCTTCTCGTCTACTGAGAGCGTCAAAGTCTGCTCCTTCTCACCAACTTTCCTGCTTAATGCAATGCATATCTCTGGCTTACAACATCCAAATCCATCGCCTCCCAACATTCCCAAGTCTACTTACTGTACTTATTAACCACTCCTCGGATGTTTCATTTGCGTAGGTTATTCATAGGACGCCCTGTACATATCTATGATTTAGAAACTGTGGAGTGGTTTCCTCTGATTGATCACTTTCCACAGTGTCTATCAGTCTACTGTGGATAGTACCTGCCTCCTTTTGTCCACATTATTTTTGGATGGTCTTTAAACTTTATTGCCATCCTTATTCCAGTCACCACATACCTGCAGGACACAGTCTTTCCTGATGGAACCTTGGGGTTCTTTGTTCGCTGCTTTGTTAATTTGGGCATACTAGAGTCTGAGTGGGGCCTTTTTATCTCCACTCCAGAATTCTCGTCTACATACTTTACTTTTTCAGAGGTGTTCTTCCTGGGTGGTACCGCAGTCCAAGTTCCCTCTTAATTTTTCCCTCTCTTTGTTTAATAGTTTCATCCTTTGTGCCCCAGTTAGATCTTCAGTCTCTCTATTCGACCACTGAAGCAAGCTTCCAGTAGATTCCTCAGTTATTTTAGGTAAGTAAACCGCTTCTTGACCTAGGATTATTTGTCTTCTGGGCTGATGTATGTCTCATGAGAAGCTAGGGAAACAAAGATCTGCACAGGCAGAGCCCCGCATACCTGGATAAGACTGTATACTATGAGAGGTCGCCTGTATCTCAGAGGCTTCATTAACGATACAATCTCCATTGTACCATGCACCCATCAGTACGGATTAAGGTATTCCACAAGTGAGAACTATACTTAACACCTTGGGGCTGGGGAGTTGGTTCACAGTCTCCTATTCAATATATTCAGAGACATGCCTGCCCCGTAAGTCAGTGGTCAGCCAGGAAAACAGGACAGGTGCTGGCTATCCACCACCTGCCAAGTTTTACCCGCTCAAGGTCCGGCTTTAGGAGATTGCAGGCCGGATGACCATGCCAAGGGCCCCCGCCGCGAAACAGCTGAGCTTGACATAGAAACATCAGAGGATAGTGACTAACTTTATTATTGTTATCCAGCAAAAGGTAATGAATATATAAATTACATCATTAAATTCTCCTCAGATAATCATCTAAAGTTTTCACTCCTGTAATGCCTGTTCAAATTATGGCTTTTATAAGCAAAACATTTCAAACATTTGAAGAAGAAATAAAAAGTAAGTATTTTCCTTGGATTTAACTACTTGCAAGTTTCATTTTGTGTGTGTGTGTGTGTGTGTGTGTGTGTGTGTTTCATGGATAAAGCTTTTGAAGTTAAAATTTTCTGCTAAGACCGTAAAAATAACACAAGCATACTGCTAAGCATTTTAAAAGCTGACGTAATTCTATTGTGGGACATAAAATGTATTGAACATAGAGAAAAGTAGTGATTTACAATGTTATGTTTTTCCTCTTCTATAGCCCTTACTCTCAAATCTTTTTTAGTTAGAAAAATTTATGTTTACTATTACAAATTAGCAAAGCATAATTAGATCATTGTTAATCAGTAAAAGCTATGAAAACCAATAATGCCTGGGTTGAGGAGCACAATATTATAGAATCTGTAACCATAAATAACATTTTAAGTTGCTTTCCTGTAAAATTATTCTAGATGTACCATGTTTTGTCATCTTAGTATATATTTGAAGGTGAATAATTTACCATCACAAGGAACAAAAATGGTCCCAAAAGATACCCTTAGTGACACCATAATCATTTGGTTGCCTGCTTATTACCTTTACAATTTTGGAATGTCAAGTTATGTAGTATTAAACAATTTATTTGTTACCTTTTATTCCATAATAACCTAGTTTTTGAAGTAATGAGGAATGTGGTATGATATCGAAGGCCTTGTTTAAATCAAACAATAATGTTAATGCTAATTTATTCTGCTCAAAAGCATTATAAATAACTTTTAGGTCTTTGATTGCAACCTGTGTATACTGTTAACAGGAGAGAAACAATCTGTGGTTTAGTAAGGATGTTATTTTCTATAAGTTATTCTTTAAATTGCACAAGCATAGCATCTTCGGGTGCATAGTTTGCTAGATTGTTTATATTACATTTTTCTGTAGTGGTATTATTTTAGCCATTTTCAATTTATCAAAAAACATGTTTGCCCTTAAGCAGAGATTAATATATCTTATTAAAGGTGTTAATATAAAGCTTATTACTCCTTCATTATTGTATTGTTTAAGCTATATATGTCAGGACTATATGACAGTTTCATTTTCATGACTGCATCTTGACGATCACATTTTGTCACTTTATGCAACTGTAAATTAGTACTATGGTATATAACATGATTAAGTAGTAGTCAAGTAGCAGATACACCAAATTTGTTAGAAATCACTTAGGCTTTAAGAAAGCTACATTTCACAGATTCAGACAAATGCTTAATAAAATCTTCAGGTGCAATAATAGTATCATATTTTTATAAGTTGCACCTAGAACCATGTTTTATAGACTCTGTAAGTGGTGACATCAGCGGTTGCTAGGAGGCCATAGTGCTTTCTAAACTGGTTGTTGAGGTGTGTGTGCTTTCTATTCATCAACTGATGTGTGAGAATATTGTTTTGAAAGGTCTAGATTGATAAATTATTTATCATTCCTAGATAAATACCATTGTTAGGAATAAGTTATCTTATACCATTTAGCACTTATTGTTAGTCTTCATACTTATTAGGAATTATCTAGGCATCCTAGGTAGGAATTATAACATAGTCGTGAAATTGAGCAAAATAACAAAATATTTTGAATATTATTTGAGCCTGGTAAAGAGAAGTGAAGATGCTGTTGATTCTAATCATGTCCTAACTGTGAAATATGATGGAAAGATTTCCTATTTGCGAGGCCAGATCCAAGCCAGCAGGGAATGCCGATATAAGAGTAATTAAAGAATGCTTCTGTAAATTTGTCCTACAATGAAGATAAGTAAGGTTATGTAAATGTTTTACTACCATAGACTACATAAAAGCATAGAGCCAAGGCCGGCTAACGTCACATTTGCATAGTTTTAGGACAAAAGTACACGCGGTAAAGTTTTACGTGATAGAGCGGTGAAGGATTTCGCTGAACATCTTTAAATTTATTAAAAATAAATGTTATAATGATTTGAACTGTTTTTGTAGGATAAGGGTCTTATATCATTGAAAATGATTTAAAATAAGTTTCTTGTGTTAATGTGTATTGTTAGCCCAAGCTGTAATGTAACATAATCAAGGGTGGTACAGAACATAATAAAGTGTAAGGAGTGTATTTGGTGCAATCAGTGGTTTTTCACAACTGATTTACTTTGTTATTATTACTAAAACACACCTAACCTCAGAAACAAAATATAAGTTCAGAAATGCATGCTTGCTTAAAAAAGTAACTACTGAATAGAAATTATTGTAGCTGTAACCAATAGTAGTCTAATTAACAATTCTGTTGGAGACATACAGACCTCATTCAGGATTGGATTACTAACACATAAAAAATAGGGAACTGGCCTAGAGATTTTCCACAGATGAAATCCTGCTTAGCTAACATACTCATAATATGATTTGCAAAACATTTTATATATAAATCTGAATAATCTACAAAATAAACTTAAAAATTACAATAAACTACTTAAAAGGTTTTAGACACCTTATGAAAACAAAGAGAGTTCATGTAAGACATGAGCAAAATGATTGCATAGTAATAAGCTTGGAAATGGAAGATTGTAAAGATGCTGTGACTGGCATGCTACCCATATCTTTAGTTTCTTCTTCCTTCATCAATCCCACTGTAACCTAGTTTTAGATACACATGCCAAGAATAATAGGAAACAACTGCCTCCATCTCCACTTACACCATCGCTCGACCAGGAAATATGTTTGAATGCAATCGTATTACATTTTGACACACTATCTCCTCCAAACCAACATGTACTTGGAACATGCCTTTCAATCGTATACGCAACCAATTAAGAATACAAAGTGATAGAAAATTCATCAGTTATCTGAGAATAAATTTGATGATTGCAAACAAATGCCAAATGTAGTCACGTTTAGCTTAGACTTACATTTGGTTTCATCTTTTTTTTTGGGGGGGGGTACTGTGGAAATTCTCTGTAATTAAGAAATATACTGGAAGAAGCATGATAATTTTGTAATTGAAATTAGTAAGGGAATGACATTCCCCTCCAAAGCAGGTGAGCAATGGCATCCACCTGCACTCCCCCTCCAATAACATCCTGCTTACTATTCTTCATTGACTAAAATTGCCACTGGCAGGACATGTAGTTATCATATTTGTGAGGGTGTACAATTAAAGTTATACACTGTAATTTTGGCCTAAGAGAATACTTTTCTGTTAGCAACAATGAGGGAAACTACTCTCAGCTTCCGTGTATAATAAAAAAATTCTTACTTAAACAAGAACATATGTTTTACGATTTGTTACATATACCATGGTGTATAGCGATCCCACAATGGCGAATGTGAGGAAAGGTTGGTGGATTTATTAAAATCCTCCCTCCTAGGTCTAAGTTGATGCATCAACGAACAAACACGTCAGTAGGTTATTATAGAGAATTTTGGCGCAGTTTTTTTGGGCATATATGGGAAAGGATAGGGAAAACGAGGCTGGATGGGGCGGTTCAAGGAGGAAAATGGGTTTATATGGGAGACATAGGGAATACGACAACTGATACTAGGCTAGACAAGTGTTGAAGGAGGGAAATTCGTTTATATGGAAGAGATAGTGGAGAGGTGTTAGGCTAGACAGATACTGAAGAAGAAGAAATATGAGCTTATATACAGGAGATAGGGAATACGAGAGGAAGAGCTAGACTAGTCAGGAATTGAAGGTTAGAATGTGGTTTTTTATATGATGGAGATAGCAAACCGAGGAGAGGTATTAGGCTAGGAGGGTTTGGCTGTGTGTTTAAAAGGATAGACGAGAAAACGGAGAGAGATCCTACGTTAGGATAGACAGGTGTTAAAAGTAGAATGTGTTTTATATAGGCTAGATAGGAAACCAAGGAGAGATAGTCAGCTAAACAGGGGGCAGGAGGGCAATACGCTTTATGAGTGGTAAGGGATACGGGGCTATGCCTTTATATGTATGAGAGGTATAGGAACAGGAGGAGAAGTGTTAGGCTAGACAGATACTGAAGGAGTAGAAATATGAGCTTATATACAGGAGAGATGGGGAATACAGGAGAGGTGTTAGGCTAGACAGATACTGAAAGAGTACAAACATGAGATTATACACAGGAGAGATGGGGAATACCAGGGGAAGAGCTAGACTGGTCAGGACTAGAAGGGTAGAATATGGCTTTTTATATGAGAGAGATAGCAAACCGTGGAGAGGTATTAGGCTACGAGGAGCAGAGTATGGTTTATATGAGAGATATAGGAAATCGAGGAGAGGTGTTAGGCTAGACAGACGTCGAGGAGTAGAGTATGGTTTATATGAGAGTTATAGGAAAACGAGGAGAGGTGTTAGGCTAGACAGAGGTCGAGGAGTAGAGTATGGTTTATATGAGAGGTGTTAGGCTACACAGAGGTCGAGGAGTAGAGTATAGTTTATATGAGAGGTATAGGAAAACGAGGAGAGGTGTTAGGCCAGACAGAGGTCGAGGAGTAGAGTATGGTTTATATGAGAGGTATAGAAAAACGCGGAGAGTCGGTAAGCTAGACAGGTAGGAAGCAGTAGGAATATGGCCTTACATACAGGACAGATATGGAATAGGAGGGGAGATACTAGACCTTGAAAGCGAGAACTTCATGAAAATATGTTTCCTGTCAATGAGGGAACACTACTTTTAGGCAGCTTCAGCACGTAACCCACTCGCGCTAAAACGGTAACCCACACACGCTAAAAAGGTGACCCACTCAAGCAAAAATGGTGACCCACAATGGGAAAAAGGTGAGCCACAAAGGGAAAAATTGTGACCCGATAAAAAGGAAAAAGGTGACCCGCAAAGGGAAAAAGGTGACCCACAAAGGGAAAAAGGTGACCCACAAAAGGAAAAAGGTGACCTACTCAGGGAAAACGGTGACTCACTCAGGGAAAAAGGTGACCAACACAGGGAAAAAGGTGTCCATCAAAGGGAAAAAGGTGACACACACAGAGAAAAAGGTGACCCACGAAGGGAAAAACGTGACCCGCTCAAGAGAAAAAGGTGAACCACAAAGGAAAAAAGGTGACCCACAAAGGGAAAAAGGTGACCCACTCAGGGAAAAAAGGTGACCCATTCAGGGAAAAAGGTGACCCACAGAGGGAAAAAGGTGACCCACTCATGGAACAAGGTGACCCACTTACGCTAGAATGGTGACCCACTCACGGGAAAAGCACTCACACTAATAGGTAAGTAATTCAGGTAGTATCACAGGATAGGACAGATTCCAGGAAGCGGATATAGCATATTTCCGTATGATTTCACAAGCAATTTAGATAGTGTCGTAGGTATTAAGGATAATTCAAGTATAATAGGTGTTTAGAGTCACTCAGCTAGTATCACAGGAGGCCTGATTCCAGAGAGGGCCTAACATAGCTGTATATGATTTCACAGGCAATTCAGTTAGTATCGTGAGCATTTAAGCTAATTCAGCTAGTATCACACGCGGCTAGCTTCCAGAGGCTGACTGCATCATAGCTGTGCATGATTTCACAGGTAATTCAGCTAGTATCCTAGGTATTTAGACTAATTCAGCTAGTGTCACAGGAGGATAGATTCCAGGGGTCGATTATAACATAGTTTCGCATTTCACAGATAGTTCAGGTAATAACGTAGGTGTTTGGGTAATCAGCATAGTTTCACAGATATTTGAGTTAATTTCGATCAGCGATTTGTATCAAAGCTATTTAAGGCATTGCAGCTGATTCAGGTTGTATCAAAGATATTTGAGCCATTTTAACAGATAATTCAACTAGTATCATTGATATTTAGGGTAAACCAGATAGTATCACAGTTGGTAGTGCTAATTTGGAGCAGGGGTTCGTATCAGAGCTATTTAAGGCAATTTAACATGATTCGGGTAGTGTCACAGGTATTTAAGTCGTTTTAACAGTTAATTCAACTAGTATTACAGGTACTCATGGTAATATAGAGAGTAATTAGATTAGAAGCATTTCTCATCCAACGTTACAACACTTTATATACTTTTTGTCTAAATCTTACAAAGTACTAAACTGCTAGTGTGCTAGGCGGAGAGGGATAAACTGCATATTGGTTCACAAATGAAAAGCTTTGCGTCAACATACCTTTATTTTAGTTCGTTGTAGGTGTCTCTCCCCTTTATCTAGGCTTGAGACTAGCACTAGGATTGCTCTTAATGACAGGGTTACCACCTTCCCTTCCATCTTCTTCTTTCTTCATCAGGCGTCTGCTAGATGCATACACAGCACATGGATAAACTTCATTTTTTAAGATTGTAGACTCACGAGAAAATCTTCTTCTTTGCTCACATTCTCTTAAGCACTGTTTGTAATATTGTAATGTCCATACGCATAGGTAGTTATTCCATCCTCAGCAATAACTCTTTTATCGTCAAAGGGATTCAATGTAATTTTATTCACTTACACTGTGCTAACAGCATGCTTTCGTGATAGGATTAGATTCATGGGCGTTCTGTTGATTTCGTAGGTTTTAAGACAGTCTGTATAGCTGTCAAACGCAATGTACTGCTTAATAGCGCTACGTTTTATACCTTTAATCTTTTTCATCATCGACCCTTGAATATCTAAGGCATACATCTTTGGTCGTAGTCCGCCAAAGCGCTGGATGGTTTTACCAGTAGCCTCATCCTTAAATTTTCCCAATAACTTCTTGTTCTGAGTAGAGTGGCATATATGATTGACAGGGTAATCAGCTGTATCGAGATGCTCAAGAACACTTAGCTTGTCCTGGTACACATCTTCAGTTGTTACACGATGAATGAATTAATCAGTGTCCATATACATAAGCTTCAGGTTTTCAGCTCCATAATACGGTAGCAACACATCATAGTGATAGTTATACATTAATGTCTTGGAGATGTCCAACACACTCATTCCAATGTATATTGGCTTGTTGAACACAATCTGAAGAGAGGCCATATGTACAGCCGCTAGATTGGCAGCATATATCGTCCTATCAATAAACGTAGGTTTGGCGCTCAACTTTTCCAGAGTCTTCTCATTTGTCAGCAGTCGTATATCCACACGGTTATGCAGGTTCTCCATAGTTTTTCCAAACATGGCATTGTTAAAAAGCTTGTAGAGATCCTTGTAGCAGTCATTTGCAGCTTGTTGCCGTAACCTGTTGTTAAATTCCACATAAGGTTTCAACCACCGAGACTGTCCCAATTGTAGCACACGATGGATTTTTGTTCGTCGTAGTCCATGACTAAGAGCCTGCTTCAAAGCCATGTAATGCCCTACATACTTCTTTCGAGGTCCAAGATGGGGTATCAGTTTCTTTGTAGATGCCTCAAATGGCTTCATACACTCGGGCAGAAAAGGTAGATCATTGTGTATATCGTGAAGTTCTGCAGGATACTCGATGTCAACTTCTAACATGTACAAATGAGTATCATCTTCTTGTAGTCTTTCTATGTCGATTTCTTCAGGCGACACCCACTGAAATCCTCCATAAGGGACGGCGTGACACATTGCCCACCCATATTGGTTATTAGCGTCCTCATATGTAATGAATTGGGTTGGTCTCGACGGATCAAACTTCTCCATATATGTGTTATTAGCCTCTGCATATCGATGGGAAACTTGGCATAAACCTCCTCTTATACCTGATTCTACCATGAGCAGTTGATCATAATCTTATAACAGCTCCAGCTTAATTCCAGTATGCAGTAACATGGCATCCCATGTAAGTCCTGGAGAAGAAAAATAACGTGCAGGATCAACTTTGCGTGTTTTGAGGGTTTGCTCTCTGAACGTCTCAAAGACATTAGCTAGAAGAAGTACATCTGAAGTTAAATAGAGATCGCTGTACTCGCGTAGGTTTCTCACATTAAACAGCTTCCATACATTTCTAGCATGATCATAGTCAGCATCACTAATTTCTTCTTCATTTAACCTGCTGTAGAAGGAGTCCTTGGGAGGCAAACAGGTCTCGTTCAAAACATCCCATGACGTGACATAATCATATGGAAATACTCCCTTACGAGTCATCAACTTCAATTTGTCTTCTCCGATGTAGTTTACTGTTTCAGGATATCAGGTTAGATTTTTTACCAACTTATCCAAGCTTGTACTGAGAAATCGAAAGCTATCCACAAACCGAAGCTTTATATCTCCTACATACTTGGTGAATGAGATATAGCTTTCTTCAGAGTTAGGAATTACCTCCACACGTTCACTTGTACACCCCAACTCCTTAACAATGAAATGAGAGTCATATCCGCTAAGGTTATGCATGAAGACAGGAATATATTTAGGTGTTTTGCAGGCTAAATTGCATTCATTGTGTAGACTTCCACGATATTCACCACTGATGTGATCGTGATCGCACTGTAGTTTTCTCCTGTAAAGGGTTTTCCACACAAGTAGCATACCATAGAAGACTAAAAATCCTCTTGCTGTTCATCCGTAAGATTCAGAGGCTTGGCAGATTTGTATTTATTACCAAACATTGTTGCAAGAGATGTCAGGTATTCCATAAACTTCTGAGCAGCATCAGCACCGCAATATACATGAGGTTGCTTAGGAAGATCAATATGTTCAACACTGGATGTAGGCTTCACGTAAACACACAAGTTCATTAGTGTGTGCTCTTGATAAGGGGTGTATAGGAAGTTTCAGGATTGGGTATACACGTATGGCATGGAGCGAGAATACTCTCAAAATCAGCATAAATGACATAAGGCACTTTCAACATCCTCTCAACATTTTTAAACTGTACAATTGTTTTTTCCTTGGTAGGCATAACTACCCTTGCGACACCATGTTGAGTACAGATGGCTGCATGTTCTTGTAGTTTTTCCAGTCTACTTCGCCCACTCTAATCATTGAAATTGTAAAACTGCGCTTACAGGTATGAACACGTGCATGACGTTTAATTTTCTGACGTCGAACGAGTTTCTCAAAAGTCTTTATATATACGTAGTGATGTTTTCCACTACTGTCATTCAATAGTAGCAGGTCACAGTGTTCAGGTAGTTCAGTGTCATCAACCTTTATTGGATACACTTCATGCTTCTCATCCAACCCGAAAACGTTGATACACATCTTGTTAAGCTTCTCAAACTTGGGTATTTGAGAATGTGGAGTAGGGTAGGAAACACAGCTGAAGTCGTAACTGGATGCTGTAACTGGATACAGCTCTTTTAAGCATACGAAACTAATATTGTAAGTAATTTTGTTTCTGGTGTTCTGGGTTCGAATACCGATAAAATGTAATTTATTATAAATTTAATAAATCCTAAACTACTTAACACCAAGACGTCAAGTAAACATAATTACATTTATGTCATTTGGTAGTTTCTTGTGAATGCATATTTAGATACCTGACACCCTGGGTTCGATCCTTAATTTTTAAATATCCATTATCTCCGGCATTAAGCGAGATAGAGGAGTGAACTAAAGCCTGGTTGATAGGTTCTTTAACTGTTGACTAATACTGTATATAATTGCCAATCAGTTGTCCATAGTTCGAATCCCGATCTTGTAATGATTTCGTTAATTTTCCTCTATACTCTAGAATATATCACTTAGATTTATGGCGTAATTTTTACAGCTGTGTTTAACATAGCAAACTAAGATTATAAATAATTTTGTTCCTGGTGTTCTGGGTTCGAATACTGATTCAATGAAATTTACTTACAAATTTAATAAATCGTAATTTAATTTAGATAGACACGTTAAATAAAAAGGAAACAGAGTACCTAGTTACTAAATATCGTTATCATGACAATAATTACTTTAAAGTACTCAGATCGAATCCCGAAAGGATGATTCCATATATCTTCAAGCCTATGGATCATATCAAGTTCAAGTAAAGATTAAATGGTAGATATTGACGTGGGGGATCTAAATTTCTAAAAATACATTTATAAAAAGTATTACCGGGTTCGATTCTAGAAGCTTAGAATCTCTGTAACTCTGGAAAAATTGCTTTACTCGTGATTGTACTGAAATGTAATGGGCTTTCTGTGGGAAGATGGAAATGAAGAATTGAAAAGGAATTGAAAACCTGGAATAATGTAGTATATAATTCATTTAACTAAATAAGGGGGGAAATCTTCTACGCTACCTGTTAAGTGTATATTTCTAAAGTATTGTGATAATAGAGCTGGAGTTAACCTTGGTGCAATGCATAATGGTAGCGGTGATGGCGGTGACTGTTGTGGTAGGCTTTGAATGGCAACATGTCTGAATGAGCCTGTGAGAGTACGTCTCTTGTTGGTGTCACAGCATATATAGCTAGTTACGAGACGAGTGTAAACATGTTTGATACTGCCAGACATCCTGTCTCTGGGGGTGACGTCATAAAGATCCTGTCTCTGGGCGTGAGGTTATATGACGGAGGTTAATGCGCGTAGAGCGATCATGTACAATGTAGTATACACATATACTATGTAGCGAGTTTATGATTGGTCTAAAAGGTTTGTGCTCCCTCTATAATTAGGGTGATCTAGGGCATTGGACTTCATTGCGCTAATTAGTCTTGAGGTGTTAACATCGTGTTCTCTCCAAGAATAATCAGCTTTCTAAGTGATATCAAGGTTAAGAGGTCTACATTTCCCTTGAAGAAGGATTAATACGTTATTACATCAAGAATAAAGATGAATAACTCAGCGTATAATGATATTATTCCAAGCGCTACTGGATACGCTTGTGGAAAATGTGGGAAGAAGTTCCTTCGAGGTTATCACAAAAGAAGACACGAGATGAGCTGTAAGAAGCTCTTCAAATGTAAACATTGTAGCTCGAACTTCAATGATGGTTATAAGGGGCAGCGACACGAAGATGTATGTGAAATAAGCAGTCCTCAGAAGAAAAGCAGATTGGAGCCTACTAAACATCAGTTATTATCAACAATGGAGGACTGTGACATGAAAGAATATGAAACTTCATTCGAAGGACGATTGAAATCGTATTTTATACGATGTGAGTCACCTAAGGACCTGAATGTGTATCTGCATTAGACAAAACAACGCATAATCCTGGCTGTGCATAAAGAGCTTGGTATTCACAAGAGTGTTAAAATTAATCTGTTGCCTGAGTGTCGATTTGTTAACAGTATTGGAGACACCTACGACAAAACATTTAAAACACGGAAACAAGCTGTTTTCCTAGAAACTGATCTGGAGTCAACAATGGAAGCGAAATTCAAGAATGGAGGAGTCTCAGCTTAAGGGTAGCAACTGGGCTTTGCTTGCTGTGGAAGGAGTTCGACTTCGTATCAACAAGTACAATCCGTTACGAGGAAGTAGCTACATACTACTAACACCATCTGTTGAAGCAAGGAAGGCCTGCGTAAACATCCAGAACTTTACTGACGAGAAATGTTTTATGTACTCTATATTAGCTAAATTCGTCGAGAAGGATGCACAGCGTGTGAGCAAATACAAGCAACTTCAAGATAAGTACGACTTCAGCTGTGTTTCCTACCCTACTCCACATTCTCAAATACCCAAGTTTGAGAAGCTTAACAAGATGTCTATCAACGTTTTCGGGCTGGATGAGAAGCATGAAGTGTATCCAAAAAAGGTTGATGACACTGAACTACGTGAACACTGTGACCTGCTACTATTGAATGACGGTAGTGGAAAACATCACTACGTATATATAAAGAATTTTGAGAAACTCGTTCGACGTCAGAAAACTAAACGTCATGGACGTGTTCATACCTGTAAGCGCTGTTTTACACATTTTGATGATTAGAGTGGGCGAAGTGGACTGGAAAGACTACAAGAACGTGCAGCCATCTGTATTCAACATGTGTCGCAAGGGTAGTTATGCCTACCAAGGAAAAAACAATTGTACAGTTTAAAAATGTTGAGAGGATGTTGAAAGTGCCTTATGTCATCTATGCTGATTTTGAGAGTATTCTCGCTCCATGCCATACGTGTATACTCAATCCTGAAACTTCCTATACAACCCCTTATCAAGAGCACACACCAATGAGCTTGTGTGCTTACGTGAAGCCTACATCCAGTGTTGAACATATTGAAACTGGTCTTCCTAAGCAACCTCATGTATATTGCGGTGCTGATGCTGCTCAGAAGTTTATGGAATACCTGACATCTCTTGCGACAATGATTGGTAATATATACAAATCTGCCAAGCCTCTGAATCCTACGGACGAACAGCAAAAGGATTTTGAGTCTTTTATGGTATGCTACTTGTGTGGAAAACCCTTTAAAGGAGAAAACTACAAAGTACGCGATCACGATCACATCAGTGGTGAATATCGTGGAAGTCTACCCATGAATGCAATTTAGCCTGCAAAACACCTAAATATATTCCTGTCTTCATTCATAACCTTAGCGGATATGACTCTCAATTCATTGTTAAGGAGTTGGGGAGTACACGTGAACGTGTGGAGGTAATTCCTAACTCTGAAAAAAGCTATATCTCATTCACCAAGTATGTAGGAGATATAAAGCTGCGGTTTGTGGATAGCTTTCGATTCCTCAGTACAAGCTTGGATAAGTTGGTAAAAAATCTAACCTCATATCCTTAAACAGTAGAGTACTTCGGAGAAGACAAATTGAAGTTGATGACTCGTAAGGGAGTATTTCCATATGATTTTGTCACGTCATGGGATGTTTTGAACGAGACCTGTTTGCCTCCCAAAGACTCCTTCTACAATAGGTTAAATGAAGAAGAAATTAGTGATGCTGACTATGATCATGCTAGAAAGGTATGGGAGCTGTTTAATGTGAGAAACCCGCGCGAGTACAGCGATCTCTACTTAACTAAAGATGTGCTTCTTCTAGCTGATGTCTTTGAGACGTTCAGAGAGCAAACCCTCAAAACACACAAAGTTGAACCTACACATCATTTTTCCTCTCCAGGACTTGCATGGGATGCCATGTTAATGTATACTGGAATTAAGCTGGAGCTGTTACAATATTATGATCAACTGCTCATGGTGGAACCAGGTATAAGAGGAGGTTTATGCCAAGTTTCCCATCGATATGCAGAGGCTAATAACACATATATGGAGACGTTTGATCCGTCGAGACCAACCCAATTCATTACATATGAGGACGCTAATAACCAATATGGGTGGGCAATGTGTCACGCCGTCCCTTATGGAGGATTTCAGTGGGTGTCGCCTGAAGAAATCGACATAGAAAGACTACAAGAAGATGATACTCATTTGTACATGTTAGAAGTTGACATCGAGTATCCTGCAGAACTTCACGATATACACAATGATCTACCTTTTCTGCCCGAGTGTATGAAGCCATTTGAGACATCTACAAAGAAACTGATACCCCATCTTGGACCTCGAAAGAAGTATGTAGGGCATTACATGGCTTTGAAGCAGGCTCTTAGTCATGGACTACGACTAACAAAAATCCATCGTGTGCTACAATTGGGACAGTCTCGGTGGTTGAAACCTTATGTGGAATTTAACAACAGGTTACGGCAACAAGCTGCAAATGACTGCTACAAGGATCTCTACAAGCTTTTTAACAATGCCATGTTTGGAAAAACTATGGAGAACCTGCGTAACCGTGTGGATATACGACTGCTGACAAATGAGAAGACTCTGGAAAAGTTGATCGCCAAACCTACGTTTATTGATAGGACCATATATGCTGCCAATCTAGCGGCTGTACATCTGGCCTCTCTTCAGATTGTGTTCAACAAGCCAATATACATTGGAATGAGTGTGTTGGACATCTCCAAGACATTAATGTATAACTATCACTATGATCTGTTGTTACCGTATTATGGAGCTGAAAACCTGAAGCTTATGTACATGGACACTAATTAATTCATTCATCGTGTAACAACTGAAGATGTGTACCAGGACAAGCTAAGTGTTCTTGAGCATCTCGATACAGCTGATTACCCTGTCAATCATATATGCCACTCTACTCAGAACAAGAAGTTATTGGGAAAATTTAAGGATGAGGCTACTGGTAAAACCATCCAGCGCTTTGTCGGACTACGACCAAAGATGTATGCCTTAGATATTCAAGGGTCGATGATGAAAACGATTAAAGGTAAAAGCGTAGCGCTATTAAGCAGTACATTACATTTGACAGCTATACAGACTGTCTTAAAACCTGTGAAATCATCAGATCGCGTTGAATCTAATCCTATCACGAAAGCATGCCGTTAGCACAGTGCAAGTGAATAAAATTACACTGAATCCCTTTGACGATAAAAGAGTTATTGCCGAGGATGGAATAACTACCTATGCGTATGGACATTACAGTATTACAAACAGTGCTTAAGAGACTGTGAGTCAAAGAATAAGATTTTCTCGTGAGTCTACAATCTTAAAAAATGAAGTTTATCCATGAGCTGTGTATGCAACTAGCCGAACCTGATGAAGAAAGAAGAAGATGGAAGAGAAGTTGTTAACCCTGTCATTAGGAGCAATCCTAGTGCTAGCCTTATGCCTAGATAAAGGGGAGAGACACCTACAACGAACTAAAATAAATGTATGTTGACGCAAAGCTTTTCAATTTGTGAACCAATATGCAGTTTATCCCTCTCCGCCTAGCACACTAGCAGTTTAATACTTTGTAAGATTTAGACAAAAAGTATATAAAGTGTTTTAACGTTGGATGAGAAATGTTTCTAATCTAATTACTCTCTATATTACCATGAGTACCTGTGATACTAGTTGAATTAACTGTTAAAACGACTTAAATACCGGTGATACTACCCGAATCATGTTAAATTGCCTTAAATAGCTCTGATGCGAATCCCTGCTCCAAATTAGCACTACCAGCTGTGATACTGTCTGGTTTACACTAAATATCAATGATACTAGGTGAATTATCTGTTAAAATGGCTCAAATACCTTTGATACAACTTGAATCAGCTGCAATTGCCTTAAATAGCTTTGATACAAATCGCTGATCGAAATTAACACAAATATCTGTGAAACTATGCTGATTACCCAAACACTTACGATATTACCTGAACTATCTCTAAAATACGAAACTATGTTATAATCGACCCCTAGAATATATCCTCCGGTGACACTAGCTGAATTATCCTAAATACCTACGACACTATCTAAATTACTTGTGAAATCATACGGAACTATGGTATATCCGCTTCCTGGAATCTGTCCTATCCTGTGATACTACCTGAATTACTTACCTGTTAGTGTGAGTGCTTTTCCCGTAAGTGGGTCATCATTCTAGCGTAAGTGGGTCACCTTGTTCCATGAGTGGGTCACCTTTTTCCCTCTGTGGGTCGCCTTTTTCCCTGAGTGGGTCACCTTTTCTCCGTGAGTGGGTCACCTTTTTCCCTTTGTGGGTCACCTTTTTCTTTTGTGGGTCACCTTTTTCTCTTGAGCGGGTCACCTTTTTCCCTTTGTGGGTCACCTTTTTCCTTGTGTGTGTCACCTTTTTCCCTTTGATGGTCACCTTTTTCCCTGTGTTGGTCACCTTTTTCCCTGAGTGAGTCAGCGTTTTCCCTGAGTAGGTCACCTTTTTCCTTTTGTGGGTCACCTTTTCCCTTTGTGGGTCACCTTTTTCCCTTTGCGGGTCACCTTTTTCCCTTTTATCGGGTCACAATTTTTCCCTTTGTGGCTCACCTTTTTCCCATTGTGGGTCACCTTTTTTGCTTGAGTGGGTCACCTTTTTAGCGTGTGTGGGTTACCTTTTTAGCGCGAGTGGATTACGTGCTGAAGCTGCCTAAAAGTAGTGTTCCCTCATTGACAGGAAACATATTTTCATGAAGTTCTCGCTTTCAAGGTCTAGTATCTCCCCTCATATTCCATATCTGTCCTGTATGTAAGGCCATATTCCTACTGCTTCCTACCTGTCTAGCTTACCGCCTCTCCTCGTTTTGCTATACCTCTCATATAAACCATACTCTACTCCTCGACCTCTGTCTGGCCTAACACCTCTCCTCGTTTTCCTATACCTCTCATATAAACTATACTCTACTCCTCGACCTCTGCGTAGCCTAACACCTCTCATATAAACCATACTCTACTCCTCGACCTCTGTCTAGCCTAACACCTCTGCTCGTTTTCCTATAACTCTCATATAAACCATACTCTACTCCTCGACGTCTGTCTAGCCTAACACCTCTCCTCGATTTCCTATATCTCTCATATAAACCATACTCTGCTCCTCGTAGCCTAATACCTCTCCACGGTTTGCTATCTCTCTCATATAAAAAGCCATATTCTACCCTTCTAGTCCTGACCAGTCTAGCTCTTCCCCTGGTATTCCCCATCTCTCCTGTATATAAGCTCATATTTCTACTCCTTCAGTATCTGTCTAGCCTAACACCTCTCCTCCTGTTCCTATACCTCCCATACATATAAAGGCATATCCCCGTATCCCCTACCACTCATAAAGCGTATTCCCCTCCTGCCCCCTGTCTAGCTGAGTATCTTTCCTTGGTTACCTATCTAGCCTATATAAAACACATTCTACTTTTAACACCTGTCTATCCTATCGTAGGATCTCTCTCCGTTTTCTCGTCTATCCTTTTAAACACACAGCCAAACCCTCCTAGCCTAATACCTCTCCTCGGTTTGCTATCTCTATCATATAAAAAGCCATATTCTAACCTTCAAGTCCTGACTAGTCTTCCCCTCGTATTCCCTATCTCTCCTGTATATAAGCTCATATTTCTACTTCTTCAGTATCTCTCTACCTAACACCTCTCCTCCTGTTCCTATACCGCTCATATAAACCATACTCTGCTCCTCAACCTCTGTCTAGCCTAACACCTCTCCACTATCTCTTCCATATAAACGAATTTCCCTCCTTCAACACTTGTCTAGCCTAGTATCAGGTGTCGTATTCCCTATGTGTCCCATATTAACCCATTTTCCTCCTTGAATCGCCCCATCCAGCCTCGTTTTCCCTATCCTTTCCCACATATGCCCAAAATCTGCGCCAGAATTCTCATTATTAACCTACTCACGTCTATCAGACATGCAGGGGGTTACGTGTGGACAAAATAGTTGGCAACATGTAAAAACATGGTATTCACTGAAATATAATACCAGTTGCCATTACTATGTTACTCCTGGAATACAGTCCTTTAAACTCAACATGATATCACTTCCAGATACTAGGAAGCTAGAAGGAGAATGATTTCGTTGTTAACACACAGTGTTAGACCCACACACACATACACACACACAAACCTTTTGATACATGTTTGATTACTATTTGAAGAAATGAAGTAGTGACTGGTGGTAGCTACTATTCATTCATTAGTACAGTGACATTTGCTACATTATTATGATAATTCAAAAACTAATTCATAATTTTACAATGGAAATATCTCCGTGGTAATATTTATATTAATTATATATAATACAACAATAGGAGTTGAAGGACACAAACAATAATTTAACTCTACAATTAATTTGTACAGCACATGCTACCAATATTAACAAATTAAAACATCAAAATGTGTTCATGTAATAAGGCTCAAGCAAAATAAATGCTTGACTCCTAAGTATAATTATTGCTCACCACCTAAATGTATGTAATTATAAGTACTTATGTTGTGGTTGACCGCTTTGCAGCTTAGAGCCCTGAACATTGGTTTACGTCTTGCGTCTTAGGGCTCTCAATAGAAACGATCAGCTTTGGGTTTTTCTAACCAGTTTCTTTGGTTTCGGATCCTGTATATATCTGTGTGCCATGCGTATACCTTCTCTGGCCTGGACTCATATACTGAATCTTATCGCAATAGCGCTATAACATAAGGAATACATGTGTTTATTCACTCATCCTAAGCAATTCAGATTAATTCAAATTCATGAGTGTTATTGGTAGAGCGATTGCGGGCCTATTGACAGATACGGAACAATAACGGGTATCCATACCTAACGCTGTACTTATACATATTTGGGTGAACCCAGCAACGGTGCAGGCTCAAGGCCGTGATAACCCCACGGGACCCTAATAGTACAAGTTAACAATAAGATTACTGAGATTAGGTTTACTTTTTCAACAGTAGATTAGTTATTGTCATATTTGACAATTTCTAAAACTCAAATACCGGGAATAGAAGCGTTAATACACAATGTCATTAATGGAATTCCCAGTAAAGTACTACGGAAGGGACGAGTGTAGTGAAGGCTAAGCATCAAGATGAAAATCAACAAGGTGTGGACTTACTAACCTTTCTTTCAGTTTCCTTTTCTTGGATTCTGCAAGAGGAAACTGCATGTATTTTTTGGAACTCCTCGGAAACAGTGAGGGGGTAAACTCTTTTGCTCAGTTATCTAAATTTTCTATTATACTTTTTTCACTTCCTTGGACGAATGTTGTAGTTGAGCAACTATTTAACAAAACGAAGGAGGTGAAAACAAAGATAAATAAATAAAATGAACGGTAAAATCCTTGATTCAATCCTAAAAATACGAGTGAGTTTGCTGAGGAACAAAAAGTGTTGAAAGCACTACGAATTTTCAACAGAGGTGCTACAAAACATAGATACAAAGGCAGTTTATGCTGCCGATACAGGATCCATCGCTGGGCCATCCACTGCCACTGCTACAGTAGGCTCCAAAACGACTTTCTGGAGAATACGTCTGAACTGTATGATTTCTGACACACATGATTGGTGAGATTTTACATAATTTGTCTAAAGAATTTCAATAAATTTCAGTATCAGATATATTAACGTACGGTATTGATTTTTGACAAAAATACATCCTAAATATTACAGTTGTAATATTAAATAAATTTTTATTATTGTTTTACAACTTTTATATAAATATATATAATGGAATTATATCTTATCATTTATGACATTTAGAATGCCTTGATCGGCTTTAGCTTCTTTAAAGAAGATATGAGTAGTTTTAGACACTAATTATACCTAGTTTTTCTGTTAAATAATACCTTTTTAAAGATACCATCCAGCCAATACTTTTCGTCCTAAAGCAGTCATGCTAAGGATTTTTACGCTCGAAAAAAAATCGCTCTCCGCCGGGTTTGAACACGCGACTTCGGGATCGAGAAGCTAACATTGTACCCCTAGATCACGGAGAACGAACACCAGGTGGTAGTATTATGGTGAATAAAGGAGCAAGTGTGGTTCATACAGTAGTGATGGGCATTTCCGAGAGTTTTCGACAATCGAATATGTTGCAATAATGAGAAATGGCTATAAAATTAAAAACTCGGTTTTTTCATTCGGGTTTAAAGCTGTTTATTCACACAGAATGCATGGAGAGCTTACTAGCTAGGTCTTATTTGGATTTAAAAGCAGGTACGTTATAATAGGAGCTCTGCCACTGGAGTATAATATACGTATGGCTTTAGTATTCATTACCTATGTTGTAATATAAAATATTTATAACATTGCTTGCAAATATTCTCTAGTAATTACAGTGAAAATCAATTCCATTAATATCGGATTGTGAAAGCATACTGTTTATCAATCAGACCAGCACACATAACTCCGTAATGGACCTATGTATTCTTTAAATCAGATATAAGGAAATCTGTTCACCTTTTTAAGTTGTCTACCTGTTGCAGAGTTGAGTAGGGTTATTGTCCAATAGTTATTTGAGATTATATGGTGTCGGTTATGCTAGGTTATATCGTACTTGTTATTGATATTAACATAGCAAGGTAAGTAGGGCAGGGGGAGGATAGGCCACTCTGGCACATGTTTCCATTATTTGGACGCAAACACGTCAAACGGAAGGTTCAGCGCGCGCGCAACTCTAAAACAGTTCAACGTTTACGTTTATAAAAATGCACAACTTAAAGCAAGGCTTCTTATATGCATTGAGTAAACGCCAAATTCTTAGGAAAGCAAGTATCGCATTTAGAGTAGCATATGTTTTACGAGGAATTTAAACTGAAACGTACGGAAAATGTTTGTCAACGTATATTGTGCTAATTACGGAGCAATTTTGGTATGTAGAACCCCGGTAATTCGAGCTCCGTTATTTCGAGGTTCCGTGAAATTCGAGCTGGTCTTGACAAAGTTAAAATTTCACATAAAACTAGAGTAAAATCCCGTTTTTATAGTTTGTCCGCATGTACGCTTTATGCACTTCCAAATGTGTTACATTTTGAACTTTTCTCAATTTTCCATGTACAATACGGGTAAAAATGTCCCATTTATGGTTTTCCTTCATAATGCACAGAAATAGCTTTGGCCTGAGACTGCTAAAATGTTTCTATTACAGATTACAGATTACCATTAGATTTCGAGAAGTGCGTTTGCTGTTTCTTTGTCGACCCTTCACTAATTGGGACGGTCTGACAATCAGTTGTACAGTGCATATCGCTATTGTTATCCCTACTCAGCAACAGTGGCTATTAAAATACGCTTAAGTAAAGATACACAGTTTACAACATAGACTGACCGTTGTATGTAGATGGCAGTGTAGTAACATCTGCACTGTAGTGAGCCCACTTGTGACACCTTAATTTTAAAGTGTTGTATGCAAACACATAATTGTGTGTTTCATAATGTTTTAATTCATTCATTACAATGAGTGGTAGGAGTAAGAGAAAATTTGTGCCGTTGAATGGGAAACTGGGGGCTTTAAAATACTACACAAAGGATAGACATTAAAAAAATTGCTGTTGAGTATGAAGTCGGTAAGGTGACAATTCGAGATTGGCGTAGAAACGAGACGAAATTGAGAAGTTTTCAGCTAACAAGTGTTCTATTTCGTCATTTGAACGGAAGCCAATGAAGAAATATGAGTATGAAAAACGAGTGGAGCTTTCTTCATTTGGTTTACTCAACAAAAATGAAAAGGAAATCCAATTTCAGGGCCTATTCTGCAAGAGAAAGCTGTAATTTTTAGGAATGAGTTAAAGGAAGGTGAGGACGATTTTACTGCAAGTTCAGGATGGTTGGATAGGTGGAAGAAGCGATACGGCATAGGGCAGCTTGAAATTTTGCACTGAAAGACTTTCTGTGCATTCTCAAAATCTTATACAATTTTGTGAGAAATTAAGAAAAACTGTACAAGAAGAAAATCTTACTGCTGATCAACTGTATAATTTTGATGAAACAAGACAAAATTATAAACTGCTTCTATCTAAAACTCTATCCTCAAAAGAAGAAATGGCTGACCCGGGCTACAAAAAACGTAAACAGAGGTTAACAGTTCTTGCTGCATCGAATGCAAGTGGAGACCCTAAACTGAAGCTACTGGTAGTAGTGAGGTCTGCTAAGACTAGATGTTTAAAACATGCCACTGCTTCTGCACTACCTGTTGCATATGTCCACCAAAAATTTTACTAGATGGAAAAAATATTTTTAAGAAACGGGTTTTCGAAGATTTTGTTCCAGAGACCAACAGTTACCTAAAGAAAAATTGCTTTCCCTCCAAAGTAAGCTTAACGCTTGACAACGCTGGTTCACAACCTGATGACGAAAACTTACATTGAAATGGTATTCGCGCATTGTTCTTACCCCCTAACGTGACGTGTTTAATACAGCCTATGGACCAAGGCGTTTTACAATGCTTGAAAAATACGTATTGTCGTCGTTTACTTCAGACGCTTCTACAAATAACAGAAGGTGAAGGAACCATAAAAGAATTTCTAAAAAAAACTACGATAAAAGACGTAGTTTATTGGATAGCCGATTCGTGGTCTGAAATAAGGGCGGAGACACTAAACAAAATCTTGGAACCAGATTTTACGGAATGAAACGGATACCAACAGTACCGAAAAAATGATCTACCATTGGCAGAACTGATGAAAAAGCTTACTGGATGTGAAAATGCAAATGCGAGTGAGGTTTCAGAATGGATGAACATGATAAACAGTTTGAAGTGACCAATATTGCAATTGTTATAATGGTTAGTGAACACGATGAAGACAGTGGCAACAAGAAATTGCCTGACGAAATTGTACCAGTAATCACTCACACCAATGGTTTGACAGCGCTAGATGTGGCATTGCGTTATATAGAGCAGCAAACGGAAGCTACTCCAAATGACACCATGCTTCTTATAAGATGGCTTGACATTGCTGCTAAAAAAAGAGGTTCTGTTTTAAAATAAAGGACTTTGGACAATTTCCTCAAAATATAACTTATATTTTTGCAACTTGGAAATGGGTGCCGATATACAGCGTGAATCACCCAAAACTTGCACCGCAAATATTTCGTAAATGGAAAGTGCTGTTGATGTGCAGTTTTTACAGCATTGATTGATAGTCAGGGGCTCGTACATTTAGCCTATAAACAGAATTTAATAGTCTGAGAAAGTGTATCTTTGAACAAACATACAATATTTAAATGGAAAAATGTCTAGTTACATCAACAGAATAAAAGTAGGGTACATTAGAATTTCAATGGTCTTTGTTGCAGGATTCTAGCGCAAGTAGTTTACGAGAAATCGTATTTTGAAAAGTTTTCACCCCGACAATTGTTTGTCCCATTCAACCTGCTTAGTTACAAGGGTACGATGTTGTTATGTTTGTTTTCTGTTCGTTGATTGCATTGCGACTTTATGGTCAGTTAGTTTGTGACAGTTCAAGCAGCAAGTCGTGGGTAAAAGATGGGGTTTACTAATGCAGAAAAAGTCGACATGCTCATGGTGTATGGAGAGTGTAGCAAGAATGCAGTTCGTTCATGATCGGTTGATGCGGAAACGTATCCCAATAGACGTCAATCATCTCGGCAATTATTTATCAACCTCTTCAACGAATTACGTGAAAGTGGTACTGTAACACCTAGAAAACGTAACAGAAACAAACAAGTGACAGGAAAAGAGGCAGAAATTAATGTTTTGGCTGCCGTTGCTATAGATCCGCAAATTAGTTTCCGCACAATCGCACTTGGAAGCGGCATATGTCAGGCAAATATACTGCGCATTCTCCATCGACATATGTTCCATCCTTATCACATCTCTCTCCATCAAGAGCTACATGGAAACTATTTTGAGAATAGTGTTAATTTTTGTTCATTGGCATTAACACACGATACTCCAGATTCATCATGTATCTTGTTTAGTGGTGAGGCAATATTTACTAATCATGGCCAGGTAAACCGCAGAAACATGCACTATTGGTCTGTTGACAACCCCCTTTGGCTTCGTCAGGTGGAATGTCAGCGTCCATGGAGTTTAAACGTGTGGTAGATAGTGAACCTTCAGCTCATAGACCCTATGTTCATAGAAAGAACAATGAACTCCCACAAGTATCACAGTCTCCTGACAGACCATCTGCCACAGATGTTAGAAGACGTTCTTTTGCAGACTAGGGGGAACCTGTGCTACCAACATGATGGCTGTCCAGCCCATAGTGCACGAAATACTACAGCATGTCTTAACGGATTGTTTCCAAGTCGTTGGATTGGACGAAGAGGACCTGTACATTGGTCGGCTCGTTCCCCGGGTCTGAACCCTTTAAACCTTTTTCTGTAGGGAAGGTTGAAAGACACTGTCTACAAGGATGTACCAACTACACCAGACAATATGAAACGACGTATTACTGCTGCCTGCTCTGAAATTTCCGCTGAAATGCTCGAACGTGCGCAGCAGTCTTTCCATAGCAGAATGGAAGCGTGTATTGAAGCTGCCGGTGGTCATTTTGAACAGAACCTTTGAAGGGTTATGTTCTCTTTACTTGAAAGAATCTACAGAAGTGTTGTAATTCCCTTTCGTTTTTCTTTAGTTTGTCCTACCACATGTTGTACAAGTGTCGGTGTGTAAAAGTTTCAAAATAAGATTTCTCGTAAACCGCTGGCACTAGAACCTTGCAACAAACGCCACTGACATTCTAATTTACCAGTGCGGTACTTCGAACATAATTAACGAAGTGACAAAATATCATTACATACTAAGATCTCTTGACAGTAAAATTGCCGAGTTGATATCGGACTTCATAACGAAGCCATTGTCAGCTACATCTGTGGCGAAATGAAGCCACGCCTTATCGCGGTATTTGAGGAATCTGAGACCCTGACGCCAAAAAGTTACTTACGGAAGTAGAGTTTGGAGAAAAAAAGCATCCTCCTTACTCAGAGAAATGCGTGCTCTGGCTGGATCACAAAGAACAAATGATTTCCTAAACCCTATATTTCTACAACGACTTCCTACTAATACACGATCCATTCTAGCTCCTAGTCAAGATGGAAGTCTGAAAGCTGTGGTATCCATGGTCGATAAAATTTTAGAGATTACAACATCTAGTCAGCCCATCTACAGCACTGAAGTTGTGGGTGAGTCATCTCAAAATGAACGATTATCACGCCTTTAAAAGCAACTTTCCGAGGTTACGAGTTATATCCAACAGCTCCGAACTCGGTCATTATCACTGACTAGATTCCAGCTACCTCGTCGAAAGCACAACTATTCAATTTGCTGGTACCACTATAAGTTCAAGCAAAATGCTAAAAATTTCGCACCTCCATGCTCGTTCGTTCATCAACCTTCCAGCAACACGTCATCGGAAAACCCTTAGGTCCATAACTTGACGCGGCACAAAGTATGGAGGCTGAATTATCCCGCCGCCTGTTTATAACAGCTCGCAACACTGGCCTAAGATTTTTGATGGGTTCTCCAGCTGATGCTTCAGTTCTATCCGCAACTGAATTAGAACGCAAAAACATTCAGAAGCGACAACTTTCTGCAGCAAACGGTTCTATAATACACACCTATGGTGAACGCCTACTTAACCTTGATATAGGCTTACCGAGAAGATTTCCATGGCAATTTCTCCTAGCTGATGTCCATCAGGCTATTGTTGGAGCTGACATTTTGGGTTATTCTGGTCTGTTGCTATACGTTAAATCAAAGTAGCTGATTGACAGACAAACTCAAATCCCAAGTACGAACTTAACAAATGCAAAAAATCACCGTTCAGTACTAATGATAGATCCACCACACAAATATCGAGATTTACACTGGTGTTCAAAACCTAAGGACGTAAGTAATCTTCGCATGCTGTAACACTACCAGATAACATAGTTCGATGAAACTTGAATCACACATAGAGGTAACTGCTACGCTATGCTACAGTAGGAAACTAAACCAAATATGCAATAAGACGAACAGAAATGCCACTTTTATTCATAGACCATAAACTACACTAAAGTCAATACGACACATGATGGCTCTCTAGATTTACAGAAACAGATACATGTGCTTTAAGGGAGTATGATCACCACGGACAGGAATGCATGCTCTGCATCGTGCTCCCATGCTGACCACAAGGTTGGTAAGCAGTTCTTGTGGTAGGGCGTTCCATTCCTCCACCAGCGCTGTTGACAAACGTTGGATGGTCGCCGGTGAATGCGGATGTGCTGCAATGCGTCTCCCCAAAGCATCCCACACGTGTTCGATGGTATTTAAATCAGGGGAAGGGCTAGGCCAGTCCATTCGCCGAATATCCTCTCGTTCCAAGAGATCCTCTACCTGCACTGTTCGATGCGGTCGTGAATTGTCATCCATAAAAATGAAATCAGGGCCGACTGCACCCCTGAAAAGACGCACATGGTGAAGGAGTACAGTATCACAATAACGTTGACCAGTGAGCGTACCGTGTTCAGAGGTTTCCAGGCCGCACCGCCCATGCAACATTATGCCTCCCCAAATCATAACACACGGACCACCAAAACAATCATGTTCAAGGATGTTCCTGGGTTCATTACGTATTCCCAACTCTCGCCAGATGAGGGTACGTCGAGGATCACTACTTAGACTGAATCTGCTCTCATCCGAGAAGAGCATACGGTCCCATTCCTCGTTGGTCCAATTTTGATGCTCTTGGGACCATCGCAAACGGTGCCGCCGATGTGCGGATGTTAATGGAACACAATGTACTGGCCGTCGGGCAAAGAGACCACCTCTGTGTAGTCGCCGTGTCGCTGTGTATCGTTAAATTGCGTGCATAGCTGTCCTGTTAAATGTGGTTGCAATTGCACCCGCTGTTTGGCGTGGATTCCTTCTTGCCTGTTGCACAATGTAGCGGTCATCTGCTGCTGTAATTGAGCGTGGTCGATCACCACCTCTCCTTGGGACAACATTGCCTGTGGTTTGGAAGGTTCCCCATGCACGTGAAACAATGCTGTGAACAATTCCAAACTCCTGAGCAACACTCGTCACACTTCGCCTTTCTTCAAAATTCCCGATGATTCTTCCCCGTTTAAAGTAATCCAAATAGTGTCCACGGGCCATGTTGCAATGAAGAACACCACTACAGTGCACTGTAACAGCTCGCTAATTGCCACATACCGTCTTGTCCTGTTTCGTCACATGCCCCGTGTTGCGGGACCAGACGCATTTGGCACTATAGGCTCGCTACACTCACACCATATGAATTCAGCTTTCTGTGTACGTGTGAGAGACCTCTGGCAACATGCTCCGCACCTTCATATGCTTCCACCAAGTAGTTCATTTATTATGTTACTTTACTCATCTCGTCCTTAGGTTTTGCACACTAATGTACTAAAGAGATTTCCCAACCTCCTCTCTGAGAAGCCTGATTTTATTTCTCCTGAGGTTACAGTACAGCACACAATCTCCACTACTGGACATCCATTGCATGCACGAGCCAGACCTTTACCACCAGATAAACCAGCCCAAGCAAAACTCGAATTCCACGAAGTGGTCCACCTTGGCATATTCGGGCCTTCAAAATGCTGGTCCAGTCCTCGCCATCTAGTCCATAAAAAGGATGGAACATTGCACCTTTGTGGAGATTATCGAGCACTAAATGCCATCCCAGTACTCCACCGTTACCCAGTTCCTCCTCATCTGCAGGATGTCAACAGTCAATTCTCTAACAAATCAATTTTTTCCAAAGTCAAACTCATCAGAGCTTACCATAATATCTCTGTAGCACATGAAGACATCCCAAAGACAGCTGCCATTACTCCATTTGTATTTTAGAATTTATGAGGATGCCAGTTGGTTTACGCAATGCAGCACAAACATTTCAACCTTACATTCATGGTATGTTGTGTGATCTACCCTTTGCTTAATCTTATTTTGTCCACATTCTGGTAACATCATCTTCAGAGGAAGGACATATTATCCACCTACAACGTTTTGAACACGTAGATGAAAATCGCCTCAGTATCAATGTAGGAAAGTGCATCTTCAGGGAAAAGGAAATATCGTTTCTGGGTTATCTGATGTCAAACCGGGGAGTTTCACCATTAGAGGATAGAGTAAAAGTCATCAAAGGCTTTCCACGTCCCACAACAGTAGCAGAACTTCGACGATTTTTAGGACTTGCGAACCACCAACACTCCTTACCACACTCTGCAGAAACTCAACAATCCTTGTATGATCTATGCAAAAACGCGAAGAAGAAAGATAACCGTCCAATCACCAGGAATTATGCGAGAGATCAATCATTCAGCAAGTTGAAAGAAGAGCTGGCTAATGCAGCCCTACTTGCACACCCTTCATCTGATCTCCCTTTAATCTTAATGGTTGATGCTTCGGACTATACCATTGGTGCCTCGGTACAGTAGCTGAAGGAAGAAACGCCAGAACCACTCGCATTCTTCTCCAAGTCTCTCACAGAAGCACAAAGCAAGTATAGCACCTATGATCGTGAATTCTTAGCGGTCTATTCCGCTGTAAAATACTTCAGATACTTGCTAGAGCGTGGGCAGTTCACAATATTCTCGGACCACAAGCCGCCATTAACTTTTACTTTCAAACAACGCTTGGACAAAGCAACACCCACACAACAACATTAATTATCTTGCTCAGTTCATTACAGATATTCGTTATCTTCCAGGTGGAAAGAATATTCCTGCCGACACATGTTCTAGGGTTGCAGTCATCGCTTTGCCAGTGACCATCTTATATGAAGACACCGTTAACTTACAAAGGAACGATACAGAACTGGAAAATCTTAAGACATCAGAATCCCGTTCATTGAAGCTCATCACCATTGTAATTTCTGAAGATCTGAGTTAGTTTGTGATAATTCTACAGAAAAGCTCAGACCTTACTTCCCACCATCCTACAGAAAAGGAATCTTCCATGCACTACACCACTTAGCCCATCCCGGCATAAAAGGTACAACGGATTTGATACAACGCATTATTTGTCCTTCAAGGTACAAGGTATAAAGCTGTGGATGAGGACATGTATTCCTTGTCAACGGTTAAAAGTTTGGAAACCCACATATAGTGGTATAGGAACTTTCAATCAGGTAACGGTCGCTTCTCTCATCTCCATGTGGATGTAGTAGAACTATGCCTAGTTCTCAGGGTTTCACATACCTCATAACAACGAAAGACAGATTTACACGTTGGATAGAAGGAGTACCACTAAAGGACATCACGGTACAATCTGTTGCCAGTACTCTCTTGTTATCATGGATTGCACGTTTTGGGGTCCCACAATTTATTACCACGGACAGAGGACGACAGTTTCACTGACAACTGTTCACTCATCTCACCAAATCCTTGGGTATACATCACATATAAATTACTGCTCACCATCCTGCGTCCAATGGTAAAGTTGAACAATAGCACCACAATGTTCAAACAGCACTAAGAGCTCGCCCCTCAAATGACTGGGTCTACAACTTGCCCACCATCTTAATGGGCCTCTGCGCTTATGTCATACCAGAAGATACTATCATTCCAGAAGAAATGGCCTATGGTGTCACAATCAAGCTTCCAACTGATTTCTTTGGTTCATCACCAATGGACTGTGATATTCTTTCTTTTTTCTTCTAAGCAGCACATGGCCTCACTAAGACCAACCAACATACATCACTCTGAAAATTCTGTATGCATTCATCCAGAGCTTATGATACCTTCACTTGTATTCATTAGATAGGATGTGATGCGCAAACCTCTCCAGCCTAAATACAATGGACTATATGCAATGGCAAAACATGCTGAAAGCTACTTTACTTTAGAAATGTTTCAAGGTCAGCAGACGGTCTCCATCGACAGACCTAAACCAGCTTTCAGACTATCAGACTACACATTCTGGTCACACAGTGCACCTTCTAAAGAAGTTTCTCCACTTTGTCACTGGGGAGGGAGTAGGATATGGCGGCACTTAATTCATTACTCTATGTACATACACAAAACAATCTACTTGTTTCTTTTTTGTTTTCCCTGTACATTTTTCAGACCACCAATAGAGGACACCACATGTTAATGTTTCAGTATACCTAAGTTTAATGTAGCTTTTTAATGTTAGTAAAAACACATTTGGAACAGAAGTCTAATGTTTGATTAGATTAGATTGGATTGCATTCTATGAGTTTACTAGCAGCCATAAAGGCTTGTGAACATAGAACATGTCAAGGAAATGTACAAAAATGACATATGAACATAAATATTACATAGAATATAGAACATTTGAAATAAAATAGACACATACTATATGCATGTCAAGGAAATGTACAATATAGTTACATATATACATAAATATTACGTAGAATACATACATTTGAAATAAAATAAAGACATATTATATATAAAGTGAAACAAATTAGGTGTAATTTTGTACAAAATCGAATACCTCCTTACTGTTATAAGGTTAACATTATATTTATACACAAGAACAGTCATTTAACTTTCACTAGGCTTGTACCTTTGTTGGTCTCATCATTTTGTTCTATTTGGTTTGTAATGCATAGCATTTACTGTCAGTTCTTAATATACATACATTTAAATAGCTCCATTACCTCTAGAGCAGGCATCAAATGTAACTGGCAATTGTCATTAATATTTACTAATACTACTTACAGAGCTATATATGTATTATCATCAGGATAATTTTCGTTCAGATAATCTTGTACAGAATAATATACTTTTGAGCATAGGTATTCTTTACAACAGTTTTAAAGACATTGAAATTGTCAACTTTTCCCTTAAGATCATTAGAGGGAGTATTACCTATTTTTATGGTCTCATAATATACACCTTTCTGGAAGCAAGAAAGCTTTCCACTGGGATGATGGATGTTACCCTTTTGTCTAGTGTTTATCTCATGAATTTCCATGTTTGTAATAAACGTGGCTCAATTGCATACAAAGAATTTTAAGATTGAAAATATGTACATGCAAGGTAGGGTTATTATCTTCAGTCTTCTCAAAAGATGTTTTGCTTGAGTGTCTGCTATGGGTGATGGAAATGATTCTTAAAACCTTCTTTTGCATGAAGAATATTCGTTTACTTTCTACTGAGTTTATCCAAAATAATATTCCATATTCAATGATAGAGTTAAAATATGCACAGTATACTAATTTAGGAGTATCTATAGAACTGATATTTACCAGTGCTCAGATAGCATAACAGGCAGAACTGAGTTTGGGTAAGATATACATAATGTGAACTTTCCAATCTAAATATCTGTCCACTTGGAGGCCCAGAAATTTAATGTTGTCTATTTGTTCTAGTAACATGCCATTAATCCCGATTGCTATTGGAGTGTGTGGCGATCGATGGGTTATAAATGTAACAACTTTTGTTTTCTCTAGATTTACAGATAATTTGTTAGCTTTAAACCAGTGTGGCATGCAGCTCAAAACATAATTCAATTTAATTACACACTCATTAAAGTTTTTACTAGTCACCAGAAGAGCCCTGTCATCAGCAAAAAGAATGGTACTTGCAATATCCTTTATATAAAATGATAGGTTATTTATATAGATCAAAAATAGTAATGGTCCTAGGACTGAACCTTGGGGCAATCCATGTGTTACTGTTTTCCATTTTTATGTATGTTTTCCAAATCCAATATCATTGACTACTTCAACACTTTGTTTTCTTCATTTAGATATGATATGAACCAACTTAGAGTTACATTTTTTAGTCCATAGAATTTCAATTTTGCTATCAGAATATCATGATTAACACAGTCAAATGCTTTTGCTAAGTCACAGAAAATCCCATCTACATGCATTTTTTTGTTTAATGCAGTTAACACTTCATGAGTAAGTTTATAAGTTTCATTATTGGTCGACATTCCTTTTCTGAAAATGAACTGATCCCTGACAAGTATGTTGTTATATTCAAGCTACTTATGCAGTCTATTAAACATCACCTTTTCAAGAACTTTTGAAAAAATTGGCAAGAGAGATATTGGTCTATAATTTGAAACATTATTGTGTTCGCTTTTTTTGAAAAGTGGTTTAACAACAGAAAATTTCATTCTGTCAGAGAAAATTCCTGACCTTAGAGACTCCTTGCACAAAAAAACTAAGGAGAGTGGAAATTTGAGATGAGCATGATTTTAAGACTCTTATTGTTATTTCATCAACCAGAAGAATTTTTTGTTTCGAAGGAGTTAATAATTTTGTTTATTTCAGAAGGTGTTGTCAGGTACTTCATTAGTGAAGTTTGATCTTAGAAATTCCATAGCTGCCTCTTTACTTCCAAAATTAATACTCAGTTTGATTTTTACATCCAAAAAGAATTTGTTAAAAATTTGTGCAACCTCATCAGGTTTACTAATTTCTTAATTATCAATGTTTAGCGTTGTTTAGTCATTTCGTAATGAGGATTTACCCGCTTCTCTTTTTATTATATTCCAAGTAATTCTTATTTTATTGTTGGAGAGTTGCATCTGTTTATTATAATGCAATATTCTAGCCGCTTTTATTACCTTCTTTATAAGCTTACAATATTTTTTGAAGTAGTGTTTTAAATCTATGTTATTACTAATTCTTACTTACTCATATAATTGTCTTTTTTGTCTGCATGACGTCCTCATTCCTAAAGTGATCCAGGCATTTTCTCTTATGAAGTTAGATATTTTGTTTAACTTGAACAGAAAACAAGTGTCAAAGTGGGTTTTGAAACATTGAAGAAAACTGTTATATATACTGTTGGTTCCATTTGTTTAGTAAGTTTGATTCCATGATTCAAGTTCAAGGTTTTTACTAAACTCACTCAGAGTATTTTCATTTATTTCCCTACATTTCTGATAAGTATATCTAGGTTTTGATTTTAAATTGAACCTTTTAATCTGTATAACTTATGCATCCTGATCCAACAGGCCATTAGTATTTGATGAGACATTGTAAAAATTAATGCTATCTGAATTTACAAATATATTCTCTGTAGCTGTAGAAAAGCTGTTTTGGATTCTTGTTGCAAAATTTACTGTATGTGTCATGTGTTATGTTGTAAGTAAGGAGCTGAGTTGTTCCCTTTGAAGACTAGGTTTCAAATAATCAACATTTATATCACCACATATGATTAATTCTCTTTTAGGTTTGAATAAAAATTTTATAAGGTGTTCAAGTTGCTTTCTGAATATTTCAAAATTGCCTAAAGGAGATCGATAAAGGGCTACTATAGTTAAATTCAATTTACTTTCATTTAGCTGAACTGCAGAGTTCAAGGTTTTGTTCATGACAAAACTTGGATAAATCCAAAACTTCATAAGTCACATTATTTTTAACATATATACAAACCTTACCTTTATGTAAGTTTTTTCTTGAAAGCTCTGCTGCTAAAGAGTACCCATGCAATAAAATTGACTGAAATTCCTGTTGCATCAAGTGGTGTTTGGATAAGCATAACATGTGTGGCAGTGGGTTTTCTGTATTAAGACTTATAGTAAGTTCATCTACTTTATTTCTTAAGCCTCTTATATTTTGATGAAATACAGATAGGTAGTTTTTATTTTTATTATTGTAATTGTCGCTATAGTTGATGTCAGAAGCATTACATCTTTTGGATACAGAGCTATTTGGGATGATTATCGCAATCTGCTTTAAGTGTCGATGATTATATTGACTATTGGGCATACTTAACCTAAAAAAGACCTCATACTAGTGACAACAAGAATTCTATCCTTAATTCTGTCAGCAATAAGAAGAGAAAGCTTGCCTTTGTCTCTAGAATTTAGGTGTAGGCCATGAGATGTATAACCACCCCTGCATATACCGTCGACATCTATCATACACATGTGAGAGGCAGCAGGACTTAACAGGGCATGCTCAAGTCTCAGATTCATATCCTTCACCCTCCAATGAAGCTAAGGCTTGTCATGCCTATGAAAAAGTACCACTACCTTCACATTCTTATGGCTGCGGGTCTAACTGATGTCACACAGATCCTTTTCAATAACATAACTACTATTTCTATCCAGGCTATTCCCTGGCCCACCCACTATCACTACATGATCCCTCTTGGTAAAACATGCAGTTAGCTTTACCAGGTCTTCAGTGACATCAGAGAGCGCAGGACAGGGTTTAACTACGCCTACTACATCATAATTATACCTCAAGTCCCGTTTGAGCAGGGATGCTATGCCCCTCCCATGACTACTCCCAAGCAACAAGACCTTGCTTTTTGTGTCACTTATAGATTCATCTAAGACCTGCTCTTGGGGATTTGTGGCCTGATCAACATTCAGCGTTTCAAGAACACTGAATATGTTGCTCAGTTGGACAAGATGTTGATCATCTGCAGAGAAACGCCTTTTCCTTCTGAGATCATTCTTATATACCAACCTGAAGTCCTGAAAGTTATTAGCCAAAATATTTGAAGCCGAAACAGTACTTCTATTTTCTTTTTTGAAAAATTCTAGTTCTTTTCTCAGGTTGGAAATGGTTTCCTCGTGCTTTCTGACCAGTGCCTTATGCTTACAAATTTCACAAAACCACTCCGTACAATTATCACATGCTTACAAACAATGTTCGCACACGCCCAATGAAATCAAAACTTACCTACATCCTGCACAGAAAACACCCTAGCTAACCCTTCGACGACAAGCACCACAATTACCACTAAGATCACACGATTTACCACTCATTATTAGCACACTACACTGACAAATACAATAAAGCTAAACTAACACCTAAGACGATTAGTACACTCTGCAAGCACTTATATAACGACTACAACGTTTTTTTCAAACTACACCAGCAGTTAGGTTTGTTTACATTCAACGCAAGAGCGGGAGGGGTTATAATAAAACGCCCTTATTATGTAGCAGTTATCCAAAGAAATTACTATACGTATGCCAATTTATAATACACTTACAGTTTTGTATCTTAATAAGTTAGTCTACAACACACACGCACAAAAATAACGTACAATTACAAAGAGATAATCTAATACACGTCTATTATATAAACCTTTGAATATCAATAATATTTGTTTCAGAGAATTATGTATTACTATTTAAAATTTCAATAATAAAGTCCGTACCTCTAATAAATTACAATAGAACTATGTGAAGTCCATAAATTATCCTGAAACCTGGCTCAATCAAGCGACACTTAGCGTTATGTTTATTACCAAAATTTCCTTTTGCGTTTAGTATTTACGTATTTAGAATCCGTTATGTTCTATTATTTTATTTTTAAACTACGTGCATCTGAGTTTAAAGAATGTAATACAACTACTAGCTTCATTATGTTGCGATAGCGGCCATTTATTATTAGGTATATAGTCGATACCATATTATATTGCTTTGTCAGTTTACATTCGTTTTCCTTCCCTCAGCTTCTTTTTCTCTCTTATTTTATAGCCTTAATGTCAAAAATAGCCTTTTATCAATCAAATGTGCCCACAGACAAAATCCCCCGATTTAGTAAGCGATTGCAAAACCTGAGGTGATTACGGTAGTACCGGCTAAATATAGTCATAGTGGGAATAGTCACCTTCCGTATGACGTCACTAGCAGGCGAATCCGCTAGAGAAAAACGCCCGGGAAGAAAGAAGCCTCCTGCTAACATTGGTAACAAATGGAGAGACCATAATGTTCATAACTATTCGAATAACGCAACCAGGGAATCAAAAGATTTAAATGGAACGACAGGGGTGATAAATTTTGTAACATTGTTAACCACACAATGGGGAGGTTGTGTGTTTATGGCATTAATGGATGCTTAAAAAACACAATGTAGTAAAAACATAGAATATATCAGTTCATCTTTAAATGGACGGGTGATAATACAAGGCTAGCAAATAAAAATGTTGTTAGGGAGGAGGTTAACGATTGGTTCTGTAAGGAATATAGAAATTTAAAATCTTATTAAGCGAAGTTGTAATTAAATAAGATCAGGTAATGCACAGCATATATGGGAGGTTGTTAGAAAATGTACAAGAAGCCAGTCAGAGTTACCGCTTTTGAACCAAGGAGATTGGGTTAAACCTACTAAACAATTTTTGTAATGAAAGTGGTTGAGATGTATATCTTAAATCTTAGTTGTGAATATCTTTGCACTGAAGAAATAATAGGCATTCACAATGAGAAAGAAGTAAAGGAAGAGAGGAATCTAAAAACAAAGAAAGTAGTGGGTACGGATAAGTTAGGCTTAGAATTTTTCCATGTCGGATTTTAGGATGCGGAAAGGCTTGAATGTTTAACGAGATTGACCAATGAAATTAAGCAGAATAATGGTATATCTAAGAGCTGGCGAGTGACTGTAGTAGGATATATAGGAGAGAGCTGGCACAGTTTTTTGCGTTTATATGGGAAAGGATAGGGAAAACGAGGCTAGATGCGACGGTTCAAGGAGGAAAATGCGTTTATATGGGGGAGATAGGGAATACGAGGACTGACGCTAGGCTAGACAGTGGTAGGAGGGGGAGTGCGCTTTATATGAGAGAGGTAGAGGAATATGAGGAGAAGTGCTAGGCTAGACAGAGGCTGAGTAATGTATGGTTTATATGAGCGGTATAGGAAAACGCGGAGATGTGTTAGGCTAGACAGGGCTTGAAACGTAGTGCATGGTTTATATGAGAGATATAGGAAAACGAGGAAAGGTGTTAGGCTAGACAGAAGTCGAGGAGTAGAGTATGGTTTATATGAGAAGTATAGGAAAACGAGGAGAGGTATTAGGTTAGGAGAATTGAGTTTGTGTTTATAAGGAGAGACGAGAAAACGGAGAGAGATCCGATGCTAGGATAGACAGGTGTTAAAGTTAGGTTAGATAGGAAACCAAGGAGTGATACTCAGCTAGAGGGGGGCAGGAGGGAATGAGCTTTTGAGAGGTAGGGGATACGGGGAGTGGTGTTAGACTAGACAGAGGTTTAGAGTATGCGTTTATATGTATGAGAAGTATAGGAACAGGAAGAGGGGTGCTAGGCTAGACAGAGGTTGAGGAGTAGAGTATAGTTTATATGAGAGGTATAGGAAAACGAGGAGAGGAGTTAGACTAGACAGAGGTCGAGGAGCAGAGTATGGTTTATGTGAGAGTCATAGGTAAACGAGAGAGGCGTTAGGCTAGACAGAGCTAGAGGAGTAGAGTATGGTTTATATGAGAGGTATAGGAACAGGAGGAGAGGTGTTAGGCTAGACAGGTAGTGTAGCAGTAGGAATATGGACTTATATACAGGAGAGATAGGGAATATGAGGTGCTAGACTTGAAAGCGACTTTAGACGTGAACTTAGTGGAAAACTGTTTCATGTCAATGTTCTAGACATACCCATCACGTAACCTATTCAGGGAAAAGGTGACTCGTTCAGGGGAAAAAGGTGACTGCTCAGGGAAAAAGGAGGTCCACAAAGGGAAAAAGTTGACTAGCAAAGGGAAAAACGTGACCAGCAAAGGGAAAAAGGCGACCAGCAAAGGGAAAAATGTGACCAGCAAAGGGAAAAAGGTGAAAAGGTGACCTGCAACGGGAAAAGCTAACCCACTAACACTAACAGGTAAGTAATTCAGCTAGTATTGCAAGAGGTTGACTGCATCATAGCAGTGTATGATTTCACATGTAATTCGGCTAGTATCGTATGTATTTAGGCTAATTCATCTAGTAACACAGAATAGATTCCAGAGGCTAACTGCATCATGGCTCTGCATAATTTCACAGATAATTCAGCTAGTATCGTAGGTATTTAGGCTAATTCAGCTAGTATCACAAGAGGATAGATTCTAGGGTTGGGTATAGCTTAGTGTCGTATTTCACAGGTAATTCAGCTAGTATCGTAGGTATTTAGGCTAATTCAGCTAGTATCACAGGAGGCTAGATTCCAGGGTTGGGTATAGCATAGTTTCATATTTCACAGGTAATTCAGAGGGTATCGTAGGTATTTAGGATAATTCAAGTAACATAGGTGTTTAGAGTAATTAAGCAAGTATCACAGGAGGCTAGATTCCAGGGTTGGGTATAGCATAGTTTCGTATTTCAGAGGGTATCGTAGGTATTTAGGATAATTCAAGTAACATAGGTGTTTAGAGTAATTAAGCAAGCATTACAGGAGGGTAGGTTCCAGGGGTTGGTTATAACCTAGCTTCGTATTTCACAGATAGTTCAGGTAATATCGTAAGTATTTGAGGTAATCGACAGAGCTTCACAGATATTATTGATAATTTCGATCAGAGATTTGTATCACAGCTATTTAAGGTAAATGCAGCTGATTCAGGTTGTATCAATGGTATTTGAGTCATTTTAATAGGTAATTCTGATAGTATCACAGGTGCTCGTACTAATTTAGAGCAGGAATTCGTATCAGAGCTAGTTAAAGTAATTTCACATGATTCGGGTAGTATCACAGGTATTTAAATCATTTTCATAGCCAATTCAGCTAGTATCGTGAGCATTTAAGCTAATTCAGCTAGTATCACAGGAGGCTAGATTCCAGAGGCTAACTGCATCATAGCTATGCATGATTTCACAGCTAATTCAGCTAGTATCGTAGGTATTTAAATCATTTTCATAGCCAATTCAGCTAGTATCGTGAGCATTTAAGCTAATTCAGCTAGTATCACAGGAGGCTAGATTCCAGAGGCTAACTGCATCATAGCTATGCATGATTTCACAGCTAATTCAGCTAGTATCGTAGGTATTTAGGCTAATTCAGGTAGTATCACAGGAGGCTAGATTCCAGGGTTGGGTATAGCATAGTTTCATATTTTAAGGTAATTCAGAGGGTATCGTAGGTATTTAGGATAATTCAAGTAACGTAGTGCTTAGAGTAATTAAGCAAGCATTACAGGAGGGTAGGTTCCAGGGGTTGGTTATAGCCTAGTTTCGTATTTTACAGATAGTTCAGGTAATATCATAAGTATTTGGATAATCAGCATAGTTTCACAGATGCTCGTAATAATTTCTATCAGAGATTTGTATCACGGCTATTTAAGGTAAATGCAGCTGATTCAGGTTGTATCAATGGTATTTGAGTCATTTTAATAGGTAATTCTGATAGTATCACAGGTGCTCGTACTAATTTAGAGCAGGAATTCGTATCTGAGCTATTTAATGTAATTTCACACGATTCGGGTAGTATCACAGGTATTTAAGTCATTTTAACAGGCAATTCAACTAGTATCACAGGTACTCATCGTAATATAGAGAGTAATTCGATTATAAAACATTTCTCATCCAACGTTACAACAATTTATATACTTTTTTCTAAATCTTACAAATTTTTATATGTTAAACAGTTATTGTACGATGCGGAGAGGGATAAACTGTATATGGTTTACAAATTGAAAAGCTTTGCGTCATATTACCTTTATTTTAGTTCGTTATAGATGTCTCTCCCCTTTTATCTAGGCTTGAGACTAGCACTAGGATTGCTCCTAATGGCAGGGTTACCACCTTCCCTTCCATCTTCTTCTTTCTTCATTAGGCGTCAGCTATCTGCATATACAGCACACAGATAACCTTCTTTTTTAAGATTGTAGACTCACGAGAAAATCTTTATCTTTAACTTACATTCTTTTAAGCACTGTTTGTAATGGCGTAATGTCCATACGCATATGTCGTTATCCCATCCTCAGCAATAATTCTTTTATCATCAAACGGAGTCAATGCAATTTTATTCACTTGCACTGTAGCAAGAGCATGCTTTCGTGATAGGATCAGATTCATAGGTGTTCTGATGATTTCACAGGTTTTAAGACAGTCTGTATAGCTGTCAAACGAAATGTACTGCTTAATAGCGCTACGTTTTATACCTTTAATCTTTTTTATCATTGACCCTTGAATATCTAAGGCATACATCTTAGGACGTAGTCCAACAAAGCGTAGGATGATTTTCCTATTAGCCTCACCTTTAAATTTTCCCAATACCTTCTTGTTCTGAGTAGAGTAACATATATGGTTGACAGGGTAATCAGCAGTATCTAGGTGCTCAAGAAAACGTAACTTATCCTGGTACACATCTTCAGTTGTTACACGATGAATGAATGAATCAGTGTCCATATACATAAGCTTCAGGTTTTCAGCTCCATAATACGGTAACAACACATCATAGTGATATCGGTACATTAATGTCTTGGAGATATCCAACACACTCATACCGATGTATATAGGCTTGTTGAACACAATCTGACGAGAGGCCATATGTACAGCAGCTAGATTAGAAGCATATATCGTCCTGTCGATAAACGTTGGCTTTGCAATTAACTTTTCCAGAGTCTTCTCATTTGTCACCAGCCGTATATCCATACGATTACGCAGGTTCTCCATATTTTTTCCAAACATTGCGTTGTTAAAGAGCTTATAGAGATCCTTCTCGAAGTCATTTGCAGCTTGTTGTCGTAGCCTGTTGTTAAATTCCACATAAGGTTTCAACCACCGAGACTGTCGGAATTGTAGCACACGATGGATTTTTGTTAGTCGTAGTCCATTACTAAGAGCCTGCTTCAAAGCCATGTAATGCACTACATACTTATTTCGAGGTCCAAGATGAGGTATCAGTTTCTTTGTAGGAGAGTCCTTAGGCGTCATACACTCAGGCAGGAAAGGTAGATCGTTGTGTAGATCGTGAAGTTCTGCAGGATATTCGATATCAACTTCTAATATGTACCCATGAGGATCATCTTTTTGTAGTGTTTCTAAGTTGATTTCTTCAGGCGAAACCCACTCAAATCCACCATAAGGGAGAGCGTGACTCATTGCCCACCCATATTGGTTGTTGGCGTCCTCATATGCGATAAATTGGGTTGGTCTCGACGGATCAAACTTCTCCATATACGCGTTATTAGCCTCAGCATACCGATGGGAAACTTGGCATAAACCTCCTCTTATACCTGATTCCACCATGAGTAATTGATCATAATCTTGTAACAGTTCCAGCTTAATTCCAGTATACAGTAACATGGCGTCCCATGTAAGACCTGGAGAGGTAAAATAATGTGCAGGATCAACTTTGTGTGTTTTAAGGGTTTGCTCTCTGAACGTCTCAAAGACATCAGCTAGGAGAAGTACATCCGAAGTTAAGTAGAGATCGCTGTACTCTCCCAGGTTTCTCACATTAAACAGCTCCCATACATTTCTAGCATGATCGTAGTCAGTATCAGTAATTTCTTCTTCATTTAATCTATTGTAGAAGTAGTCCTTAGTAGGCAAGCAGGTCTCGTTCAGGACATCCCATGACGTAACAAAATCATAGGGAAATACACCCTTACGGGTCATCAACTTCAATTTGTCTTCTCCAAAGTACTTTAGCGTTTCAGGATACGATGTTAGATTTTTTACCAACTTATCCAAGCTTGTACTGAGGAATCGGAAGCTATCCACAAATCGAAGCTTTATATCTCCTACATACTTGGTGAATGAGATATAGCTTTCTTCAGAGTTAGGAATTACCTCCACACGTTCACTTGTACAACCCAGCTCCTTAACAATGAAATGAGAGTCATATCCGCTAAGGTTATGCATGAAGACTGGTATATATTTAGGTGTTTTACAGGCTAAATTACATTCATTATGAAGACTTCCACGATATTCACCGCTGATGTGATCATGGTCGCGTACTTTGTAGTTTTCTCCTGTAAAGCCTTTTCCACACAAGTAGCATGCCGTAGAAGACTCAAAATCCTTTTGCTGTTGTTCCGTAAGTTTCAGAGGCTTAGTAGATTTGTATATGCCATCAATCATTTTTGCAAGAGATGTCAGGTACAGCATAAACTTCTGAGCAGCATCAGCACCACGATACACATAGGGTTGCTTAGGAAGACCAGTTTCGAGATGTTCAACACTGGATGTAGGCTTCACGTAAACACAGAAGCTCATTGGTGTGTGCTCTTGATAAGGGGTTGTATAGGAAGTTTCAGGATTGGGTATACACGTATGGCATGGAGTGAGAATACTCTCAAAATCAGCATAGATGACATAAGGTACTTTCAGCATCCTCTCAACATTTTTAAACTGAACAATTGATTTCTCCTTGGTAGGCACAACTACCCTCGCAACACCATGTTGAATACAGGCGGCTACATGTTCTTGCAGTTTTTCCTGTCCACTTAGTCCATATCGATCATCAAAATGTGTAAAGCAGCGCTTACAAGTATAAACCCGTCCATTATGGCTAGTTTTCTGGCGTCGAACGAGTTTCTCAAAATTCTTTATATATACGTAGTGATGTTTTCCACTACTATCATTCAATAGTAGCAGGTCGCGATGTTCAGGTAGTTCAATATCAACAACCTTTATCGGATACACATCATACTTCTCATCCAGCCCGAAAACGTTAATAGATATCTTGTTAAACTTCTCAAATTTTGGTATTTGAGAAAGTGGAGTAGGATAGGAAACACAGCTGAAGTCGTACTTATCTTGAAGTTGTTTGTATTTGTTCACACGCTGTGCATCCTTCCCTATGAATTTAGCTAATACGGAGTACATGAAACATTTCTCGTCGCTAAAGTTCTGAATGTTTATACATGCTTTCCTTGCTTCAACAGCTGACGGTAGTGGTATGTAGCTACTTCCTCGCAACGGATTGTACTTGTTGATACGAAGTCGAACTCCTTCCACAGCAAGCAAAGCCCAGCTGCTACCCTTAAGCTGAGACTCCTCCATTTCAGTCACCAATTTCTTGAATTTCACTTCCATCGCTGACTCCAGATCAGTTTCCAGGAAAACAGCTTGATTCCGTGTTTTAAATGTTTTGTCACAGGTTTCACCAATACTGTTAACAAATCGACACTCTGCCAGCAGATTAGTTTTAACACACTTATGAATGCTAAGCTCTTTATGCACAGCCTGGATTATCCGTTGTTTTGCCTCTTGCAGATACATATTCAGGTCCTTAGGTGACTCGCATCGTATAAAATACGATTTCAATCGTCCTTCGAATGAAGTTTCGTATTCTTTCATATCACAGTCCTCCATTGTTGATACCAACTGATGTTTAGTTGGCTCCAATCTTCTTTTCTTCTGAGGGCTGCTTATTTCACATATATCTTCGTGTCGCTGCCCCTTATAACCATCTTTGAAGGTTACATTACAATGTTTACATTTGAAGAGCTTCTTGCAGCTCATCTCGTGTCTTCTCTTGTCATAACCTCGGAGGAACTTCTTCCCACATTTTCCGCACGCATATCCAGTAGCGCTTGGAATAATATCCTTATACGCTGAGTTATTCATCTTTATTCTTGATGTAATAACGTATTAATCACTGATCAATGAAATGTAGACCTCTTCACCTTGATACCACTTTAGAAAGCTGATTATTCTTGGAGAGAACACGATGTTAACACCTCAAGACTAATTAGCACAATGAAGTCCAATGCCCTAGATCACCATATTTATAGAGGGAGCACGAACCTTTTAGATTAATCATAAACTCGTTTCATAACCAGATGTATATGATCGCTCAACGTGTATTAACCCCCCCCCCAGCCATATAACCTCAAGTCCAGAGACAGGATGTTTATGACGTCACACCCAGAGACAGAATGTCTGGCAGCATCAAACATGTTTAAACTCGTCTCATAACTACCTGCTTATGCTGTCGCACCAGCAAGAGAAGTATTCCCACACGCTCATTCAGACATATATTTCAAATTCAAGCCTATCACCACTACCACCACCATCACCACCTATTGCACCAAGGTTAATTCAAGCTGTATTATCACAATACTTAAAAGTAAAAGTTTAAAAGGAAACCTAGAAGATTTTTCCCCTTATTTACTTAATTATTTCATGTTTTCATTCCCTTTTCAATTCTTCCTTTCCATCTTCTCACAGAAAGACCATTACATTTCACTACAATCATGAGAAAAGCAATTTTTCCAGAGTTACACAGATTCTAAGCTTCTAAATCGAACCCGGTAATACTTTTAATAAGTGTATTTTAGCTCCCCAATATCAGCATCTACCATTTAATCTTTACTCAAACCTGATATGATCCATAAGCTTGAAGATATATGAAATCACCCTTCGGGATTCGATCTGAGTACTTTAAAGTAATATTTGTCACGATAACGATATTTAAGGACTAGATACTCTGTTTACGTTTACCTTGACATGTTTATCTAAATTAAATTACGAGTTATTAAATTAAGGGTAGCAGCTGGGCTTTGCTTGCTGTGGAAGGAGTTCGACTTCGTATCAACAAGTACAATCCGTTGCGAGGAAGTAGCTACATACCACTACCGTCAGCTGTTGAAGCAAGGAAAGCATGTATAAACATTCAGAACTTTAGCGACGAGAAATGTTTCATGTACTCCGTATTAGCTAAATTCATAGGGAAGGATGCACAGCGTGTGAACAAATACAAACAACTTCAAGATAAGTACGACTTCAGCTGTGTTTCCTATCCTACTCCACTTTCTCAAATACCAAAATTTGAGAAGTTTAACAAGATATCTATTAACGTTTTCGGGCTGGATGAGAAGTATGAAGTGTATCCGATAAAGGTTGTTGATATTGAACTACCTGAACATCGCGACCTGCTACTATTGAATGATAGTAGTGGAAAACATCACTACGTATATATAAAGAATTTTGAGAAACTCGTTCGACGCCAGAAAACTAGCCATAATGGACGGGTTTATACTTGTAAGCGCTGCTTTACACATTTTGATGATCGATATGGACTAAGTGGACAGGAAAAACTGCAAGAACATGTAGCCGCCTGTATTCAACATGGTGTTGCGAGGGTAGTTGTGCCTACCAAGGAGAAATCAATTGTTCAGTTTAAAAATGTTGAGAGGATGCTGAAAGTACCTTATGTCATCTATGCTGATTTTGAGAGTATTCTCACTCCATGCCATACGTGTATACCCAATCCTGAAACTTCCTATACAACCCCTTATCAAGAGCACACACCAATGAGCTTCTGTGTTTACGTGAAGCCTACATCCAGTGTTGAACATCTCGAAACTGGTCTTCCTAAGCAACCCTATGTGTATCGTGGTGCTGATGCTGCTCAGAAGTTTATGCTGTACCTGACATCTCTTGCAAAAATGATTGATGGCATATACAAATCTACTAAGCCTCTGAAACTTACGGAACAACAGCAAAAGGATTTTGAGTCTTCTACGGCATGCTACTTGTGTGGAAAAGGCTTTACAGGAGAAAACTACAAAGTACGCGACCATGATCACATCAGCGGTGAATATCGTGGAAGTCTTCATAATGAATGTAATTTAGCCTGTAAAACACCTAAATATATACCAGTCTTCATGCATAACCTTAGCGGATATGACTCTCATTTCATTGTTAAGGAGCTGGGTTGTACAAGTGAACGTGTGGAGGTAATTCCTAACTCTGAAGAAAGCTATATCTCATTCACCAAGTATGTAGGAGATATAAAGCTTCGATTTGTGGATAGTTTCCGATTCCTCAGTACAAGCTTGGATAAGTTGGTAAAAAATCTAACATCGTATCCTGAAACGCTAAAGTACTTTGGAGAAGACAAATTGAAGTTGATGACCCGTAAGGGTGTATTTCCCTATGATTTTGTTACGTCATGGGATGTCCTGAACGAGACCTGCTTGCCTACTAAGGACTACTTCTACAATAGATTAAATGAAGAAGAAATTACTGATACTGACTACGATCATGCTAGAAATGTATGGGAGCTGTTTAATGTGAGAAACCTGGGAGAGTACAGCGATCTCTACTTAACTTCGGATGTACTTCTCCTAGCTGATGTCTTTGAGACGTTCAGAGAGCAAACCCTTAAAACACACAAAGTTGATCCTGCACATTATTTTACCTCTCCAGGTCTTACATGGGACGCCATGTTACTGTATACTGGAATTAAGCTGGAACTGTTACAAGATTATGATCAATTACTCATGGTGGAATCAGGTATAAGAGGAGGTTTATGCCAAGTTTCCCATCGGTATGCTGAGGCTAATAACGCGTATATGGAGAAGTTTGATCCGTCGAGACCAACCCAATTTATCGCATATGAGGACGCCAACAACCAATATGGGTGGGCAATGAGTCACGCTCTCCCTTATGGTGGATTTGAGTGGGTTTCGCCTGAAGAAATCAACTTAGAAACACTACAAAAAGATGATCCTCATGGGTACATATTAGAAGTTGATATCGAATATCCTGCAGAACTTCACGATCTACACAACGATCTACCTTTCCTGCCTGAGTGTATGACGCCTAAGGACTCTCCTACAAAGAAACTGATACCTCATCTTGGACCTCGAAATAAGTATGTAGTGCATTACATGGCTTTGAAGCAGGCTCTTAGTAATGGACTACGACTAACAAAAATCCATCGTGTGCTACAATTCCGACAGTCTCGGTGGTTGAAACCTTATGTGGAATTTAACAACAGGCTACGACAACAAGCTGCAAATGACTTCGAGAAGGATCTCTATAAGCTCTTTAACAACGCAATGTTTGGAAAAAATATGGAGAACCTGCGTAATCGTATGGATATACGGCTGGTGACAAATGAGAAGACTCTGGAAAAGTTAATTGCAAAGCCAACGTTTATCGACAGGACGATATATGCTTCTAATCTAGCTGCTGTACATATGGCCTCTCGTCAGATTGTGTTCAACAAGCCTATATACATCGGTATGAGTGTGTTGGATATCTCCAAGACATTAATGTACCGATATCACTATGATGTGTTGTTACCGTATTATGGAGCTGAAAACCTGAAGCTTATGTATATGGACACTGATTCATTCATTCATCGTGTAACAACTGAAGATGTGTACCAGGATAAGTTACGTTTTCTTGAGCACCTAGATACTGCTGATTACCCTGTCAACCATATATGTTACTCTACTCAGAACAAGAAGGTATTGGGAAAATTTAAAGATGAGGCTAATAGGAAAATCATCCTACGCTTTGTTGGACTACGTCCTAAGATGTATGCCTTAGATATTCAAGGGTCAATGATAAAAAAGATTAAAGGTATAAAACGTAGCGCTATTAAGCAGTACATTTCGTTTGACAGCTATACAGACTGTCTTAAAACCTGTGAAATCATCAGAACACCTATGAATCTGATCCTATCACGAAAGCATGCTCTTGCTACAGTGCAAGTGAATAAAATTGCATTGACTCCGTTTGATGATAAAAGAATTATTGCTGAGGATGGGATAACGACATATGCGTATGGACATTACGCCATTACAAACAGTGCTTAAAAGAATGTAAGTTAAAGATAAAGATTTTCTCGTGAGTCTACAATCTTAAAAAAGAAGGTTATCTGTGTGCTGTATATGCAGATAGCTGACGCCTAATGAAGAAAGAAGAAGATGGAAGGGAAGGTGGTAACCCTGCCATTAGGAGCAATCCTAGTGCTAGTCTCAAGCCTAGATAAAAGGGGAGAGACATCTATAACGAACTAAAATAAAGGTAATATGACGCAAAGCTTTTCAATTTGTAAACCATATACAGTTTATCCCTCTCCGCATCGTACAATAACTGTTTAACATATAAAAATTTGTAAGATTTAGAAAAAAGTATATAAATTGTTGTAACGTTGGATGAGAAATGTTTTATAATCGAATTACTCTCTATATTACGATGAGTACCTGTGATACTAGTTGAATTGCCTGTTAAAATGACTTAAATACCTGTGATACTACCCGAATCGTGTGAAATTACATTAAATAGCTCAGATACGAATTCCTGCTCTAAATTAGTACGAGCACCTGTGATACTATCAGAATTACCTATTAAAATGACTCAAATACCATTGATACAACCTGAATCAGCTGCATTTACCTTAAATAGCCGTGATACAAATCTCTGATAGAAATTATTACGAGCATCTGTGAAACTATGCTGATTATCCAAATACTTATGATATTACCTGAACTATCTGTAAAATACGAAACTAGGCTATAACCAACCCCTGGAACCTACCCTCCTGTAATGCTTGCTTAATTACTCTAAGCACTACGTTACTTGAATTATCCTAAATACCTACGATACCCTCTGAATTACCTTAAAATATGAAACTATGCTATACCCAACCCTGGAATCTAGCCTCCTGTGATACTACCTGAATTAGCCTAAATACCTACGATACTAGCTGAATTAGCTGTGAAATCATGCATAGCTATGATGCAGTTAGCCTCTGGAATCTAGCCTCCTGTGATACTAGCTGAATTAGCTTAAATGCTCACGATACTAGCTGAATTGGCTATGAAAATGATTTAAATACCTACGATACTAGCTGAATTAGCTGTGAAATCATGCATAGCTATGATGCAGTTAGCCTCTGGAATCTAGCCTCCTGTGATACTAGCTGAATTAGCTTAAATGCTCACGATACTAGCTGAATTGGCTATGAAAATGATTTAAATACCTGTGATACTACCCGAATCATGTGAAATTACTTTAACTAGCTCTGATACGAATTCCTGCTCTAAATTAGTACGAGCACCTGTGATACTATCAGAATTACCTATTAAAATGACTCAAATACCATTGATACAACCTGAATCAGCTGCATTTACCTTAAATAGCTGTGATACAAATCTCTGATCGAAATTATCAATAATATCTGTGAAGCTCTGTCGATTACCTCAAATACTTACGATATTACCTGAACTATCTGTGAAATACGAAGCTAGGTTATAACCAACCCCTGGAACCTACCCTCCTGTAATGCTTGCTTAATTACTCTAAACACCTATGTTACTTGAATTATCCTAAATACCTACGATACCCTCTGAAATACGAAACTATGCTATACCCAACCCTGGAATCTAGCCTCCTGTGATACTTGCTTAATTACTCTAAACACCTATGTTACTTGAATTATCCTAAATACCTACGATACCCTCTGAATTACCTGTGAAATATGAAACTATGCTATACCCAACCCTGGAATCTAGCCTCCTGTGATACTAGCTGAATTAGCCTAAATACCTACGATACTAGCTGAATTACCTGTGAAATACGACACTAAGCTATACCCAACCCTAGAATCTATCCTCTTGTGATACTAGCTGAATTAGCCTAAATACCTACGATACTAGCTGAATTATCTGTGAAATTATGCAGAGCCATGATGCAGTTAGCCTCTGGAATCTATTCTGTGTTACTAGATGAATTAGCCTAAATACATACGATACTAGCCGAATTACATGTGAAATCATACACTGCTATGATGCAGTCAACCTCTTGCAATACTAGCTGAATTACTTACCTGTTAGTGTTAGTGGGTTAGCTTTTCCCGTTGCAGGTCACCTTTTCACCTTTTTCCCTTTGCTGGTCACATTTTTCCCTTTGCTGGTCGCCTTTTTCCCTTTGCTGGTCACGTTTTTCCCTTTGCTAGTCAACTTTTTCCCTTTGTGGACCTCCTTTTTCCCTGAGCAGTCACCTTTTTCCCCTGAACGAGTCACCTTTTCCCTGAATAGGTTACGTGATGGGTATGTCTAGAACATTGACATGAAACAGTTTTCCACTAAGTTCACGTCTAAAGTCGCTTTCAAGTCTAGCACCTCATATTCCCTATCTCTCCTGTATATAAGTCCATATTCCTACTGCTACACTACCTGTCTAGCCTAACACCTCTCCTCCTGTTCCTATACCTCTCATATAAACCATACTCTACTCCTCTAGCTCTGTCTAGCCTAACGCCTCTCTCGTTTACCTATGACTCTCACATAAACCATACTCTGCTCCTCGACCTCTGTCTAGTCTAACTCCTCTCCTCGTTTTCCTATACCTCTCATATAAACTATACTCTACTCCTCAACCTCTGTCTAGCCTAGCACCCCTCTTCCTGTTCCTATACTTCTCATACATATAAACGCATACTCTAAACCTCTGTCTAGTCTAACACCACTCCCCGTATCCCCTACCTCTCAAAAGCTCATTCCCTCCTGCCCCCCTCTAGCTGAGTATCACTCCTTGGTTTCCTATCTAACCTAACTTTAACACCTGTCTATCCTAGCATCGGATCTCTCTCCGTTTTCTCGTCTCTCCTTATAAACACAAACTCAATTCTCCTAACCTAATACCTCTCCTCGTTTTCCTATACTTCTCATATAAACCATACTCTACTCCTCGACTTCTGTCTAGCCTAACACCTTTCCTCGTTTTCCTATATCTCTCATATAAACCATGCACTACGTTTCAAGCCCTGTCTAGCCTAACACATCTCCGCGTTTTCCTATACCGCTCATATAAACCATACATTACTCAGCCTCTGTCTAGCCTAGCACTTCTCCTCATATTCCTCTACCTCTCTCATATAAAGCGCACTCCCCCTCCTACCACTGTCTAGCCTAGCGTCAGTCCTCGTATTCCCTATCTCCCCCATATAAACGCATTTTCCTCCTTGAACCGTCGCATCTAGCCTCGTTTTCCCTATCCTTTCCCATATAAACGCAAAAAACTGTGCCAGCTCTCTCCTATATATCCTACTGACTGTAATACATCCTATATAATATAAAGGTAAGGGCAACATAAATAATCCAAATAGCTACAGGATATTGCATTGTTGTCAATCTTTTGGGAAAATAGTTACTGGCATAGCTTCGAAAAGCGTTCAAGCTAATCAGAAGGTCAAGATAGAGGACTTCGACAGGGTTGTAAAGTTTAGCCCTATATTGTTTAATCTATTTATAGATTATGTTTTAGAGAGACTGAAAGAAGTTAATAATCATATACCAACAATTAATAATGTGACCTTGTCTAGTTTTTTAACCGTCACTTGTCAGTTCTCACTGTCACTGTTCAAAGCTCTTATCTAGTTCAACCTCACTGGGAATTCACTTGGTTCACACTATCACTTCACTAAGGTGAACTAGTACAATTATCCATCCTTTCACTACTTCGTGACGTAGCCTCCTTACGCCGAACGGTTCATTTCACCCGGGAGTCGAACACAAGACCTACACAACCCGTATTTCTACAGTAGTACTCACTGCACGTCACAACATACTTCACCAACAAGCTGGGAGAATCGCTCTTGATGTCGCACCAAAGACACTCTCGCTAACTCGCTCGCTCACTGACTCCACAACTCGCAACTCAACTCGACAAACAGAAGATGATGGTGTTGCAATTTGTGTCTCAAAAGATTTAGATTTTACAAAGGTAGATGTTTCTTCCATTTCTATGAAAGTGCTTCGCTAATAATGCGCGGTCACTAGATCCACAAACATTGTATAGTGTCTGCCACGCTTCTTGCTTGCATATTTACCTACCATAGTACTTAATATTAAAAAAAGCACCTATCGTTCCTCTTCCTTCTCTGAATCCTGACTTATATAGTGACAGTGGGATATATAAGAGAGAGCTGGCGCAGAAATTGTGATACATGGCAAAAGATAGGGAAAACGAGGCGACGTACTAGGCTAGGGGGGTTTAGGGGTAGAAATTGTGATACTTAGGAGAGATAAGGAATACGACGGGAGGTATTAAGGAGGGTAGGGGTTGAAGTAGTTTGAGAGGTGCTTCTCGTGGGATTTTTACGGTTAAATGGAGGAGGAGAGCAGTATGTACGCGCATACACGGTCTTTGTAGAGTGTGTTGTATGATGTATAGCTCAAGAACTTTCTATGACGAGTATATGTAACATAACCCGAGAGGCCCTATCAAAGCTAATCTAACCTCGTCTAACCCAACCTAACCTATACTAACCAACACTATCCCATCATCATCATCATCCATCAATCATTCCATCTAACCTAAATCCAGCCGTTCTAACCTACCCTAGAACATAGTCTCATAATTTATTCCATCCTGTAATGGTTTAACCAAACCATTCTAACCTAGACAATTCCTTATCATTTATTCTATCTACCCATTGCCTATCCAGAACTATCCAACATTAACCTAACCTAGCCAAAACCGATCCTAACAAAGCCGGCCTAAACTAGACTTCACTGCATGTTGACCTAAGCCTGGCACATTTCTCTCATTCTACACTGATTTGTCGGTGCTTTTACGTTAGTTTATTTTGTTTTGGCGGCGTATCTGACATACTTACGCCCATATTTGTTAGGTTTTTAGAGTATTCTGGCGTTTTATAGTGATTTCGAGTACTTTTGCAGTCCTTTGGAACGCTTTTACGGGTATTTTAGACACTGAAATATTCATTTCGGAAATACTATTACGAGCATTTCAGGCTCCGGAACAGGCTTTTTCGGTTATATTGCTACATTCCACAGGCCTTTGAAGGCATTGTATCCAATTTTTTAGACCTTCTAGACACTAGAGTAGGTATTTAAGGGTGTTGGTACACACAATTCGATGGTATTTTAGACACTGATGCAGGAATTGTGGAGCATTTTAGAACATCTCGAGGGTATTTTAGTCACTGACGCAGGGATTTTCAGTATTAACATTACCCTTTAGCACAATTTGGAACAGGGTTAGCGATATTTCTGGTATTGCAAGATGTTTCGAAAGGGGCTTAGACAATGGAGCTGGTATTTTCAGGATATTGGTACAGGGTTTTAAGACATTTCGAGATATTTTGAAGGCATTTTATGCTATTTTAAAGTTTTATACAATTTTCTATGCATTTGCAAAATTGCAAAAGTATTGCAGCGGGTATTGCCTAGCATTTTAGAGCATTTCGAGGATATATTAGTCACTGGTGAACTATTTTTGGGTATAATCATTTAGCACATTTTGGAGAAGTGGTAGAAACATTACCGGCACTTTTATGGTATTTTAGCCGCTGGAGCTGGTATTTTGAGGGTATTGCTGAAGCTTTTAGAACATATTGATATATTCAGAATGTATTTTATGCTGTTTTAAAGTACTCTTATGCAGTTTTCAAGTCATTGCAAAGGTACTTTAGGCACTGCAGTATATACTTTCAGTTAAGAATATTTAGAGGTCCCTTTTGAAGGTATTTTGAAGCACTTTGCGCCCATCTTAAACGCTTTCAATATAAGGATGCCAATTTTGCGCTCCCGTAAAGGTTTTTGCAGAGCTATCACAAGGTTTTGAATTTGTTTTAATATTTCGAATCCTTAGATGTCATTCTGTTATATTTTAACAAGAGTTCCACACGTCTTATAGTAGCTTGATCCTGTTTTAATGCTCATTTACTATGTTTTCCAAGAATTTTATGGTATTTTTGTTGCGTATTTTCACACTTTTTACAGCATCTACAGCATTTTTTTTACTCATTTTCGGATACCTTATTAGCATTCAGAGTGCTGTTACAGTACTTTTTATATACCGTTAAAGCCGTCTTCTATGTTCCTTATAAGCTTATGAATGGCGAGCTGCTGGCGTATGAGAAGGGAAGGGATAAACTGTGAATGGGCCATAGACTTTCTGAAGAATATTCAACTATCCTAACCTAATCAGGCCTAGACAGCCTTATCATTTAATCGTCTAACCTAACCTCATACCCAACATCCTAACCTAGTTTTCCAGTTCTGTATCGTTCCTTTGTAATTAGCGGTGTCTTCATATAAGATGGTTGCTGGCAAAGCGATGTTTGCAATCCTAGATCATGTGTCGGCAGGAATATTCTCTCCACCTGGAAGATAACGAATATCTGTGGTGAACTGAGCAAGATAATTAAGGTGTCGCTGTTGTCTGGGTGTTGCTTTATCCAAGCGCTGTTTGAAAGCAAAAGTTAATGGGGGTTTGTCGTCCTAGAATGTTTTGAACTGCCCACACTCTAGCAAGTATGTGAATTGCTTCACAACAGAATAGTCCGCTAACAATTCACGAGCGTAGGTGCTATACTTGCTTTGTGCTTCTGTGAGAGACTTGGAGAACAAATGCGAGTGATTCTGGCGTTTCTACCCTCAGCTGCTTAGCGAGGCCCTTATGGGTTAGTCCGAGTCCTCAACCATTAAGATTAAAGGGAGATCAGATGAAGGGTGAGCAAGTAGGGCTGCATTATCCGGCTCTTTTTTGAACTTGCTGAATGACTGATCTCTCGCATGATTCCTGGTGATTGGACGGTAATCTTTTTTCTTCGCGTTTTTGCATAGATCATATAAAGGTTGTTGAGTTTCTGCATTGTGTGGTAGGGAGCGTCGGTGATTCACAAGACCTAAAAGTCGTCGAAGTTCTCCTACTGTTGTGGGACATGGAAAGTCTTTGATGACGTGTACTCTGTCCGCTAATGGTGAAACTCTCCTGTTTGACAACATACAACCCAGAAACGATATTTCTTTTTCGCCAAAGATGCGCTTCTCTATATTGGCATATAGGCGATGCTCATCTAAGAGTTAAAAGTTGTTGTAGGTGGATCATATGTTCCTTCTCTGACAATGATGCTACTGGGATGTCGTCAAGATAAGAATAAGCAAAGGGTAAATCACACAAAATACCATGAATAATGTTGAAATGCTTGTGCTGCAGTGCGTAAACCAATTGGCATCTTCATAAATTCGAAAGTACCAAATGGAGTAATAACAGCTGTCTTTGGTGTGTCTTCATGTGCTACATCGATATGATGATAAGTTCTAATGAGGTCGACTATGGAAACAATTGCTTTGTTAGAGAATTGACTGTTGACATCCTGCAGATGAGAAGGAACTGCAGAGCGATCGAGTACTGTGATGGCATTTAGTGCTCGATAATCTCCACAATGGTGCCATGTTCCATCCTTTTTAGGGACTAGATGGGGAGGACTGCACCAACATAATATTGAGTGCAGGCATATGCCAAGGTTGATCATCTGTTGGACTTCGAGTTTCTCCTGGGATAACTTATACGGTTGCAAATGCCTGGCTCATGCACGCAATGGAGGTCCTGTAGTGGTGATTGTGTGGTGTACCGTAACTTCAGGAGAAATGAAATTAGGCTTCTCAATGAGGAGGTTAGGAAATCTCTTTAGCAAATCTCGATTTGTGTGGTCGATCTATCAAGAGTACTGAGTGGTGATTTTTTCATTTATAAAGCCTGTACTTGCGATTTCAGTTTTTCTGTCAATCAGCTGCTTTAATTTAACATCTGGAAGACACAAAATAATCCAAAATGTCAGCACCAATAAAAGGCTGGTGGACATCAGTTCGGAGAAAAGGTCATGGAAGTCTTCTCCGTAGGTCTATATCAAGGCTAAGAAGGCGTTCTCCATTAGTGTGTGTTGTGAAACCGTTTGCTGCATAAGTTTGTCGCTTCTGAATGTTTTGCGTTCCAATCCAGTTGCGGGTATAACTGAAACATCAGCTCGAGAATCCACCAAATCGTAGACCCGTGTTGCGATCTGTTATGAACAGGCGGCGAGATAATTCAGCCTCCTTACTTTGTACCGCACCAAGTGATGGACCTAAGGGTTTTCCAGTGACATGTTGCTGGAAGCTTGATGAACGAACAAGCATGGAGGTGCGCACTTCTTAGCATTTTGCTTGAGCTTGTAATAGTACCAGAAAATGGAATACTTGTGCCTTCGACGAGGTAACCGGGATCTAGTCCGTGATGATGATCGAGTTCGGAGCTCTTGGATATAGCTCTTTACCTCGGAAAGTTACTTTTAAAGGTTTTGAGATGACTCTCCAACTACTTTAGTGCTGTAGATGGACTGACTAGGTGTTGAAATCTCTAAAATTTTATCGGCCTGGATGCCATAGCTTCCAGACATAGAACTTGACTAGCAGCTAGAATGGATCATGCATTAGTAGGAAGTCGTTGTAGAAATATAGGGTTTAGGAAATCAATTGTTATTTGTGATCCAGCCAGAGCACGCATTTCTCTGAGTAAGGTGGATGTTTTTTTCGCTTAACTCTACTTCCGTAAGCAACTTTTTGGCTTTAGGGTCTCATATTCCTCGAATTCAGCGATAAGGCGTGCCTTTATATCGCAAAATGATGTACCTAACAATGGCTTGGATATGAAGTGCCATATCAACTAGGCAATTTTATTGTCAAGAGATCCTAGTATATAATGATATTTGGTCACTTTGTTAATTGTGTTCGAAGTACCGCACTGGTATTCCGCTTGCAAAAACCATACTTTGGCGTTCTTGAGCCAAAAAGGCGGTATTTCACAACTTCCCGTGAGGTTCTCCTGTCGGCTCCTGCTTTGTTATTTTCAGTTGGATTGGACATGTTTTCGTGTGTATATAACTGTATAAGTATACTTACAGTTTACTGAGTATCGTTGCTGTTTACGTACTCACGTCGGGTTATCCAAATGTAGCCCTTGATTACAAATGTGCGATTAATTAACATATTAAAAAACTACATTAAACTTAGGTACACTGAAACATTAAGAACATGTGGTGTTCTCTATTGGTAGCCAGACAGATGTAAGAGAAAACAAAATAGAAACAGGTAGATTGCTTTGTTTATATGCATAGAGTAATGAATTAAGTGACGCCACATAACAACGCTGTCAAATATCGTATTTTGCTTTCCTATTAACATTAGGTAACTGTAGGTTGCACTTTCTGCCAAATCAACGTTATATTAGATCATGTAATATTACTATTACCAATACACTCACGACGGCAAGCGTGGAACAAATGCAGATATACTCTATTTTTTCTTCTCCTGGAATTGGTAAATAATCGGCTTGCACTGTATAAGGTTTTGCGTGCTGATGTAGTTTCTTGATTGAGAACTCCGAACTGGCTTAACGCTGTTCTCAGGTTCGACCTAAGGTAGGATCACAATACCAGCCAAACTAACCAATAGATAGTCCGAAGCCAAAATTTCACTTTTAGCTAGGTATGTTAAGTGAAAAGTGAATTACCTACTGATAGTTAATTTCGCATTAATCAAACATGTCACTCATACGAGTTTCCGAAGTAAATGATAATATTTTGTGAAATGAGAGACCGGGTTTCAAATACTTTAATGCAGTGAAACATGCAGTCTTCGGTGCATAATTGCGACACTGCATGATATACCTATTTTCGCCTCATTTTGCATCTGTATTGTTCTGGTTTGCTTTGCTTCGCTGTCATCAAATGATCGTGTGATATGATATTCCACACAACATTGTCGTACTCTGTGTAATGCAAGCTCTGCAAAATGCGCTATACATTTAGTGCACCACAGTTTCTTGCAATGGATTGTATCGTACAATGCGTTGTATGACTGTACATAAAATTACCATGCCACTACTGACTACTTATATTTCTGATTATGCAACACCGGCCGCGTAAACCCTAAACTAAAAGAAAATCTTTGACTAGATCCGACCTATCATACATACAAAATCAGTATCCGCTTTCGAATCTAAAGTTACATTATCAGTGAGAAGAAGAAGGAAAAAATACTTTTTGGCACAAATAGGGTTCAAAAATACAGAGCCATTCAATAAAATCTAATGGTGCTTATTTTAATTTCCTTAGCTATCACTTTTAGTATACATTTAACATTTCTTTCGGTTACTAAGGTTTGCTAGAATTTCATATATTTGTACTTTATCTCCTCATAAAAGCTATAAAGCGGTTCAATTCACATGTTTTCTATAAATACATCTAATTGTGTATTCAGGTTTTTGAAAATGTAATACATAAATCAAAAGAAGTGATTTGTAATCCTTAATTGACTAATTTGTTTACTAAAACAGTAAATTAAGAATGCTGGCTCTTCAAACATTAAAGGGACATAAATATTATGAAGTGATTACCAACGAGCACCATCTATGACAACACGAAACCAGGGAATGTGCTCCAAACGAATAACGAGTAACGAAAATCCTCTCATAGTGTTTTACTCTGGGTCAGATAATAATTTAAAAAAAATAAATCTTGTCTTTTTATTTAATTTTTGCAGTAGTATTAGTAATACCCAAATTGCTCCGTAATTAGCACAATATACATTGGCAAACGGTTCCTATACGTTTCAGTTTAAATTCCTCGTAAAATATAGGCTACTCTAAAGGCGATACTTGTTTCCTAAGAATTTGTAGTTTATTCAACGCATATACAAAGTCTTGATTTAAGTTGTGCGTATTTATAAGCGTAAACGTTGAACTGTTTTGCGAATTGAGCGCGCGCTGAACCTTCCGTTTGACGTGTTTGCGTGCAACTAATTGAAACATGTGTCAGAGTGGCCTATCTTCCCTCTGCCCTACTTACCGTACTATGTTAATATCAATAACAAATACGGCATAACCTAGCATAACCTACACCATGTCGTCCCAAATAACTATTAGACAAAATCCTACTCAACTCTGCAACAGGTAGACAACTTAAAAAGTGTGAACACATTTCTTTATATCCGTATTTAAAGAATACTCCATTACGGAGTTATGTGTACTGGTCTAATTGATAAAAAGTATGCTTTCACAATCCGATGTTACTGGAATTAATTTTCGCTGTAATTACTAGAAAATGTTATAGCAAGCAATGTTGTAAGTGGAATTAATTGTTCTTCCACACAAGCCGTATGTTGGACAAGGTTGGAAAGGTAGAATCAGACGACTGAAAAATTCAATGCCATAGCCGGGATTTGCACCACGGATCTTCCGGTCTCCGTCCGGTTTCTCTAATTGACCTAATAGTGGTTGAAACTATGAAGCCGGGACTTAAAGTACTTACAACATTGTAGGTCGCCATTGGGGTATGTCCTCTCAATACAATTTGAGATCTGCTTGTGGTATACATGCAAATCAGTTGGAGAATTTAATGTCCTACCGGCATATTGCCATGGCAGCTCAGTGGTTAGAGCAAACAGACGGGGACAGGGAGATTTGTGGTTCAAATCCGGCTAAGGCATTGCATTTTTCAGTCGTCTGATTCTACCTTTTCAAGGTTGTAAGTGTTTTATGTTACCATGCGTATATTATACTCAAGGTGTAGGACTCCTACTATAGGTACCTGCTTTTACACCCAAAAGACATCAAGCTAGTGAGCTGTCCATGCATTTTGTGTGAATAAGCAGCATTTAAGACCGAATGAAAAAAAATCGACTTTTTCAATGGATAGTTATTTCTCATTATCATAACATATTCCATTGTCGATAACACTCAATAATGCCCAGCACTACAGTATGACCCACACTTGCTCCTTTATTCACCATAATACCACGTGGTATTGGTCCTACGTGATCTAGGAGTACAATGCTAGCCTCTAGTTCCCGAAGTTGCGGGTTCAAACCGGGTGAAAGCAGTGAGTTTTTTTGGGTTTTTTTCGGGCGTAAAAACCCTTAGTATGGCTTCTTCGGGCGGCAGGTAAAGCCTGGAAGTAAAGTCTAGATGGTATCTCTAAAAATGCATTATTTAACAAAAAGGCTAGATATAATTGGCGTCTAAAATTACTCATGTTTTGTTTGCACAGGCTAAAGCTGATCAAGACATTCTAAATATCATAAATGATAAGATAGTGATTCCATAATATTTAAAAATTTTAAAAGAATAATAATTCATTTAATATTAAAACTCTAATGGATTAAGGTGTATTGTTGCTAAACACCAATACGGTGCGTTAATATATCTGATATTGAAATATGAAATTTATTGATGCTCTTTAGCTAAACAATGTAAAATCCCACCAATAGTGTGTGCCAAAAATCATACGGTTCAGGCGCATACTCCAGAAAGTCGACTTCGCAACCTACTGTAGCAGTGGAAGTGGATGGCCCAGTGATGAATCCTGATTCTGCAGCGTAAGCTGCCTTTGTACCGATGTTTTGTAGCACCTCTTTTGGAAATTCGTAGTCCTTGCAACACTTTTTGTTCCTTCGTAAACCCACTCGTATTGTTAGAATTGAATCAAGTATTTTTATGATCAATTTATTTATTTTCTTTGTTTTCACCTATTTCATTTGGCTAAATAATTGCTCAAGTTCAACATTGGTCCAAGGAAGTGAAAGAGGCATAATGGTAAATTTACATAACTGAGCAAAAGGGTTTGGCCCCTTATTGTTTCCGAGGAATTCTAAAGAATACATGCAGTTTCCTCCGTCAGAATCCAAAGAAAGAAAAGTGAAAGAAGGGTTAGTAAGTCCACACCTTGTTGATCTTCATCTTGATGCTTAGCCTTCACTACACTCGTCCCTTCCGTAGTACCTTACTCGGATTTCCATTAATGCGATTGGGTATTAACACTTATATTTCGGGAATTTGATGTTTAAAAAATTGTCAAGTATACGACTACTAATCTACAATTGAAAAAGTAAACCTAATCTAAGTAACCTTATTTTAACTTATACTATTTGGGTCCCATGGGTCTCATGGTGTTATCATGGCCTTGAGCCTACACCGTTGCTGGGTTCACCCAAATATGTATAAATGCAGCGTTCGTATTGATACCCGATATTATTCCGTATCTGTCAATAGGCCCGCAATCGCTATACCATTAACACTCACACATCTGAATTAATCTGATTTGCTTAGGATGAGTGAATAAACATAAACACGTGTAGGTATTGCTTGCGTTATAGCGTTATTACGATAAAATTCAGTATATGAGTCCAGGCCGGAGACGCTATATACATACATGACACACAGGCATACATGGGATCCAAAACGAAAAAACTGGTTAGAAAAAACCGAAGCTGATCTTTGCTATTGAGATCCCTAAGCCGCAAGACGTAGTCCAATGTTGAGGGCCCTAAGCTGAAAAGCGTAGCCGAGGGATGTTTTAGAAGTAGGGGAATGGAGCAGCTGAGGCCGAAGGCCGCAACTGCGAAGCGGCGACAGGTCATAGCCGTAGGATCTGCGCTACTAAAACTCCAATGATTCGCGTTAATGGGTATTCTTACCTTTTATTGTCGTGATGAATGCTCCATAACCCCTATTTTGTAAGTAAAACATTACAATTTCTCCCATGCTCACATTCTAAATCGGAACCCCTTATTAACACATATGGTACTTTAACCGCTTTAATTTACTCATGCATTTACTTTGATCGCTCTCCTTCTATTTTTTAAGGTAAGTTTATTGGGCCGAGTGTAGCTAAACTGTTACCATTCTCAGAACATTCTAAATTATATGTTCAATTTGGTGTGTGGCGTGTTTTTCCCAAAATATTTCCACATCACTTCATTACCGGACAAATATGAGGCTACAGAGACTCAGTGCAAACTTCCTAACAGTTTATTATTAGTAAATGTACTTCCAAACAGTTTTGCTCTCAAAAATATCCAACAAGGCCTGTTTATTCTGTAACTTAATTTATTAATTATCAATGAATGTCTTTTCATAAGTGATATAAATTTTTTGGGTATTAAATTCTTGTGGTTCTATGGCATGCTTTAACTATGAAGTTTTGCATTTAGTGTTGGTATTTTTATGGTATATATGACTGCTATGTTTCTTGAGTGTGCAATGATATAAATTATGATAGGTAAATGAAGTTTAACCTATGTACTTCCTATGTTATTATTGACAATATTGTATGACATCCCAGAGTATCTCTTATAATGTGATTAAAAGAAGAAAAAGCAAACTTACATACCTAGTATTTCTGAATTTGGCTCAAGACTTCTCTCAGGAAAAGTCATTTACAGTATTTTCAAAGCTCTATGTATAATGTTTCTGTGAATGAACATGCATTTTACATAAAATTATGGTAGGATATGGTTTAATTCTTAATCAGCATCTCAAGTTTACACTCACTCCATCTCAGCCCTGTAGTTCAAGGAGGAAATTGTTCTAAAATTGATAGAATATAACTCTTAACTCAAAAGTGGTGACAATGTTTACAGCTTTATTTATTTTTTATTAATATTATTATTTTTTAATGTTCTGAAACGTTCTGGTAAAGAAAACTGATTTTGGAGAATATATACCTCTCATCTTCCATTTTGCTTTAGAAAGAGCATGATTAAATCCTAAGGTGCTAGCATTTTTTTTTTAGAAATGCATTACCAATCTTCATTTCTTCTCCATTTAACCTTTGCTTACAATTTATCCTTCTTACTTTTCTTGATTTTTGAAATTTAGAAAACGGTTATTCCTTGGCTAGTGTTTGTATGGTGCTGTCTGAAGCTAAGAGCATGAATGGACTTTGCAAAGCTTTTAGAAAAGCCAAAGAAATGGGGCAGTGACAATCATATCTTAAAAATTAAGTATTAAAAATAAAGTAAATGTATAGGGAAAGAAGGGTGCATTGTATTGGAAATACAAATTGTGTAAGCTTTATTAACTGCTTCCAATAGCAAATAACTAATGGGAAAACTCAGTGAAGTGAATTTATTTAAAGGTGACTCACCTTTAAATAAATTCAATACACACCACTGTTTCTAGATTCCTCTCAAATATCAGTAAAGTGAGTTGATTGCTACTAAATAATTAGTACACAAAGTTTTACTAGTTTATCTATATGATCAGAGCTGGGGATAAAAGTAAATTGCCTTCCAAAAATATCTTAAACTTTGTGAGTTTGCTTACATAAATTAGTGAAGTTTTGAGTGCCAAATATTTAGTAGCTAATGCTTGTAATAGATTAAGATTGAATAAATGTGTGCCTATCATAATTACCCATACTCTATAAGGCAGGTGAAAAGAAATATTTCCCACCCACAACTCCAAACTCATGTTGAAGGTGCAGAATATTTAAGGTTTTTGAAATGGCATCATTGTAGATTTGCAGGATTTTCTTGTGATTTGGACATTATTTTGCAGATATTACAAAGCAATAAATTTTCACTATTAATTTAAATTTAGACACAGAGAAAGCATTATTTTACTTCATTCAGTACAGAATTTATGCTATATATCATATAGTGAGCACAATGAAATATGAAAGCCAAGATAAACACACTTCTTTGAAAACTGCATTCACATCTTCAAGTTTTGCAACATATTGTAAATGATCAAATGCTAAATAGTATACTTTTGCTTAATAGACCTCATTTAACAAAATGTGATAAAACGTATTACCTTTGTTTGATTTTGTAACGCAAAATAATTAAACATAGCTGGTTAATCCAGTTGATTTCGAATTACGATTTTTATATCAGCAAATGTAATACTACTATTAAGTGGCATTTGTCAATGGATGTTGGGAACCTTTAAGTAGCTACCAGGAAACAGGTTAATGTTAATATCTTTCATTCATTCATTCATGCATTCATTTATTCATTCATTCATTTATGCAACTCATACATGCTTGTATATTTTAAATAATGCAAGTTTGGTAGTGCAGATTAATCTATGATTAGGAGGTCAGTTATTGCAGATATATTGAATTTAATATTTCTTCTCATCCTTCACACAATTTCATGAATATACAAACGCAAACAAAACAACATGAATTTTGTCACAATTACAACAAAAGTGCTTAACCTACATTTATAATTGAATAAGTGTATCTTCCATCTATATGAGGCTTTCTCAACTGCATGATTATAGTGGAGATATTCATTCGTTCACCTTTTCACTTTCTAGGGCAGATTTAGCTCAGAACCTGTGCAATATTCACTATTAGATAAATCATTGTTGTTCATATTCATATTATATTTATTCCTTATTGATAATGTTTTCTTTTGGTAGAAATACAAGCTTTCTTTTGCTGTCTCCATTACTGTGGGCACTTGTGATTATGTTTGTGTGAAAATTTACAGAAAGTGCCCTTATTATAGAAAAGCATTTGTCAGACCGTGGTAAACAACTCTTTTGCAGATCTATACATGCTTGCAGACTTAAACAGCAGAACATCTTATGAGTATTCCTGCTCCTCAATCAGAACACAATATAATAAACATTTAAAAGAAGAAAGTACTGTATTCCATCAAGGAGAAAGTCTCTTAGGTCTGAAGAGGAAGAAGGGGTAGTATGCATTCTTTTGTCCTTAGACTGCAAAGCGGATAAGCATTATCATCTGTTTTTAAGATGTACAGATACGTGGTTACATGTGCTTTATAAGTCTACAATGCATGTATGAATGTGTGGCATTTACTGTACTATTGTTATCTTCTGGTGTTACCGTCACATTACCGCTCTACCAGTAATGAAGTTACATTTAGATATACACATAATAAGAAAGATTACGTTAAAATCATGCAATATAAAATACACTTACATTATCCTAAAAAAACAATAACATTTTAAATTGTATAACACAATTTATCATAGTCATTGTAAACTGCAATGCTGATAGTCAAGATTGTCAGGAAAACTTACTAATCTTCCTTTTCCTTGTAGTTTTTATTTGTAAAGTTCTTTGCAATTCCCTGCTAGCATCCAAACCAGTGCAGTGCTCTGCTGATTAGATATAGGTGGAATCATTGTAGATGTTGTTGTTGTTGTTGTTGTTGTCTCTTCATCAGCTAGTAGACAGGCAGGCTTCACTCTGTCAATGGAAATATGAATGTCTTTGCCTTTAATATTTATTGTGAAATATTTTTCTTCTCTCTTCACTATTAAATATGGTCCTTCATAAGAACCTTCTATATCCTTTTTGATCCTGTCCTTTCTGAGGAACACATGTGAAGAATAAAAACTTTATGGACAAAAACTTGTTTTGATGAATCTTTGTGAATTGAAGTAGGATTCAGTTGTCTAACACTATTTCGAATTTGTGACACTAATGTGTCTGGATTTACATCTGTACTTGTAGATTGCTTGAAAAATTCTCCAGGAAGTCTAATTGATGTTCCACATATAATTTCAGCAACTGAATATTTAGTATCTTTTTGAACGGCTGTCCGTAATCCTAGAAGAACTGTTGACAAACGCCGGTCCATTTAATACTATTGTGAGCTCTGATTGCTGAGTTAAGTGTTCTGCGTAACCGCTCCATTTTCCCATTTGATTGTGGGTGATAAGGGGTCATATGTTGAACTTTTGTGCCACAGAGCATCGCTAAGTTTCTAAATAATTCCGATTCAAAGTGTTCTCCTTGATCAGTTATAATTGAAATAGGTGTTCCAAATCGAGTAATCCAATTGTCATAAAATGAATTTGTGCTACTGTTTCAGCTGTAATATTGCACAAAGCTACAACTTCCATCCTTCCGCTGAAACGATCGATGCAAGTCAGAGAGTACACATTGTCTTCTTAAGGTGATAATGGACCAAAGGTGTCTGTATGCATTATACGCAGTACCTGCCATCTGATTGCTTGAATTCTACAAGCTTTGATTTTGTATGTCTTGTCACTTTGTTCAGCTGACAACTAATACAAGTTTGTGTCCATTTGCGAATTTCGTTTCTCATTCTGGCCATATGAATTTGGAAGTAATGTGTTCAACTGTGCTTTTAACTCCTGGGTGTGCTCTTTCCATCAGAAAAGACTGTATGACTGGAATAAGGTTGGCAGTAAATTTTAAAGTCCATCCAAAAAATATTGTGTATCAAGAGGAGGCAGATACTATCCACAGTAGACTGATAGATGCTGTGGACATTGTTCAATCAGAGGAAACCACTCCACAGTTTCTAAATCATAGACAGGTACAGGGCGCCCTATGAATAACCTACGCAAATGAAACATCCAATTAGTGGCTACTAAGTACAGTAAGTAGACTTGGGAATTCGGGAGGCGATGGACTTGACTGTTTTCAAACAGAGAACTGTATTGTAATAAGCAGGAAGGTGGTTGAGAAGGAGCAGACTTTGACACTCTTACTAGACGAAGCATTCTATCAGCTCCTTGAAAAGAGCAAATTCAAAGGCTTCTGGGAATTAAGTAGAGTTAACTTCAACACCCGGAAGGATAACAAGAAGAACAAGTGGATGAGTGTTCTGCAGGTCAATCTACATCACAGTAAGGGACCCGGGCCGTTCTGTCTGTATGTGTGAGAGAGGGAGGGAGAGAAACTGTGACGCGGCCTTCATACAAGAACCTTGGATAGACAAGGAAAGAATTCACGATCTTGGAGAAGCAGGCGGAGAATTGATATACAACAGATTCAAACAATTTCCAAGAACCTGCATTATAGGCAGTTAAGAAAAATACAAAACACTACATCCGAATGAGTATTGCTCTAGAAATCATACCGTAGTGAATATCATAACGTCATGTTAAAGGGGGTCGAAAGAGTTTATTCTCGGATCGACGTACCTTTCATATGATGTTACAGAACTCCCGCTTACAAGAGAAATGGAAAAACTGGTGGATAGGTGCAGAGCAGAGGGCTCGCATCTGATTACACACTATGATGCCAACTCACATCACATGGTTTGTGGCAGCAAGGACGACAATTACGGAGGTAATTAGCTACTGAATTACATTATAGCAATAATTTGAACATAATGATGTTTAGGAAAAGGACTAGCTCTGTTACTTCAATCAGGGAGGAATTAATCGACTTAACACTCAGCATAATCTATGTCGGAGAGCATGCTGAGACTACACGAATCTGATGATGTAAGTTTATCTAATCATAGGTACACAAAATACAAAATATCAGGATTAGAACCATGAAAAGAGACACAGGGATCCACGGGAAACCAACTGGGGCCTTTTTGAGATAGATTTTCACAGGAATTGCGTAGTAGGTTTTGTTATGTCCTGTGAAGACATACAAATCCTTGCTACTACTATAGGGGAAGAGGTAATTTCAGCATATGAAGAAAACTGTCCTCTGTATATGCAGCAGTATAAAAGGAGCATTTTGTGTTGAAATAATTACTTTTACTCTCGAAAAAGGAGGTCCGCAGGTAATTCAACTTAATAAAAAGTGGGCAATTGGACCGACTACTGCAAATCCTTAACAGAATATAATGAAGCACTACGTAAGTCCAAGCAGAAAACCTAGAGGAGGTACTGCTCGGAGATGGAACAGACTCTACTTTGTTCCAGACTCCAGAAAATCCTATCAAAAACAGACAAAGGTGCTATTGGCTCTCTCCAACTAGATAACGGAGAATATACTAGCCAGTAACCTATAAATTGAAATTAAACATCTCAACCTCCAATAGAATGCATATTCAGCCAAGGTTTTACAGTTGCCTTGAGAAGAGCCAGACAAAAAGGAATCCCAACACAGATATTCAGGAGAAAGGTAAGCCAGCCGCCGGAGGCAGGATGCCGTTTACTGGCAATATTTTTCCGGGAAGATAAGTAGACTGACTCGCAAATACTGCATCAAAACCACCCATAAGCCACTGCCTAAAATTATAAACCTGGCCAGTCAGTTAAAGACAACTTAGCTCGCAGAGTGGCTGGTATCTAGCATACCCGGTAAATGCGGTGCAGCGTACGTCGGCCAATCAGAACCTACTATTTCCAAAAGCTTTATAGAAAACTAAAGAAACATCAGGCTCATGCAACCCGAAAAATCTGGACTAATCGGACATTGTACTGAAAAAGGTCACAACATCCATATCAGCAATACTAAAATACTAGCGACAACTTCAAGCTATAGGGAAAGAGGAGTGCAATAAGCTGATCTGATCTGATCTGACCATCTGATCTGAAAAAGTAAATCATAACCGATTTAACCTACAACTAAGTTAGGCGTCGGAACCGATGATAAAAATCCTCAATACCCTGATGATAGGCCGTCATCTCCTGCGATCTTGGAATAGTTTACGACATTTTCTACCAGTCCCATACTTGCATTCAGCACATAATGAGCACAAATGCTATACAGTGGAATGAGACGCACCATGAGTAAGGTTGCTAAGGAGCAGCCTTCCGTCGCAGCAACAGCTCTTCTCTCTCTCTCTCACTCTCTATCTTTCTCTCTCTCTCTCTGTCGAAGAAGAAGCCACAACTCAACGCAGTCATCACTGCAGTTCTCGAGTGGAGCACCGTAAGAAGAAATTCGCCCAAACTCCCTGCTGGAGGCGGGATAACATCTTCCGCTGCTACACTTACAGCGTTACAGCAGCACCGCAGCCACCTTAGCGTGATTATCTCTGAAGTACTACGGGTCATACCAGCACGTTTTGTGCTGACCGCCGCAAAGCATCAGTAGCCATCAGCTATGAAGGACACTCGGATCAACAATGCCCGTGGTTCCACATCACTTGTGCGGCTGTAGCTGGATAACTGCACCGGCCAGGAAGCTGCCTTGGTGTAAACCCTTATTAGAGCGGCATTTACGCATCGACGGCAGCCGACAGGATCGGACGGCTCCATGATGGGTCTTTGGGCATACCGAGGTCTGCTGCACATCTGGGCCGAGTGTCACTACTGCAGCAGCCCCTGTAGTACCACCGAGTGTAGCAGTCATAACCTTCATCACCGACGGTAGTACTGTGCCACTTGTGGTGGGAGCTACCATTTCACATGGAAGTACAGTGGCTAGTTTATCTCCACAGCAGCAGAAAACGCCGCCACCTTGAGTCAATCGACTTCGAGCCATCGAAATCTTTTTCTGAGCTGATGCCACATATTGCGGCCCTAAGGGAGTCTATTCAGATCCTTCATTCTGTAGTACTGAATAGTGGCGTTCGATTGTTCACCATAGAGGAGATTCTTTTCAGCCTATTGGTAAGGACACCAGATAGTCGGTAAATGAAATATTGTAACATTGGTGTAAAAATATAGTGAGCGGTGTTTTGGGCGGTAAATAAAACTGCTTGACGGTGTTATTTCGTTAAAAACAAAAAATGGAAATAACACAGTTTAAACACTTTTACTGTAGGAAAAAGGGCACTTTACAGGTAACTTAAAAAACAGGAGCATGAAGATATTTACGTAGTTTATATTTCGACTGATTTACTTTGTTAGAGAAAAAGACACCTTAAGTTCACTGTTCTCTGGCTTAAGATTTGTTCTGAAGTTTGTCCTGATGTTCCCATATGCAGAGAAAAGTCTTTCACTGTCTACATTGGACACGGGTACCCACAATAGTTTCATACACTTCCCACTGAAACACAAGTCACACTGAAGTCCAGAAGGTAAATCTATATGTTCACTTCAGAAGCATCTTCTAATTTCTCATACACTGCGGTCTTCAGAGCAACATATACCTCCTTGAACGTCTTCTTTGGCAAGTCTCGCAAAAAGGGTAACATTATTGTTCCTTTTACTGTAGTTATATCAGTAGATACCCCATTTGTTACTATATGTCGTACATCAAACAATTTACCTGCAGCATGAACAATATCAGCAGCTGGATCAGCTGACATTAAGGAATTCAGCTTGGTAACTGACTTTGTGCACAATTGCTTGAACTGATTGATAACATAAGACTTCTTGAGGGTTGACAGTCTCCGAAGAAGACTTGATGTTTTCTCTCCAAACGAGCCCTCAGCTACTATTGTGAAGTCATTTGATATATCTTTAAGTTTGCTATATAATTTATGAACAAATGGATATTTATATCCCTCAAGCACTTCAATAAGGCAACGCGTGTCTTTGCAATGTTCAAGAAGGAAAGATGCCTGGCAGTTTATAATGTTTTGAGACCTAGTGGTCATATTCTTGATGTATTGAACTGAAGAGCTATCTTCACTGCTGTCTTTGAAAAATTCACATTTATCATTCAGATATTCAGAAATATATCCTACCGCATGGAACCGAGAATTCCACCTTATCAAAACGGCAGATGGAAATTCCCGGGCTTTATCATCATTATATTTCTCTCAAATATATTTTAAGTACCTGTGCTTCATTTTTATAGAGTTCAAAAACAGACCTTTTATGTTTGTTACACTTTGATTTAATTGAGGAAGCTCAGCACTCCAAAGGTTTGCTACTAAATTAAGTTTATGCGCCCAACACTGCACATGAACGAGGTTGTCACCAATCAACAGTTTTAGAGAGTCCACACATTTAGTCATGTATTTTGCTGAGTTACTGACCACGCACATTACATTTTCAAAATGTATACTGTATTCATTCAGCAGATCTACAATGGCTCTGTTGCATTCCGTAGCAGTTGCACTTTGTAGCAACAAACATTTCAGGTTCAACTTTACTTTCTAGAGTTTTAAATATTACCCCCAAAACACACTCCCCTTTTCTGCCGTTTCGTCACAGAGAATTGCTAACGTCTTGTTCTTGACATTCTCCTTTAAGTGCTGTTCATGTTTCTCCCGCAACTCCAGTATGTATGACACTCTCAAAGTTTCTGCATTTGGCAGATCTCCAGCACCTAGGGAATGAGAACATAATGTAAATTAAAAGCTGCCAAATGAATATTAATTTTGAAGGAAGTTTAATATTATTTTAGTATAGAAAGTAATTATCTAGTTTTTATCTCACTCTGTAGATGCCTAAGATTACTGATTTCTATTTATAATTCTTCCTGAAAGAAACCTAAAAAAATAGTAACAAATTGTGTTAGTTACCTTCTATATACCTATTTGTTCATCCAAGCACGGATGCTGGGGTGATTAACTTTTTCTAGGGGGATGTTTGCTTCCATAAAGGCCTTTTTGGTTTCAGAAACAAACTCATGCCTATCACGTTAGGCCTTTTTAGTCTTATTAAATGCATCTGTAACAGATACTTGCAGTTTTGCTCCTTGCTTATTCTTTTTATGAGTTGCACTCTCCTTGCAATGTTTCATGCACGTGTCTCTGCGTATCCAGTTAATTCTCACATTACAGTATATGCACACCAGTATCTGCTTCACTTTATCAGAAACATAGAAACCTTAATCTTTAAATTCACTCTCACGCATATAAATGTCTATCATTTTAGGTATGATGTACAATGATTTCTTCAGATAAAACGAATCGATTATACACATGCAAGCACGTCCAGGTTCATGGCTCACAGCACGGAAGCGGAAGTCCTCGACTTCAAGATATCCGGAGCGATGATATATGTTACTGTACAGCTCGATCTATTATTGGATTTGGCGGGCGCAATGGTCAAAACCCTTCCTTTAATCTCTGCTAATAAAACTAATAAGTCCTTCACAAATTTTCCCGCGACATTTACCGGGTTATTCCAGTCCCCAAAGAAGTCTATTCTCGATGATAGTAATAATAATAACTATAATTAATAATACGTATTTTCTGACGGAAAGGTGTGTTCGGACAAACCAGTCCATCCTGACTAGTGCGTTTTCATGGTTTCGCGTAGTAATGAGTGAATTGTTTTAATACAGTTATAGTGTTCAGTTTACTCTTAATATTCACTTATAGTCATGTCGCAAGTTACTGCGAAACACGAAAGGTAAATTATCACCTGGTCCGTTTTTAGAATCCACTTATCCACTGTTAAACATGTAATGTAACCGCATTGAAATACTGCTGTGGAATCGGTTTAAATTCCCGCGTGACGCAAAACTCAACTGACATGACAACGTCTTGCACATGCTGTCTGTCGTCGCGCGAACTCCACCGTCAGCTAAATTGTACACGCGCTAGCATAATTTGAAACGTGGCTCCATCAGCGTAATTCCTTTTCTTTTTCGGAGCAGAAGGTAAATTGACTACCTGCGCCAAATTGTAACACAGTTTAAAGAGTACAACTTGACTCCAAACGAATCTTTCAATATAGGGGATACGCAAAATACACGTGAACAAGCGTTGACATCATGGCAACATCGCGAGATAGCAACAACTTTCGTGCGAGGGATACAGGAAACGGAGACAGTGATTGGTGGAAGAGACTGTCTGCTGTCAAAACTGACTTGAACCAGATTTAGAAATTCACGCATTTTTTAACGATACTTTTGCGACAATGTTTTCCAGCCGGCCTGAAATGGGGCCATTCAAGCTCGAATCGTTGAAATACGGCACTAGAGAAGAATTGCAGATAGTATTGTCATTCAAACCCAAAGTCTAATTTGAGTGAAATGAGAAATCCATTACCGATGCGGTGCTGCCGAGTTCCGACAAACTTGGCACTCGTTTTCCTGTGCATGCGATAGGTGAGGAGAGTGAAGGGGAGGGGTCAGCCGAAGTAATGCCGATGTTTGCCGAAGCTCTGATTAAATCGCAGTGCAGTTTGGTGTTCTGTGCTGTGCAGTACACAACACCGTGCAGCATGGCCGTAGCGAATGACAATACACGGCTTTCGTATTCCTAAATGATTCATAAGCCGAACATCTGATTGTTTATGTGAAAAAAGAGACAAAAAGAGAAAAAAGAAATTGCGGTTTTATTTTGCACATTTTTCAAAACGTGGTTATTTCGCGTTTTCGCGATATAAAATTAATGTCGCGTTATTTTTCGACTCAGAATGGATATACATGTGGAATTTAAAAAGAATTGATTAAATATTTTCCTTATTGTTAATTTTCGGCAAATTTCCCAAATTAACTATTCGCGAAATTCTGGGTCCCTACCTATTGGGATCAGTAAGATCCCAGCTATAGGAAATTCAGCTCCGGAAAGCCAAGAACAACGATGCCGCTTCCACCGACTCTGAGCCACACTAGTAACTCATGCATACCGTCACACCACGGATGAAAGGCATCGCCGCTAAGCTGCAGGTTCTGTATACCACCCATGGTTCCATTCTTAATTTCATGCAGCAGCACGTCCGACATTGAGAGTATGCTCCAAAGCAGCAAACACGACACTAAAACAGCAGCAACAGAGTTCACCATCAATGCCAATCACAGACTTGGGCTATGCGGCGCCGCTATTTACAACCCGAGAATGCTAAAAAAATTAAGAGGAACTCCTTCCACTTTCTACCTGTAGATCTGCTAAGGTGACGGGCCTGTCATCTAACACCCAACTCTCTCTTATTTGTTTTACGCACAGTGGAGCAGTCATATCCTACAACAGAAATTCCGGATACATTAAGCGGTACCCCATAAACAACCTTTCCTTTCCTAAATATTCTTTCTTCTTCATCTAACTAACATAGTTGTTATTCCTTGATTGCTTTTATCCTATTTTGAAACATTTGTACTTAAAACATAGCAGCACTAAATAAAAATATTTTATTTTAATACACTTAACGACGTGACACAATCTCATTACCAACCGGTGTATGTCAACGAAGGACACGCTCAACAGCACCCTCGCCAGACAGTCATCACAGCTCCAACTGTCTCCTCGCATCTCCACCGTGGTCAGGAGTATTGATCGGCAGCTTCCCGCTGCGATGTTTCTACGCATTGCCCAACGGTTCTAGCCATTTCGAACCAGACCAACTAAAATTGTCAACCGTAAGGTAGACACATCGTTGTTCAGTATGGGGCGGCGTACTTAAGTGCAGGACTGTTCTTATTAGGTAAATTCCTGTCATTAGAGGCGAGTTGTAATGCTTGCCCTAGTCGCTGCTGACGCTGTTGCACCTATGGACATTCCGTCGACTACTGTATAGCATCTACTACGAGTGCAATTCTGCCAAACAGTACACTTAATGATTTACCGGGGATGGAGGCGGAGAAGATACACCATCCATTAATGTTATCTTAGTGGGTTCCAGCAAGCTGTCACCTAATTCCAGTATTGTACAGCCTGTAAGGCTTAAGACATTATACAGGTCGGCATAGTGATCAGTCGTTCACAGGAGGACAATAGCCACTGCAGATTTCTTCCACGATGTAAGAGTACCGCAGACTCCACCGAATCGGAAGACTACGACACCAGACTTCAGCCACGCAGCATAAAATTTAGCTAAAGTAGATGTCAACGGCACTACCCCACCAGAACAGCAGCCTCTGCAGACAGTTGTCGCCGAAGACGACGATAATATATTGCCAACCTGAGGGAGCTCGAGAGATTGCTATTTGTGCACCTGCCTTTGATTGGGTTTGACCGCAGGCAAGATGTGGAGGTTGTAGGATGGTGGGTGTGACTGAGGTAGATGAAGTGAAAGGGGATATAAATATTTGCTCCTCAACGACTGCTGGTCAGGGTGCAAAGGCCTTGTGAACAGCTGGTGATATGTAGTGCCAAAATTTTCTTCTTAGTTGGACCTTCTATTGTAATTCTTAAATCCAAACATCGCTTAGAGTATAGGAGCTCGTTCATAGCTTGGAAGATTGTATGCAGACTCAGCCTTAGGTGTTGGTGGATTGTTCCTATGTTACCGCATGTGCCCACATACTATGCGGGGAAGCCGTGGCAATGAGTCGTAAGATTTGGCGAGTCCGCGTCTATTTCATCCCCCACCTGTGGAAGAGATAACGCTTCATGGAATAGTCGCACGGGAAAGAGCTACATACAGAATAAGTGTTCCAAAGGCCTTTAATCCGTACCCGTTGCTATAGTAGCAGATTGGAGTCTGCAACCATGCCCATATCTCACAGGTGTAGAGTAGGACGGTGATTATGAGAGCTCTAAAAATGCGCAACTTTAAAGAAACATGCATCCCACACATTAGCATGGGAACAAAGGGGCCTGAGCCGCAGTGGCCCGATGTGACAGTTCTCTGATGTGTTCCTTTAATGTTAGCCGATTACTTACCATAATTCTCAAGTAGATAAATGTATTCATCCATTCAATCCTTCACTTAAGATAGGTAAGTGAGGAGAGATTCACGGGGAAACGGCGCATTGTTAGAAGAATGGCGTATTCTTTCTCCGGGTTACTGAACAATCACTGACGCTTAAACCACTCTTATAAGGTGCAGAAGAGCCTCGGTATGGGATTAAGTGCTCTGCATGAGTTTCTGTTAGCACAGTATAACAGCACGTCATCATCATATTGAACTATATTGACGTTCTGGTCTGTAGGTAAATCGGCCGCATAAATGCTGAAAAGCGTGGGCAATAGTACACAGCCTTCGGGGACTCCGCCTCTTATTGGCCCTTGTGTAGATGCGTATCGCGCAACTGAAACAACCAAAAACATGTTTAGAAACGTGTGTATCATAAGTACTATTTTGGGAGCTCATGTTGAATTGACTTGAACAGGTGACCCGTATGCCAGGTAGTGGAGGAGGCCTTCTCGACATTCAAAGAAACCACCGCGGTGTATGCCCTGTCCTAGTATCAGAGCAGAGGTCTCCAACACGCGCAGCAATTTCTGAGGCAGGATGGAAATCAAACTGGTGGTCAAGGATGGCTTGAATGCTCCCAATAGTGGGGACAACCGGGCGAGCAGTAGTCTCTCGAAAACCTTCGAGAGAACAGATAGAAGGCTGATGTACTGGTAGTTGGCAGGATGAACAGGATCTTTTGCTGGCTTCAAAATACAGATCACCTTAGACTCCCTTCATGTGGAAAGTTGCACAGGGTGATACACATGTTGAAGACTTTGGTTAAAAGTACACGGCCTAGAAAGAAAAGGAATTTAGCATGGTGGTTGTGAGGCCGTATGGCCCTGCTGCTCATTTTGAGGTTGGGATGGTGGAGTGGACCTTGGAGTTCGCTGGCTGTATTGACCGGAGGTCGATCCGCTTAATCAGAGAAATGCCGAAGGTGTCGATGTACTTTACGTTGAAAGCGTTCGGAAAAGGCACCGTCCTGGGGTGTATCTCGTAAACCTATATCCTTTCAAGATACTCGGCAATCACCTAGTGCTTTTGGGGGGTTCATAGGCCTTGAAGGGGGAGAGGTACGCTAATCCCCACGGTTACGGAGTCTTTTGCGATCTTCCTCACGACTCTAACCTCGAGGTTTATACAGGCCATCTCCCATGCTCACACTTTATGTTTGTGTAGCTGCATCATGGCGCAAGGGCCTCAGAGTCCTTCGGTTATGTGGCGTGTAGTGACGCGGGTAGATATGAGGACTGCCCAGGAACAACGGATCAGGAGGAGGAGTTCGACAGGAAGGAAGTCCGGGTGAAGGAGAGCTGGGATGTGAACAGTAAGCTTATGGACAGTTCACACCACAATGGAGTTGAAGGAAGACAGCGCTGTCTCCAGGATCAGGATATCGGTGATTATGGATTTAAGGGGGTGGACTCGTTAAGGAAATATTTTGTTTGTTAACGACGCTGACAATTGACAGGATCATATCAGCGCCGCCGGTGTGCCGGAATTTCATCCCGCAGAATTTCTTTTACATACCTGTAAATCCACTGGCACGAGGCTTGCAGTAGACTAATGGACTCGTTGAGGCAGGCCTTGAAAGAGTTCCAATCATCTTCTTCGAATCAGACCAAGAAATCGTGACTGGCAACGCTTGTGTTCACCTTAGCCAAAACGGGCTTATCATTTGAATTAGTGTGTTTAGTAATGTGGAGAGATAGCACAGGAAGCGGCCGGCCTCATAGACAGGCCAATCATACACAGCAGATATAACTTTACGACCATTCTCACTTTGCAGCTTAAGAAACAGTGTGGTTAGTTGGTGTTCCTCAAGATTTGCCAGCACATTTCGTGAAATTGAAATGACCTCACGATATGTCAAAGCTATCCCTTAGGACCACCCTCAGGACATCGTTTTGTGCGTATGGGCACGCGAGAGGGACTACGCCACACCACCAAAGTGGCACTACTGAGCGCTTCCTTCGACGTTACCAGCTACACTCAGCACCACCTCCACTACCGCATCCACCGTTACTAAGCCATCTCTAGTGGCTCAACTCACTAGACAGTTCAGGCGTAATACCTGCTGTGGCTTGCTTACAAATGTGCCACCCGCAACTGCAGCCATATCGCAGTAACAGGTCATCACTAGCCAGAACATCGCCGACTAGAGCATTAACGGAGAATTTCGGGTGATCTGGGATGCAAATTAGTACCTATATGTGGAAGTTTGAATATCACGGTGTGGTTGTCCACCCTGGAAGAATTGCTATGAGAACGAAACTAAGGCCCATCTTCACTGTCCGATCGCCGCAGACTCCACTCAATCGAAACAACAGTGTAGGATATCCAGGCCGTCTTATCTGCATTCACGAACCAACTCAGCAGCTTTACATCATGCCAGCAACAGCAACTCTCCAGTCTTTCATTGCATCATAGGCAGCAAATATGCTCAACAGATTCACACAAGAAGGAGCGATGCCCGCGGAATGAAAATGAACTCTCAGATTTTTCCTCTATTTCCAACACAGGGCAATCTTCTGGGCTGCAGTCAGGGCTTTGGTCTTGGCTACATCCTAGAAGTCCCACTTTTAACTTTCATCCGCTCTCTTCATATGCAAGGCAACATACTATACTACCAGGCTAATGCCGAACTGTATGAACCCCCATGCGTTTCCTTCTTTTCAGTCCTTGCGAAAAAAAATACTTGCCTTTCTTTACACTTTCCCTTCCCTGACAATGTAAAGCAAACTTTCATTTCTCTGATTCTCCCTTAGAAAAGAAGAAAAATACTTAAGAAGAAAAAGAAGCTGCATATTTTCAACATTCCAAACAGAATAACTGTGCTACTACTGCTTAAAGTGTTCGAAGAAGCGTCATAGCTGCATTTAGTTAATCGTACCGATACCGCAGTCTGAATGTAAATTGTTCCATGGCCCAAAAACTCGCGTGAACCAATGAGATTCAAGCTTCACACCATACTTTAGCACTATAAATATGAAATCCGGACTTCAACTTCCATTACTTTAATCTGAAAGCAGCAGAATGTCACCTTCGAATATTCGGTTTGAAATTGGGCATACCTCTGTTTGGAAGCCCGAGAAAATTACCACGACGTCAGGAAAGCCTCGGGTCATATTTCAGTCACGAATACTTTCACCTAAATTCCCGGAAGATGCTACTAAATCAATTATGGCCGGTCTCTATTCCTATTTTCTCCCAATCTTGCCAATTGTGATTTGTTCATCCCTGTATCTGCTCTTGGTATTTTTGTGACTCCAACTAACGTATCTGTGTTGGTAACCTAAATGTGCTGCTGCCTCTTTAGATATTAATTTTATATGTTGGGTGGCAATTTCTTATATTTTAAAATGCTATTCATCCCGCTTCTGTGGTGCGTCGATAGCATAGCTACCTCATGTTCAAGAGATTCCGATTTCGAATCTCGGTTGAGGTAAGTTGTCCGGTTAGGTTAGTTTTAGGGGTTTTACTTACCCAAGAAGACAAATATCGGGTAACTCCGTGCTCTCCGGACTCCGGGCTCCTTTGAGCAAAATTTCACCTACCTTATAACAATAGTGGCTGCACCTAGGAATGTTACAATCTGGGGTCGGATCAACTGTGACTACAATGTGACAGTGTCTCATAATTAGTCTAAGGATGCGGTTCCAGTGTGTCCATTTTCTAAAATAGGGTATCGAAAACTCGCTGACGCCATTATTCTGCCATACATACCCTAGATCATTGTCAGGCAGACACCTTGCTTTGTGGCGTCATACTCGCGGGCAATACAGCTCACTGACCGGCGAAATCTGTGCAGTGAGGACAAAATGAGAGGAGGCCTGATAAACCGCAGCTGAACAGTGGTGGCACGGTGCCTGCGTTTATACGACTAAGCATTATTCTTATGAGATACCCTATTGGAGGTATACATTATTTGCAACTGATTTAAAACTTCAACCAACCATAGTGGAAATAACCATACATTTGTCAGAAAAATATCCGCAGTAAAAAATGTAACAACTGTTTTATTTTAGTTTAGTAACAGAAACACGAAATATGTAACTGCAGAGGCATACGATTACCTGAATGCAGCTATGACGCTTCTTCGAACACTTTAAGCAGTAGTAGCACAGTTATTCTGTTTGGAATGTTGAAAATATGCAGCTTCTTTTTCTTCTTAAGTATTTTTCTTCTCTTTCAAATTCTTCTTCCCAATACGTAGTTTTATGCCTTTTGGTTTGCACTATGTACATGGTACATACATGTGAAACACGCCATTACATCGTATCATTGCCCTGCGCAAGCTCGACACTTTCTCAAGTTTCGTTTCTCTCTTTTCTCCCTAACTAGTTTTGTAATATTTTGAGCCATGGTCCGACTAACAAATAAGTGAAGAATGTTTTTACGTTCAGACCAGTAAGCCGGTTTCTATGTTGTGGTTTGCAGGTCTTCATACAGGAAAATAACTGTTCACATACGCAAGTATTAGGTTATATCATAAGTGATGTCGGTATTTAAGTTTTGGTGTTTTATAAGATGAATTGGTTTTTCTTTTATTCGCCAATGCTATTTACAGGATGTCTAGTATTGCGTATATTGCGAGAATGTGTCAGCAGTCAGCTGTTAACACATAATCACAAAATCTAAGTTACAAAGTTTGAGATTACAGTCGCAAAAACTGCTGGAAACAAGATTATAAAGCTGCTGCGGCGGCTCGAAAAATATGTAAAGTGGAAGAAGAAGGCGTCGTTAGTGAGCGTCTGGCACAACGATGGTTCCAACGTTGCAACACTGGAGAAGATTCACCACGTTCTGGAAGACCTAAATTATGGGCTATTAAGAATACGCTCAGAGTTTTGGAGGAACATTCACAAAAAATTGCTCTTAGGCTGTCAGAAGAACTTGGTCCATAAAATTACCACACATCGCCAGATTAAGAAACTTGTAAAATCAAACAGAACCTGTAGATCTGTACCTCATGAACTGACACCTCAACAGGCTCAACGTAGAGTGAATATCTGTCGTCAGCTTATCGGTAAATCCATGGGTGACAGATTTATCAGGAGCACTGTCTCATATGATGAAAAATGGGTCTATTACTGCAATCGTAGTGCCTAAAAAATTTGGCTCAGTCCTCATCAACCTGTCAAAGTCAACGTTAAAAGAAGTCAGTTTGGCCACAAACGTATTGTTGTGTGTCTGGTGAGATTTTGAAGGAGTATTCACCGGAAGTTTGTTCCAACGGGCGTACAGTCAATGCGGATCTTTATTCTCAACAACTGGAACATCATGGAATTTTGAGACGAAGGTACTCAGTAGTAGTTAACCGAAATAGAGTTCTCTTGCTGCAGGACAATGCAGCACCCTATACTGCACGAACAACCATGACAAAAATTGCAGGAATTGGAAGGAGTCCAACTACTATCACACCCAGCACACAGTCCTGATCTTGCGCCTTTAGATTACCATCTGTTTCGATCCATGACCCATTTCTTGCGTGGAAGAAATTTTGAAAACTTTGAAGCTTTGGAAGTGGGTCTCGCCGAATTCCTCGCATCAAAATCCAGACTGCTACCGTCGCGGGATAATAAACCTCCCCGAAAGATGGCTAAAGACCATAGAATCTGATGGTCTCTACTTTGAAGAGTAGTTTAACTTCTTGTCAGAAAACCTTCCAAATAAAGTTTTGCTTAAAACCGACATTATTTATGGGACACAATCTATGGATACGAATATGTTGAGCATTTTATAGCTAACTTCTGCAATAAGGGGAACCTTGTTTGGGTGGCATTTCAATAAAAAGAAAATAAATCATTTTGGTTTTGAAAGCTGTCTTTCGTGACAGTATCATATCAAAAGTCAGTTATTTCTAATTGCAATGACGCCACTCTGTCAACTTCCACTGACAATGGTGTTGCAAGTATGTGACTGTCTGACTGGAGATATCTCAATATCTTGAAATTTGTTATGAAATTATTGACATAGTTCTTCCAGCATTTGCACACAGTTTTTCACATCGGTAATTGGAAGACATGCTGTAGACAGTTTTGGAAAATGTGCGAGTTGATGGTCTTCACAATTACTTTCTTGTATCTCCGCAATGATCAATACACGAACACTGTCACGGCCCACCTTTACTATTACACCATCGTATCCGCCACTTTGTCGGTTCGTGTTTATAGTGCTGTGCCTCTACCGCTCACCTGTGCTGCCCTTCCCTTGGAACCGACACTTACGTCACAAACGTAGCAGCTGCCGTACACTGCCGTAAATCGAAGGCAGCACCTCCATCATTTTGTAGTGTCCCCCGGTTATCGCTGACAGGAGAGATGTAAGCTAAGAGTCATTACGGCAGGGCAAGAAGCTAGTAACGCAGAGGATTATAAAAAGGTCAAATGTTATGATATCCTGTATTGAAGTTCTTCTTATACATTGGATTAATAGCAGTTTTCTTATTACTCTACACAAAATATGGTATAAGGGCAATGAGCAAGAAAGATTAGAATTTTTAATATTACAAATAATATTAGGAACAGTAGTCGCCGTTTCGTTTTTCCTTCATGTAGCACACTCAGCCTCTTCTTTCCTATGCTCTTTCACTAAAGTTCTGAACTCAGCAATCCCCTTCTCTCTTCATGTAGACAATACTACTCGTGCACAGCAAGAACTCCTTGTTGGGGAAACTTCACAACAGAACTTAATCAAATATCGCATCAACTCTGTTGGTGCCAGCAATCAAGCTTTCTTTTATACTTGAACGGCACCATGAAGAAGATCGATAATAGGCCATGGGAGGGGAGTTCTAGAAACCTTTATCCAAATTCCCATAGGAGTTTCGGACACAGTTTGAAAGCTGAGAGCACCACCCTACTCTCGCTCTCCTTCTCTCTCCCCAACCAACCATGCCGCAACTTGCACTGAAACCACACCATGCCCCAGGGCGAGGCACGCTGGCAGAGTGCCGTCTGAGTATAGTATGGTAATGATCTCTGAGTTTGATTATATAATTATCTGTCAAACAGTAATAATAATAATAATAATAATAAATAATAATTTTACAGCAACTGTATATATATACAAACATTATCTCTTTGTGTCTCTGCTCAGTGTTTGAAGCCAACAACGTACAGTTTACTATTCAACGGTTGATCATTTTATATTAAAGTCTATGAGCACTAATGATCTTAAATATTGCACACGTCTTTTAAGTTGGCATTTCAGGGTATAGTGAATGTGGGCTTTAAACAAATATTTGCATATTCAAGAGGTCCATAATTTCCAGCTAAATGCGGAGACCTGTCAAGAACCTTAGATTTGGATAGTTGTGATCTGAAAACTAACTTTTTCATTAAGAAAAAACCAACAAAATATATTTCAAAACCGCAAACAACTAGTTTTAACAATAAGTCATGGTATCCACTACCCATTGTATAAACATTTATATAGGATTTTGTATTACTTTGTCTAGCCACTTGTAGCATTGGGTCTACTAATTATGCAGTAATCCAGGCACTTATCAAAATATCATAAAAATAATGAGATACCTTGAAAATGTTAATGTGCTCTGTCTATACCTCATTAAGTCTGTTTCCATTCTAGCTTATGGAAAATATGTAGTACGCAAAACTCTAGAAGGGAGCAGTCCCCTTTGTATTGTTGGAGATCAACTGTGTTTCCTGGCACGCAGTTGTAAAGAAATATGCATACATACAAATACCAAGGAAGCAAAATTTAAGGAGCTGGCAATACTTCAGGTAAGAAAACTATACATACCTTAGCTTTGTTGTTTCACACAAGAACTATGGAAGTTTAACAACAGATACAAATTATAGTATATTTGTTTCCTACTTTAAATACACTGCCATTTTTCATTTCTTATGAGATTTGACTGGTATTATGTGTAAGGTTTCCTGGCGGAGTGTTGAGATACAGAAGCTAGATTTCCAGTAGTAGTTTTCATCCATCTACCAAACCCTAGAAAATGTCAGAATTTTGGTTTTCAGCTATGAATGTGTATCTTATTCTATGTTATTGAGCGACGTGGATGAGATCAAGATATTGAGATGCTTAAAATGCTATCACTGTTTAGATGCTTCTCACTAAGCTGTTGGATACAACTAGTTCCCAGCCAGTGAGATTTATCTGCTGGGATAACATATTAGTCTTTGTATTACTGTGACCATAAGCAGTGGTTTGTGGTTCACATGTCTACCAAAGTGTCTAGTGGCTGAAATTCGCAAATAATTTGTTAACCATCAAAGAAAGATTTAAATAGGAAACAAATAGGTAACAAAAAACACACATCTATAAAGATGAGGAAATGAATAGCTGAATTAGTATTATAACCAAATATTTAAGCTCCGCGTAATTTTATAGCTATATAATTCATATACTCTATTGTAATTTTGTCAAGTTTTTCAACTGTTACTCTCTCAGCTCTCACCGCCATTGTTCTAAGTTCTTATGTAGTTCACCTTCACTGGGAGTTCACTTCACTAGTGTCACTTCACTGAGGTTAACTAGTTCAATTCTCCGTCACTTCGCTTCCTACGTGACGTAGTCTCTTCAACAGGGCGGTTCACTTCACTCGGAAGTCGAACACAAGACCTCCATAATCCGTCTCTCCGCAATAGCACTCGCTGCACGTCACAACAGTAGTCACCAAATCGCTCGGAAAATCGCTCTTGATGTCGCACCAGAAACGCAGTCGCTAACTTGCTCGCGCACTCACTCAACAACCCTCTACTCACACTCGCACTGACTACCTGTCGCGAAAGCGTTCGCTTATATAGTCAATGGAATCATTCCACAACGTTCTCGAATTCTAGAAATATTTCGAACACACTTTCTGGAAGAGGGGAGCAGATAAAGCTTCTAGATGGTTCTGCTTATCTACCAATATCGCCCAGTGTTTACGCTGGTGAGCGGCCGTTATCGTTGTTTACTCGGACCGCCCGGTGCCAACCTACAGATAATCTTGGGCCATAGCCCTGCGTCTCAATATCTTATGGGTAAAACGACAAATCATATTCTGGATAAAGTTACCTATAAACCTTAAGGACACTAAATAAGGTAAACATAATTAAAGGCTAAAATTAGGTATACAAGGTTAATTTTAAGGATAAATTGTGGGAAATTTATCATTTGTTTTTATTGTATATGTATTAACATGCACCCTTAACTATTTCCTTGAACTCCAGTGAACACATGTTTGCTGTTGATAGCCAGTTTTGTTGGAAATTTTATCACGTGGCTGGTGCCAAAATTGTTTACCGATTACCTACCCTAATATATCCTGAAGTTCACCTCCTGTTGTATTAGCATGGTGGTTGAAAGGATAAAATTATAATATAATTTTAAGACTGACACCTCTTACACTGGTAACCTTCTGGCACAGAATTTCAATGGCAACTGCCAATAATAGCAGTGCTTACACTGAAGTATTGAAAGCATGGAATTACCAAATTGAACCCAATTATTTGTTGTCTGCAATCACCGTATTCCACCAGAAGCCATTTTCAAGTGTAATGTTGATTAGTAGACCTTTCTTTATGCACTGTTTTATCTTATTATATGCTGCTGTTATTAGCCATCATTGAGTTACCTTGTGTGGTCATTCTATTTTCATTGTTTTAGTTAAGATGGTCCATGCGTCAGTCTTTAAGTGTTATTGGTTATGTTTACATGTGTGTTTAGCCCATTGTACTCTAGAAATGTTGATATCATCAAACTTAAATTTAAAAAAAATCAGACATTTGATTATTTGGTACATATACCTTTGTTAAAACATAAGATGCAACGAATAGATGCAACTATATTATATATATATGCCCTCTTCAATCCAAGAAACTAAAACTAAAAACTATGAAATCCCGTTCAAGAAGAAGCTTGGGTAAAAAAGTGAAAGTTTTAGATAACGATGAAACTGTAAAGTAACGTGTGCTGATACAGCAATAACAAGTGAGACAAATGTGTTGAGAACTAGCTGACTTGCCTGACTGTTGCACTTCACATTAAAAGGGATATTTGTTTAAGGAAAAAGGGCTGGAAATCTCATTGTAAGTCATAAAAAGCACCAATAAACAGACGCAAGATTATTTATATTACTTACAGATGATCTTAACTATTATAACTACAATCCCCCCCCTCTCTCTCTCTCTCTTTCTTAGGAGGAAACCTTTAAATTGATGGCTACTAATTTAGTGAAAATTCAGAAAAGAGCACCTCCATGACTGGGAAACTATAGTCATTGAAAAGACGCATGCCGTTGAATAGATTAACACATTTAAATGTTTGTTAGTTGACTTCAAAGGGGTGTTGGCGATAAAGGCAACCGAAAGTATGACAATGTCTAGAAACGTGTTACATTATCGTACATCATTGACTTTAAAAGGTTGAAGCCGAGGACAAGGGCTAAATACCCTCGTCGCCTATCATTGCTTGATTAATATAATTAAATCTTCAGGAATCGATTTCAGTATCCTCTACCGAGAATATGTTACGATATATTAGACAGCTGCCTCCTGTCTGTCAACAATGACGAAAATGTTTTGGAACTTGTCCATCCCTAAATCGAAGTTCGTTTGAGCTAGAGGGATTGCTGTAATATGGCTACCAGTTGCAGCTTTATCGGTCTTTGAAGACTAGCCTTGATCGATTAACGTAATTAAGTGTTTATTAATTGACTCACGCGTCTTCAAAGGAGTGTCACCGGAACGTATTAAACGAGAAAGAATGAATAAAAGGGGGAATTAATATCGGCAACAGAGTGTTTATATATCTCTTGTAATAACCAGACCTGAAATTCCAACACGATTTTCGTTTAGAAATGCTTTATAAATTATGCCAAATGATTGACAATACATTTAGAAATTATATGTAAAATCTCACCCTTTAAACGTCTTTCCATATGACTGGAGACAAATTTAGTTTCAAATAAAAAATTAATAATCCGGCATTGAAAATCTTTAAAAAATATATAAGGAGTTGAGAAGTCATTACTCAAGATATGCGTACACTATGTACATTATGTAAATTGTAGGAATTGAAAAAATCGTTTGTTGAACTATCGCAATTATTCCAAGTATTATTTCTCTCTTAGATGTACTGATAAGGCTTGTGAATACAGACAAAAATGACAGGAACATGTAAACTGAATGGATGAAGATCGAACACAGCGAATAATACAAAAGTATAAACCCTTGGGTAAAAGGATGTTGGCAGAGGTAAACAGATCAGTTTTCTTGAAGACAAAAGAAGTCACAAATCACAAGTGGTTTAACCCAGGGTGCATGGAAAAATTAAGGGAGTCATTGAAGCATCGGGATTCGAACCAAGAACAATTTAACTCTAATTATTTGCGGTATTGGTTGCAGGTAATAGTAGCTACAAGACGATGATACTGAGTACACGAGAATTGAGGTAAGAATATGCTATCCATAGCAAAATTCGGAATCGAGTAATTCCAAAATACATAATTGCATTGGACAATATTAAATATCGCGAATGTATTCAATTCCGATAATATTATAAGCTCACATGAATGTATTCTAGAGAAACCGTTTTCTTTATATGAAATATTAAAGCAGCAAACAATTCATTAGATACAAACAAAGCAATAGACCAGATTCTGCGTGCGTCATGGGGTCTCTCTCTCTCTGTAAACAAGTTAGACCCTTCACCCTCGCATGACTGATCCTACCTGGACTCAAAAAATTCAAAAACAAGACCTGAAAATTACTATTATTTAAAATCTTTACTGTGTTGGAAATTGAAGGAACGTATACTTGGTTTGATTGTTCTGTGAACGCAATATAAAGTTCCGCACAATCGAACAATTCCTTTTAAGATCTGCTCACCTCAGTATCTATTGAAAAAATGGTTTATATGTCCAAACCCTTTTCCCGAATAAGAGCTAGGAAAATACGTTCATCTTTCCCCAACTGACAAGATAATTCACTAAAAAGTACGTTTAGAACATGCAGAGGTTCCTACAAATCTGAGAAATGAGGTCTGCAGAATTATTTTGGAAAGATGCTTACAACTGATGAAATTTCCCCCACCAGCATTTCCCTGAAAAATATATTTTCAAGAATCAGGCTGCCTTCAGATAAGAAAAGCCAAGATTACCATTTCGTCGAAACCCATGTCAAAATTTTGTTTCTAAGGGATGTTTAAGTTAATATTTTGAAAGCACACAACAACATTCCTAGACACACGTCGCATTGCCTCGGCTCTACAAATGTGAACAAAGCTCCCTGCATATACAAAATTGCCTTTTTACACTCGAAAAACATTAAAATTAAAAGCATGTTGCACCTTCTAAAATGAGACATGGCCTTCTTTATACTTCAGTTGACCGGATAATTTTGAAAAACATGGCCTACCCGGCTCCACAATTGTTTGAAAAACTTTCGTAACAATAGGGCAGTCTTTGGACAAGAAACGACAAGACCTGACAGGGTAATTTACTGAAAAAATATGTTTACACATACAAAACCTCCAAAAGCTCTGTGAAAAACAGTCTTGGCAATAAACAGTCTTTCATATAATCTTTTTCCTCGGTATTTAAAAACCATGACATGTTTTACTTTCTAAAAATTAGATACACTTTACACTTAACTTGACTGGATAAGTAAAACATGCCTTAGGCAGCTCCATAATTCTTAGAAAAATATTGCTGACAATAAGCAAGTCTTCCGAGCATTACATTGCACGTTTCTTGTTATTCTAAGAAGCTAAATAACTTTATAATAAAGTATTTTACAACAAACAGAAGGTCTATGTCACTTCACACCTAACTTGCTAAGCTCTTAGAAAAAACTGTAAAAGTAAAATCTTGTTTTTCTAGAATAATCAAGCCCAAACATGGATACACGCGTTTGGACAGGCTCATTTCAGAAACCCAGGGGTTATCTCCCTCCAAATGTCGTACGAAAGAAATCTCTAAACCAATGAGAAACCTGCATATCATTGACCAATCCTCATAAATCTGTAAAACGACTAGCCAATTAGATTGAGTCATTCTTACGCATGCGCGGGCGTTAATGTGGATTTTAGCCATTCAAGCATAGGGTTTTTTTTATACATGTCGGACGCTATAAAAAAACGGTGTAAATTCACAAATTTTACTGTGTCTGGGAAGAAACCGACCCGTGTGTTTGCGTTTTTTGTGCTCTTCAAAAGAGTGACTACATTTTTGTCTTCGGTTTAAGCCAATACTTCATCGATAATATCTGGTGAGGTTTTAAAGAATATCAAGTTTTTACTTAAATATATTTCTTGCTGTATGCATAAGAAGATATTTAATAAATATTTCAAAATATACAGGTTTATCATGCGTATTAGCTCATTTTGACGTGTAAATTATGTGTGTTTAAGAATCTTATACCCTGACTTAGAATTTCTACATGAAAAAATAAAATATATAATTACTGAGTATTTTTAATGCTATACATTTTACATTTAAAAAATATTCTTTGAATAACATGTTTCTATTTACAAGAGTTAAGCGCTCGAGAATGGTAGTTCATAATGCGCGTGTTTTAGCCGAAACAATAAATGTCAGTGAACTTTACTTTTCTAATACAATCAGATTAGTAAGCGGGCAGGGAGCCCCAAGTTTCAGTTCCTTACAACTATTCTATCAGCCATTTGAAACAGATAAATAAATGAAACATGAATATACTATCCCGGCACCTTAGCTACTACACCAGGATATAATTCAAACTTTACATATATTCTCATAACACATTTACATTTTATATTACATAAAAAAATTTCTATATAAAAGAAATACAATCTACACAATATCTACCAATATTAAATAAAAAAGAAAGAATAGAATAGAAATTCTTAGACTAAGGCAAAGGCGTAAACAAAAATGAATTACAATTCTAAATTCCATATTTCGCTACATTTGCTGGAAACCAGCAAACTTAGTAACTGGTAACCAGCTACTATCCACTCCTATTTAACTATATCCACTGGGAACCAGCGAAAATGTACTGGTAACAGCACAAAACCTTCTACTAAGTCACTAACTGTTTTAATAAGTTAATTTATATTTATATTCTATTTAAGAATTTCCTTAATTAAAAACTAAAAAGTTGTTGTCCATTTATAACATTTCACTGTTTCCACTTTTGCAAACCTACTAGCCATTCGAGTTGGACCCGAGCAATTCAAGAGCATGAGCAAATGACGAGAGCTCTAAAGGTAGTGTGTAGACATCACGAGTCATTATCGAAATTCTTTCTTTTCAGAGGTCCCAATGCAATCAGTGATGTCTTCAAACAATTAAAATCAATTTCTGATGTAGTAATTGAGGTGTATTCGAATACCAAACTAATGTATCTGACTCCTGAAGAGCAACGGAATTTCCATAATGCCTCCGAGTATCACATATACCTTAAGGATTTTGCTAGGAATGATGTCAAGAAAGGTACCATGATTAAGTTACAAGTCATTATCTGGAAGCTGCTCATAAAAGGTGCAATTTAAACTTCCTATCCATATTTTTCCATTGCCTATCAAATTGTGGTGGCCACTTTATGATAAGGCACCTAGCATGTGATCATACGACTATTTCATGCATTGCGCAAACAGCTGAAAGGCTTTCACCAAAAGGTACAGGAACATTCACTTTAAGATTTCTTGGTAGATTTAGATTCCTGTATAATAAGGTATCCAGCCTGGTTGACACGCTGGAGGAGGATGAATTTAAAATTACAAGAGCCGAATATCCTGTTTTAGAGCAGCTTAACATGACAATGAGGAAGAACATATTCCCTTATGATTATGTGACATGCATAGAAACACTGACTGAAACTCCACTACCACCAAAGGAAGCCTTCTACAGCACACTACCAGGACAGACCATTAGGAAGAGAAAAACAGGCATGCTAAAAATGTGGGATATATTCAATATACAGAATCTCAGCGAATACAGCAACATATATCTTAAGACTGATATACTGCTCTTGTCAGAAAGTTTCTTATTACAAATGTATAATCTCGAACCAGCGTGGTTTTATACATTGTCAGAGCTTTTTCGACGCCATGGTGAAATCAACAAAGGCAAAACCTTCTTCTATACATGACAAGTGCTTGCTGGAATCCTTTGAGTCTGTAATT